>CANSZD010002738.1:0-487856 GCA_947648045.1 Beta corolliflora
CCCAAACACAGTCACGTTTCATCTGCTTTTGTTGTCTAAGAGGTTATCTTATTGCAACTATATATAAGTTCCTAAATTCATTATATCAAAGCTATTTACATATCTAAACTCACAAATTTTATACTAATGGCAAAAAATGGTGATTGGAAGAAGAGGATGGTGATGGATATATCTCCTTTCTTTCTGTTGGAAGCGGCCGGTGATTCGGAAGGCGATCTTGACCATCATCATCATCAACATAACATGATGATGATGATGGGATTGGGTTGTCATAACGATGAAGATGATGCACAATCATGTAGTTATGATGTATGGGATTCATCACGTACCAATGAGGCCGGGAATGATGTATGTAGAGGAATACATAAGACGACGACCATTCTCCATCATCATGATGATCAACATCATGGTCATGATGATGATGATGGTAGATTTATTAAGAATACAAAAGAAGGAAGACATAGTAAAATATCATACTCAAGAGATGAGGATTATAAGTGCACATCAGAAGTAATGTCAACAGCAAATAGCAATACTGGCTCAAGGAGGAAGTTGTCATGTACTGACACTAGTGAAGGGAAGAAGATGAGTGAAAAAGAAAGGAATAGGCTCTTTTGGGAGACTTGCTTGGCTTCATAACTATTTTCATTAAATTTTTTTTTTTACAGGGGCACTCTTCAACTTTAAAAAAGAAAGTTTTAGGATTGATTGATTAGATCAAGTTAGGGCTGATCAGATTCTATCGAGTTGTAAATATAAAATGAAATGTTAGTCATGTCCAATTAAATTTAATAAGTTTAATTTAAACCAGTTCAAGGGAAGAGAACGCACCCTAAATTTTTAACCATTCTTGCTTGTCCACTCCTGTAATTAAGGTACATGGTTTGGTTCAACATATACATGGGTTTTTTCCTTCTTTTTTAATGATATTTTCCTGTCGTTTTCCTGTTCTAAATAATTTCTTTGTTCTTCATGGGTGGGCTGGAGTGGGAATCCCTAAATTGCCCTTCCCACCAACCAAGAGCTCAAAGCCGGCCAGGGATTGTGGTTAGTTGAATGGTTGGTACTTTTTGCTCATTATTTTCAACCCTATTTGATATCTCTTTGTTAATTTTCTTAAGCATGCTTTCTTATTACAAAATTTATTTTAAATACTATATCCAACCACGAAAGGTAAATTCCTCTGTTTTGAAATATATGAAACTCTTCTCTAATTTATGTAAGAACTTTTTGAGAGTTATGTTTTATTTGTGTTAGAACGGATGAAGTACTTTTTTTCAACTTCCTAACATTTATTACGCCATTAATTGGTTTTTTTTGGACGCCCCTCTTTGCAAGAGTTATTTAGAAAATTAAAGCTTGCTAGTGGGGAACTTCGGCGAGATCCGGTGTCTTTGGCGATGTTACATCTCCAACAGTGTCCCTACTGTCTTCTCCGGCATATTCGAAATGAGGGAAGATGGGAAGAGTGAGGGTACAGGAAAGTTAAGTGAGGGTGAAGGGAAAAAGGAATGAAAGAGGGGAATAGATGATTGTATAAATGTGTATGTAGGGCGATACTAGGAATACACAAGGCACTAAGTATGTAGCAAAACCCAAGTTAAATATAACGATTTTTTCACCAGGCACCCCTGTGGTATTTCAAAATGCATGGGGTATCTTTGTTGTTTTAGAAATGCACCAAGTAACCTTACTATTAGGAGAATGTGGTATCGCGTCCATTCTTTTTTCCCTCCTTTGTTTCCCTTTGAATCTCGAACTACATCACACTATTTTAAAAATGCTCGGCAGTCTTACCGAAGGGATTAAACTAGTCACTAAATGGATTAAGTTACTCACTAATTGGATTGAAGAATGTGATTACTGAATGGATTGAACTTGTCACCAAATAGATAAACTATTCACTAAATACATTAAGCTAGTCACTATATTCATAAATATGACCAGTTCTCTTCTTAATATCGAGTTTGGGTCGTTGTCTAATTTTAAAATAAAAGTAGGTGGTCACTTATAAGAATACTTCCTCTGTTTTTTTTTTTAACTTGTTCCACTTTAAGTTCACTTGTCACATTTGCCAAGACTCGATGTAGAATATTTGTTGATTACTTCCTCTGTATTTTTAGTTGATGCACTTCTTGTTTTCACTTCATTCAATGCATTACTTTGATCAATAATATTTTTAATTACGTATAGCAGAAAAAAAGAAATTTTTTTTGATATTATAACAATATACATTAAGATAAATCAAACAAGATCACACTTGTCTATATCATTTCTTATATATAAGAAATAACAAATCGAACAAGGTTAGTTGGTGGATACTAATTACTATAGAAGCGTAACATCTACAAAAATACGGAGAAAATATTAAATATTTTTAGTTATGTCTTATAAAAAATTATAAAAACTTGAATATGGATCAAGAGAAATGTGAGTATATATTAGTAATATCTTTTTTTTAAGGGATATATTAGTAATATCTAGTAATACAGAGATTCTGAGTTCTTTTACTATATAGCCAGGTGTAGCTAGAGGCTGGTACCCCCCCCATTTTTTATATCATGTACACATGAACACATGGATGGAAAATGTAAAAAGGACCAACTTAAACAAAAGTTTAAGCTAATGGTTGAAGTCCCAAGATTAGTTTTACACACTATCACACCCCCTCACGCGATCGAGAACCCTTTGGGCTTGAAGTGTGGATGCAACACATGTCTTCTTCATACTTGGCGCTAAATACTCCACTTAAAAAGGAGGAGTGGATGTGATTTAAGCCTGTAACCTTTTATGTCACGGTGGCTTCGTTACCATTTCAAACGATTAGCTCAATCAAAAGCTTAATATGATATGATGGTTGAAGCCTCATAGCTAGCTAGTGTTATACTCTATCAGAAAATGTGAGATTGCATACGAATAAAATCGGGTGTAGGATTCAAATTGTAAGAGATATGTGAATAATACTAAGTCAAAACAAAACAAGTAGAAAATTCAAAATCTCATCTAATTTTATCTTGCAATGATTTGGTAATACCGTGATAACATTTTGAGCTAAATGGGTCACTTCTCCAAAAAGTGACTCCTTGTATAAAAGTGACCCATTGAACTTATAACAATTCCTTTAACTTATAAAGTGATCTTTATAACTTAAAAGTGGCCCTTTTCGGGCAAAATGTAGGATGATCTTACTCCCTCTGTCACAGTATAATCTGAACACTTTCCTTTTTTGTTTGTCCCAAATTAGTTTGAACACATCCTTTTTTGTCATAGTCTCACTATTATTATACTTCCTCCGTTTCTTAATAAGTGCAACATAGAGAAAGTGGGGGAATACACCTTATAAGTTAATTGTTTTAAATAACCACCTTATATGTACCAAGAGATTTAGTCCAAGAAATCGTTAAGGGTTTAAACCTTAAATACATTCTAGTGAATAAAGGTGGAGGTGATGAAATCTTCTTAAACCCTTTTTTGAGGATGATTTCTTGCATGATTGGTAGGTATTTAAAAGGTTAGGAGGTGGTTTTAAAACAATTAACTTATAAGGTGTTATCTTAAAATGGTGTTTTATAAGGTGGTTAAAGTCAAAAAATCCTTGTAATAATATTGAACTTCTTTTACCATTTTGAGCTTGGTTGCACTTATTGTGACTATTCCAAATAAGGAAAGTGTTGCACATATTAAGAAACGAAGGTAATATTAGTTTTATTACACCCCTTTGGCCCACACTCTATCTTCTGTCCAATGTTGTTAGGATCGGGATCCTAATTTGGATCGGTAAGGGGGGTAGGATCGAATCGGTAGAATTGAATCGTAGGATCGTAAGATCCTACCAAATTGCAAAAAAGAGTAACAAAAATGCTTTCAAATGAATAAATGCACATCTTTCAAACAATATGGATGCTAAATACCTAGATTTTCCCACATAATATTAATATTTCAAAGTTAATATTGATAGGATTTACGATGCGGAAATATAATCAATTTATATAAAACCTATTCCCAAGAACACCCTATAATACTATAATGAATCTAAGGGAGTTAAGTTATTATACCTTTGTAGCGTGCCTCGTTGATGTTTATTTAGAATCTCAAATGAAATTCCTCCACAAGTAGTCCACCACCACAATGAAGATTAGACTTTTAGATTTGCTAGTACCTTAAAACAACTAATTGTTTTGATATAATACTCTCTTGTAAAATTTTAGAGAGCAAAGTTTTCTCTCACTCTCTTTCTTTTACCCACGGCTAAGCAATGCACAAATGTAATGAAAATCAAAAAATTCTTACATTATCACTCTTGATATATGCGTGCAAATCCATTCAAAAAGGATGATATAATGCTTTCCTTATTTATGGGCAATCAATCATCACATGATTGATATTGTTACTCATTTAATTAATTGATTCCAATCAATCAAAGATTAACATAATCAATTATTCCTATAATTGATATTTTACTAAATAAGAAGATATTACAATTATCTCATTTTATTTTAGCAATAGAGTATTTATTTGTATTATCAAATAATATTAGTCTCCAATAGACTAATTAATCGACATTGTAGTTTAGGTGTGACCCTGTAGGTCCAAACAAGTTCAGTAGTAAATATTAATCATTTATTAATATTACAAGTCAAGATTGGCTTCTAGCAAAGCATCATGACTACCTAAACTATATTGGATATAATTAATAATTTATAACTTTTGAGTTATGCACTTGATCGTAGGACATACTCCAACAATCTCCCACTTGTCCTAGAGCAAGTGGTGCTTTATAATTCCTTTGTCTTTTATTGTTATATCTGAACATAAGGTAAGAAATCTTATCATCCTTATGAAGTCCAGAATATTTCTCAGTCTCCAAGTTCAACTGTCAAACGAATGATTGAATCACAATCTATTCGAGCACGGCCATGCATTTTACAGTTTAAACTCTCTGAGAGGCCCAAAACAACATTCCTATGTAATAGGAGGACAATTCCATCTTATTTACCCTCTATCCTTCACACGACTCATAGCAACATGTACATTGCCTTTATAGTCTCCTTTTACGGCACGACGTTTGACAATGCCAAAGTGTACTAGTCATCAATGTAAGGAATCAGTGGTAAACTCAAGTCTGAGGAATCAACTCATTTATATTTTAAAGAAACTTATGACATTAAGCTCTTAAAGATTTCTCTATGTGGGTCAAATCTAATGTGTATTCATCAATTCACATTAATGTAGTTGATTAGACATCCCAAGCCCCTATGGTCCATGAAACATGATCATCAATCAATCTATAAACTAATCATTATAGGTCATTAATGTAACTACTTAATGACCTGATTAAGGACTAGGTAATCATTTATTTTAGTTCACTTAATAGGGTTCCATAGTTGAGTCCTCGTACTCAACATCCTATTTAAAACAATTGATTACTTTGGACATTTGTTTTAATACTAAATCGAATTTAAACAAACATATATTTATAAAATAATAAACATAAACCTTTTATTTCAATAATGAACTACGTTCAATATTAAATATAAATATAGGTCATTCTCCAATGTTCCTAATTCCCATAACTGAAGTATGACTCTCATGTTTCTGCTGAGAAAGTGGCTTAGTAAGCGGATCTGCAACATTGTTATCCGTATGAACTTTACATATCCTAACATCTCCTCGATCAACTATCTCTCGAATCAGATGAAATCTCCTGAGTACATGTTTAGATTTTTGGTGTGATCTTGGTTCTTTTGTTTGTGCTATTGCTCCAGTGTTATCACAATAAACATCCAAAGCTCTAGCAATACTGGGAACCATTCCTAGTTCACACTTGAACTTCTTTATCCAGACGGCTTTTTTTGCTGCTTCTAATGCAGTAATGTACTCAGCTTCAGTTGTAGAATCTGCTATGGTGCTCTGTTTGGAACTTTTCCAACTCACCGCTCCTTCATTTAAACAAAATATAAATCCCGACTGCGATAGAAAATCATCCTTATCTGTTTGGAAACTAGCATCAGTATAACCTTTTATACTTAGCTCATCCTCTCCTCCATAAACTAAGAATTTTTCTTTAGTCCTGTTAAGGTACTTTAGAATATTCTTCACAGCAGTCCAATGGTCATCACCTGGATTTGCTTGGTATCTACTGGTCATGCTCAAAGCATAGGAAACATCTGGTCTAGTACATATCATGGCATACATGATGGATTGATACGCTCAAGTTACACGTAGTATTTACGTAACTTTGGGTGCACTTTGCTAAGGGTTTGATTGTAATTGTTAACATTCGTGTTTTATTTAACTCTTAGCGGAAGTTCGGAGTTTTGCGAGATAATTTGTGTTAACGTCATGTATTCCGAGCTTCCAAGGTGAAGTGCATTTGAGCCGAGCAAAGCCCAAGCATCACCGCAAGCTAAGCATCACCACAAGCATTACCGCAAGCCAAGTCGCCCAACGCTCCATCATCGTAAGCCAGCCGCATCGCATGCTCGAAGCAAGCTGCCCAGCAAGCCTCGCCCATCGCATGCCAGCTCGAAGCACCGCACGCCCAGCGCCCAGCAGCACGCACACCCAGCAGCCCAGCAGCTCGCACCTCGCGACCTGCTTGCTCGCACCTCACGAGATTCCTCGCACGGTGCGACCTGCTTGGCTTGGCCCAGATCTTTAGCTCGTGTTGGAAGGCAGAGATCACTCGCACGGTGCGACCTACTTCGTACCTCGCGACCCCTAGGTCGGTCTAAATGTCGGCTGATTTTTGAGCTTTAGTATAAATACTAAAGTTGTTTTTGGACCTAGGGGGGCAGCAGCCACAAGGAGAGGGAGTCTCCAAAACTCCACTCCTCTCTTGTTGTCTCCTCTTTTAGTTTTTATTTTCTAGTTTAGTTTTTGTAGATTTCAATTATGGGATTGGCTTATGCTATGCCGATTATAGCTTGAACCGTTCTTGAACGAGATTAATATGAAGCTTCAAGCATTATTGTGAGATCTTTCCTCTCTATTTAGTTTCTTTGATTATGGTTTAATTTCTATGCTTGCTTTCTATGATTTTTGCATGATTATGCTAGGAATGTTACTAGTTTGATTGTGTAATTAATCTAATGCTAGATTTAAGAATAGAATCGGATTGTTTTATTCTTTTATCAATTGGTAGCAAACTAGGGAGTAACTCAGATGCTGATCATCTTGGTTATTTCTTGGGGAAATTGAATTAACTGTTGAATGTTTATCGCTTGTATGACGTTAGCAGGTCTGTTGGTTCTCTGTGTTTATTGCTGCTATTGGATTGAACTTAGACGCTATCGGACTAGGTTATCCTTTAGTTAGGGTTTTATAGTCACGCTGATCGTGCTATTCAACTAGGAATAAGGAGAACACGAGATTGATTCTCAACAATAGATAATTATGGAAATAATTAGAGTGGATGTTCAAGGATCGATAATGAATTGAAGTGGATGTTAATCGGATTCAAGATCTTTCCATAATTGATTTCTCATTTTGTTTATATGCTAGTTAGTTGTAGTTTAGTTATAAATCTACTTGAAACCCCCCTTTGTAATTATTAGTAGGTTTCTCGGCCCTTAGCTTAATTTAGGTTTCGAATCACGCTGAGTATTAAACTCGTCCCTGTTTCCCTGTGGATACGACCCCTACTTCCATTATACTATCTTAGTGTAAAAGAGAGTAGGAGAAATTTTATCTTTGGCCGGGTGCGGTGCACAACGACACATCCGCGTCCGCCCAAAATCTTGGCGCCGTTGCCGGGGAAACGGTGTTACTTGTTTGTATTTAGCGTGATTTTTGGATGGTATTGTTTGTGCTCTTTGTTTTTTGTTGACACTCATAGCGCTAACGATGCATTGCAAGAGTTCTTCTCAATCAATTTTGCAGGTACTTGAAGTGGAGATTGACATGGAACCACCATTGTCACACATGGAGCACAACCCAATGATTAAGCTTAAGGTATTAAGTCGAGCTAACGACTTTAAACAACAGCGCTTCTCGGGAGGCAACCCGAGACCTCTTTGTATTTTCTTTCTTTTTCTTTATTTCTCATCAAATTTCCACCACCACAACAAATTTTCTTTCACCCACCGCCCACACAGTACAAAAGATCCACAACCAATCTTAATCCGCTTGGAACCAAAATCCACAAAAGAAAACCCGTTGGGAGGAGTTCAATAGCTAGGAGTTGGTAACACTAGAGGATTGAGATTGTTAATGTATCTTTTCGATCTCTTGAGCTAGGTGAAAATCTCACAAATTCAAAACTTTTGAACTTGTCATTTGTTTGAGTGATTCGAGGGAGAGGGTTGTGAGTTGATTTATGAGATTTGAGTTGGTGTTGTTAAGAAATTTGAGTTTGACGGATTGCTTTTCATGAGTTTTGAGAATTCGATCTTCGATTTACCCGATTTTCAAATTTCTCCCCTTTTTCAGTTTACTTTTTTTCTTTTAATTGTCGACACATTGAGGACAATGTGTAGTTTAAGTAGGGGGGAGGGTATTCTCATTCTCATGTATCTATGTTGTATATCTATGTTGTATATATTACTTTCAATTTGAAAAAAAAATGAAAATGAAAAAAAAAATGAAAAATAAAAAATATAAAAAAAAAAGTGATGAAATGAAACCCGCCGAGTTGAAAACCCACAAGGGTGGGCGACTCGGGCAAAAATGGGGGCCCGGATAGGTTGAAAACCCGAAAGGGCAACCTATGCAAAAAAGTGGCTTATATTGAGCGGGTAAGATGGTGAGATGCAACCAAAAAGAAATGTGTGAAGCTAGGATGAAAACCCAAAAGGGCTCCTAGGCAAAATGAGAGATTAAGAGAGAATTTTGTACTTTGAAAACTCATTTGCCGGAGATGGTGTCATAAGGTGGAAAGCGTTTTCGGGTTGGGTTGGTTATTTCATCCTTGATTTTGTGAAGATTTATTTTGGCTTTCACATTCTTTTGGTTAATTGTTTGTTTTTGGAAGTAAGCATGGAATTTATTCCTTTTTGTCGTTGTTCCATGGCTTGCTATTTTAAGTTAGTTGTTCTAGTAGTAGTTTATCTTTTGAGGTTTTAGGCGAGTTGTCATTTTGATTGTGGCGTTGGAGTGGGTTCAACTCTTTTGAGATCCTTCAGGATTTGAGCTCACATTTTGGTTGTCGTTTGGTGATTATTGTTGTCGCGTCTGTATTTCTGATAGTAGCTTGAATCTAAGTGTGGGGGAATCATCGTCCCTTACGTTTAGGTTTTGAGCGTATTTCATTAAGATGTGATGATGATGATGTAGTTGGTGGAGAGAGAGGTTGGTGTTGATAACTTGGGTGATGATTTATTTGGTGATCCTCATTTTGAGTTTACTCGAGGTCGAGTAAAGTTCAAGTGTGGGGGTATTTGATACGCTCAAGTTACACGTAGTATTTACGTAACTTTGGGTGCACTTTGCTAAGGGTTTGATTGTAATTGTTAACATTCGTGTTTTATTTAACTCTTAGCGGAAGTTCGGAGTTTTGCGAGATAATTTGTGTTAACGTCATGTATTCCGAGCTTCCAAGGTGAAGTGCATTTGAGTCGAGCAAAGCCCAAGCATCACCGCAAGCTAAGCATCACCACAAGCATTACCGCAAGCCAAGTCGCCCAGCGCTCCATCATCGTAAGCCAGCCGCATCGCATGCTCGAAGCAAGCTGCCCAGCAAGCCTCGCCCATCGCATGCCAGCTCGAAGAACCGCACGCCCAGCGCCCAGCAGCACGCACGCCCAGCAGCCCAGCAGCTCGTACCTCGCGAGCTAGGTCGCACCTCGCGACCTGCTTGCTCGCACCTCACGAGATTCCTCGCACGGTGCGACCTGCTTGGCTTGGCCCAGATCTTTAGCTCGTGTTGGAAGGCAGAGATCACTCGCACGGTGCGACCTACTTCGCACCTCGCGACCCCTAGGTCGGTCTAAATGTCGGCTGATTTTTGAGCTTTAGTATAAATACTAAAGTTGTTTTTGGACCTAGGGGGGCAGCAGCCACAAGGAGAGGGAGTCTCCAAAACTCCACTCCTCTCTTGTTGTCTCCTCTTTTAGTTTTTATTTTCTAGTTTAGTTTTTGTAGATTTCAATTATGGGATTGGCTTATGCTATGCCGATTATAGCTTGAACCGTTCTTGAACGAGATTAATATGAAGCTTCAAGCATTATTGTGAGATCTTTCCTCTCTATTTAGTTTCTTTGATTATGGTTTAATTTCTATGCTTGCTTTCTATGATTTTTGCATGATTATGCTAGGAATGTTACTAGTTTGATTGTGTAATTAATCTAATGCTAGATTTAAGAATAGAATCGGATTGTTTTATTCTTTTATCAATTGGTAGCAAACTAGGGAGTAACTCAGATGCTGATCATCTTGGTTATTTCTTGGGGAAATTGAATTAACTGTTGAATGTTTATCGCTTGTATGACGTTAGTAGGTCTGTTGGTTCTCTGTGTTTATTGCTGCTATTGGATTGAACTTAAACGCTATCGGACTAGGTTATCCTTTAGTTAGGGTTTTATAGTCACGCTGATCGTGCTATTCAACTAGGAATACGAGATTGATTCTCAACAATAGATAATTATGGAAATAATTAGAGTGGATGTTCAAGGATCGATAATGAATTGAAGTGGATGTTAATCGGATTCAAGATCTTTCCATAATTGATTTCTCATTTTGTTTATATGCTAGTTAGTTGTAGTTTAGTTATAAATCTACTTGAAACCCCCCTTTGTAATTATTAGTAGGTTTCTCGGCCCTTAGCTTAATTTAGGTTTCGAATCACGCTGAGTATTAAACTCGTCCCTGTTTCCCTGTGGATACGACCCCTACTTCCATTATACTATCTTAGTGTAAAAGAGAGTAGGAGAAATTTTATCTTTGGCCGGGTGCGGTGCACAACGACACATCCGCGCCCGCCCATGGATCCAATAGCTGACGCATATGGGATCTTGCTCATGCGGTCTTTCTCATCTGTCGTCGAAGGACACTGAGTCTTGCTTAGACTTATGCCATGAGACATGGGTAAAAACCCTCTTTTACAACCTTTCATATTGAACCTAGTCAGAACCTTATCAATATAAGTTTCTTAACTTAGTCCAATCATTCTTTTAGATCTATCTCTATAGATCTTAATACCTAGTATGTATTGAGCCTCACCAAGGTCTTTCATTGAGAAACACTTTCCAAGCCATATCTTTACAGACTCTAGCATAGGAATGTCATTTCCAATCAGAAGTATGTCATTCACATACAAGACCAAGAAAACAATCTTACTCCCACTAACTTTCTTGTAAACACAAGATTCCTCTTCATTTCTGAGAAAACCAAAACCTTTGATTGACTCGTCAAATCGGAGGTTCCAACTCCTTGATGCTTGCTTCAATCCATAAATGGACTTTTGAAGCTTGCATACCTTTCTAGGTGCATTAGGATCAATAAAACCCTCAGGTTGTGTTATGTACACTTCTTCTTCCAAAAAACCATTTAGGAAGGCGGTTTTAACATCCATTTGCCATATTTCATAGTCATAATATGAGGCAATTGCTAGAAGTATCCGAATAGATTTCAGCATAGCTACTGGTGAAAAGGTTCCATCATAGTCTATACCATGAATTTGTTTGAAACCTTGTGCCACTAGCCTAGCTTTGTGGATATATACATTTCCATCCATGTCAGTTTTCAACTTGAAAACCCATTTGCATCCAATAGGTTTAACCCCATCGGGCAAATCAACCAAGTTCCAAACTTGATTTTCATACATGGAATCCATTTTGGATTTCATGGCTTTTGACCATAAGTAGGAATCTGAACTAGCCATAGCTGCTTTGTAGGTAGTAGGCTCATTGTTTTCTAAAAGCAATATTTCTTTATTATCAGACACGAGAAATCCATATCTCTCAGGTGCTGAAATTTTCCTAGTTGACCTACGAGGGGCGGGTGCCACGGAGGTAGATTCCACAATAGGTTGTAGAGTCTTATCAGTTTCCACAACTACCTGTGGAGGCTCCTGATTTTGTGGCTCATTTTCAGCTCGGATTTCTTCGAGGTGAATATTTCTCCCACTTGAATTTCTAGAAAGATGTTCTCTTTCGAGAAAGACACCAGTTCGAGCCACAAACACTTTGTTCTCAGTTTTGTTGTAGAAGTAATACCCCTTTGTTTCTTTTGGATAACCCACAAAGTAACATTTGTCAGATTTAGGTGCAAGTTTGTCAGATTGTAAACGTTTTGCATAAACTTCGCATCCCCAAATCTTAAGAAACGACATAGTTGGAGTTTTTCCAGCCCATAACTCATATGGAGTCTTTTCAACAGCTTTGGTTGGAGTTCTGTTTAAGATTAGTGCGGCAGTTTCCAAGGTATGACCCCAGAATGATATCGAAAAATCGGCCTGACTCATCATTGATCGAACCATATCTAATAGAGTTCGATTTCTCCTTTCGGACACGTCATTCCATTGTGGTGTTCCTGGAGGAGTTAGTTGGGAAAGAATTCCACAACTTTTGAGATGGTCATCAAACTCTTGGCTTAAATACTCACCACCTCGATCAGATCGAAGGGTTTTTATTGTCTTACCAAGCTGATTCTGTACTTCCATTTGAAATTCTTTGAACCTTTCAAAAGCTTCAGATTTATGCCTCATAAGGTAGATATACCCATATCTACTGAAGTCATCTGTGAATGTTATGAAGTACTGATAATTGCCTCTAGCATTTGTACTCATTGGTCCACAAACAACATAATGTATGAGGCCTAATAAGTCACTTGCTCTTTCACTTACACCAGTGAATGGAGCTTTTGTCATTTTGCCAAGTAAGCAATATTCGAATGTATCATATGATTCGAAATCAAATGATTCCAAAAGTCCTTCCTTTTGAAGTTTTTGGATACGTCTCTCATTTATGTGGCCAAGACGACAATGCCAAAGGTCAGTTTTATTTGAATCATTTGATTTGGCCATTTTAGTATCAATGTTATAAACTTGTCTTTCTAAATCTAGCAAATAGAGCCCATTAAATAAGTGAGCACTACCATAGATCATTCCATCCTTTTGAAAAGAAAGACATGTATTCTTAATCTCAAAAGTAAACCCTTTTATATCCAAACAGGAAACAGAAATAATGTTTTTAGAAATAGCTGGAACAAAATAACAATTATTCAAATCCAAAACAAGCCCAGAGGGCATTATTAAACTAAAAGTGCCTACGGCTAAAGCTGCAACCTTTGCTCCGTTGCCAACACGTAGGTCCACATCCCCTCGAGCCAAGCTCCTACTTTTCTTTAGTCCCTGTACATTTGTACAAATGTGAGATCCACATCCGGTATCAAATAGCCAAGAATTAGAAATAGTGAGATTAACTTCAATAACATGTATACCTGAGGTAGAAGCAATATTGCCATTCTTCTTGTCCTCTAGATACTTAGGACAATTCCTCTTCTAATGACCTGGTTTGTGGCAATAAAAGCATTCTTGGTCTGGAGTAGCTCCAGCCTTAGTTTTGACAACCTGTTTGCCCTTACCCTTACTCTGAGGGTATTGCTTTTTATTGCCTTTCTTCTTGAAAACCCCTTTCTTTTTCTGAATCATAAGAACAGGATTCTTAGGTGTAACCTTGATACTTCGTTCAGTAGTCTTGAGCATTCCTAGAAGCTCATTCATAGTCTTCTCCAACTCATTCATGTTAAAGTTTAACACGAATTGGTCATACCCCTTATGAAGGGAGTGGAGAGTGATGTCAATTGGTAGCTCATCACCTAAAGTGACACCTAATCTTTCCAGATTCTCAAAATATCCCATCATTTTGAGAACGTGTGGACCAACAGGTTCACTTTCTTTGAGACTGCTCTCAAGGATAGCCTTAAGCCCTTAACCGTTTCATAACGCTCAATTCTTGCTTGTTTCTAAAACATAGCTCTGAGCTGATGAATGATGTCAAAAGCCTCCATGTTTTCAAATTGTTTTTGCAATTCAGAATTCATGGATGCTAACATCAAGCATGTGATATCAAGAGATCTAGCTACTGCCGTATCATATGTTGTTCGAGTCTCAGCAGATGCTCGAAGGGTAGGTTCAGCAGGGAGAGGGTTTTCAAGAACATCCAGTTTCATCTCAGACTTAAGAACTATTCTCAAGTTGCGATACCAATCTAGAAAATTGTTTCCATTAAGTTTTTCCTTTTCGAGAATAGAGCGAATACCAAAAGATGACATAGCGGAGTTTGAATTAGGAGTAACCATCTACAAATGAAAAAGTAAAGTTTTAGGTTTATAATTATAAACAATAACTTCAAATTTTAACCAAGTTAAAACAAGTTAAAGGCTTTTAGTCTAAAAACGTCCTCATTTAGGCTAAAATATTCCAAGACCCCAACTCATTTAATCCTAAGTCGGCTTTGGCCGGTCACCTAAGAGATAAATGATTTAGGCAAATAACACTTTATTAGTTATACTCCTATAACTCTTGGTTAATGGGAAACATCGCATGTAAAAACCCATTCCTATACCCCAAAGCCCAAGTCCTAATTGGATACCTTGTTGAATAAAACCTTACATACTTGTAAATTTCTTAAATATACTCTAGATGTTCTAAGATAAAAGGTAATACCTTGCTTTGGCAAGCCCATTACCAATGATCAAAGACATGAATAGATGTGTGTAAGGGTGGGTATCTAAATTATTCAAAATTTTAAATTTTTGAGGACTTAAATTACTATGTCGGTTCTAAATTTAGTGAACTAATAGTAATTAGAACAAGAACATAATAACAAAACAAAAGCAATAATTTAAAATGCATAATTAAAATGATCCTAGTATGGCCCTACATCTAAAACTAAACTTGAAGGTGCTTCCTTGTAGTCGTCTTTTGATCTCCATCAAAACTTGATTCTCCAATCATCGTACAAGGTAATTGAAATTTAAATAAAATTACAAAAATACTAAACGGCTCGCAGTCCGTATTTAAAATACAAAAATACATAAACAGTACGCATACCGTATTTTCTATCCTAATTTGGGCCATACTAGTCATCCAACATTCAAGCATAAAATTATTCATTCATTCACTTACTTAGAGTAAGTGACCCAGTGTATATTAGATAATTCTAATACAAAATATTAGTTAAACTAATCAACAATTTTAATTAGTTCAAATAATAACAAAATTTAATAGTGTTAGAAATTATACTTGGACTTTATATTATCATGATAATAAAATTGCAACTTATTTAAAATTTTGAGAGTTAAATATCAATCTAATAAACTCCCACTAAGAAATGGATCACCTAATTATTAGGTTCAAAATTTGGATTTAAGAAACTTGGGTTAAACACATTTTAAGCCCAAAAACTAAATATAAGTAATGCTGTCCAAACAAGCAAAACAAGCCCAAATTTTTTTTTTTTTAATAAACATGTTGTAGCCCAGGCCCAACAGTAGGCCCACAAGAACCACTGCCAGGCCCAGAGGACAGCAAGCCAGATCTACTGTCTGGCCCAGCAGTCCAGACCAGGCAGAAAGCCCAGCCCAGACGCTGGAAACCCACACTGACAGCATGTCCAACTTGCTGTCTTCACTCCTCAACAACTTACAACATGCTACAATAACATGTTACTGTATAATAACAACATACAACTTGCTGACAACGCAGTAACTTTTTCTCCTTTTTTTTATTATTATTTAAAATTCCATTTTCAAAAAACAACCAACTTTACATATTTTGTTTAATAATCATATTATTCAAACAAAAAACTCAAAGAAAGGCTTATAATCGAAAAAAATTGTATTGATCTCATTAAAAAAAATCGAATATAAAAAAAATAATATTATTATATGAACTATTCATAAAATAAATTGAAAAACGAATATTAAATATCATTATATCAATGTTATTCGAATTCCAATAAGATTATTTTGTTGCAATTTCATAAGTCCAAGTTTTAATACTAACAAGATTAAATTATATGCATCAACAAAGATCAAAATAGTATAATTAGGGAAGCGACAGATACCACTGATAGGATTTACAATGCGGAAATATAAACAATTTATATAAAACCTATTCCCAAGAACACCCTATAATACTATAATGAATCTAAGTAAGGGAGTTAAGTTATTATACCTTTGTAGCGTGCCTCGTTGATGTTTATTTAGAATCTCAAATGAAATTCCTCCACAAGTAGTCCACCAACACAATGAAGATTAGACTTTTAGATTTGCTAGTACCTTAAAACAACTAATTGTTTTGATATAATACTCTCTTGTAAAATTTTAGAGAGCAAAGTTTTCTCTCACTCTCTTTCTTTTACCCACGGCTAAGCAATGCACAAATGTAATGAAAATCAAAAAATTCTTACATTATCACTCTTGATATATGCGTGCAAATCCTTTCAAAAAGGATGATATGATGCTTTCCTTATTTATAGGCAATCAATCATCACATGATTGATATTGTTACTCATTTAATTAATTGATTCCAATCAATCAAAGATTAACATAATCAATTATCCCTATAATTGATATTTTACTAAATAAGAAGATATTACAATTATCTCATTTTATTTTAGCAATAAAGTATTTATTTGTATTATCAAATAATATTAGTCTCCAATACACTAATTAATCGACATTGTAGTTTGGGTGTGACCCTGTAGGTACAAACAAGTTCAGTAGTAAATATTAATCATTTACAAGTCAAATTTGTCTTCTAGCATAGCATCATGACTACCTAAACTATATTGGATATAATTAATATTTATAACTTTTGAGTTATGCACTTGATCGTAGGACATACTCCAACAAATATGGCCTCGCAAGAGTCATAAAAGATTAGAGAAGAAAAATATTTGCGTGTATGAAGTTGGGTTATCATTTATTGGGCTTAAAGGAAAAGTTAGTTGCTTTAGGAATCATTTTATTAAGTAAAGAAGTAGGATCTTCCGATCCTAACTGATCCTACTCTGATCCTGACCGATCCTACTCTGATCCTGATCGATCCTGCAACAATCTAAGTGAAAAACAGGATCGTCCGATCCTACTCCGATCCTACCGATCCTATACGATCCTGACCGATCCTGCTGTGATTCTACCAGCCTTGCGATTCTGCTTACGATCTGGATCGTTTTGCTAAAACCGGATCGCGATTCTAACTACCATGCTTCTGTCAATAAAAAATACCCAACTTTTTTTCTCTTTCAATAAAAAAATATTCCACTAACTTCTATTTCATCTACTTTCTCATAAAATGACACTTGATAACTACATTACAACTTATCACCTTAAACTATGTGTCCTAACAAATGTTCAAACCTTTGTGTAACAGATGAAGTAATATGTTACACTAACATGATTATGAAGTAGGCTTATACAAGACTTACTAATTAGAAAAAGGAGAGAGTATTATACCATCTATCATTACGCCTCTTTTGTAATGAGTTTTTTTGACGAGACGTGAGTAATGAGTTTGACTAAATACTAAGTTGTTCATTGTCATAAAAGGGAGAGAAAGGGAATATGGTCCGCATTACTGCACATTATAAGTAAAATTAACAAAATATCCTTCATTTTTCTTATTTAGTATCAAATAGTTTAATATGAGAATTTTTTTTAAAGAACCACATGTATCTAAAATTCTAAATCGTCAATCTTTAGTTGTATATTGACAACCAACTCCTGGTTTCTCTTTTTTCATTGTTGGATTTCATCTTGTTGAACGCGAAGCTTCTTTTTGGCGAAGGATTGTGGCTGTGAGCCTGCCGCGACTTGCGGTGGAGGCCGCGACTCGTGGTGGCCGCGGCTCGTGGTTTCTGCCTTGTTTCGCGGTAGATTGCCGCAAGCTTACCGCGACTCGCGGTTTCCGAGGTATCCGAAATCTTATGTTTTCTTCTATTTTCCGGATTTATTTCGTAGTTGTTTTATAACCCTCATATAAATAGCGTTTTGACCGTTTTCTCTAATTCATTCATATAATATAACCCTAAAACACAAGCCTACCCTATTCTCTCTGAGATTTGAGCAGTCTTGAGAAATACCAATCTTTGATCCGGGTGCACGGAGTCAAAGATAGTTGTGTGAACCTTGGGGGACGAACGTCATCGTGAATCCGCGCCGGTGGTGGCGAAATTTGTTTCTAAGGCAGTGGCCATCATAACACGGCGCAACTTGTTCTTGTAATTCAGGTTAAGTTATTTGATTTCTACAGATTTACATCTTACAATTTAGAAACAAATTTGTTCTGTTGAAATCATGTCTAGTTCTCAGAATAGATTTTTCCCTGATATGTCAAAGGTTGAACCTTTAGACGGAACAAATTATAAGAGGTGGTCTCAAAAGTTCTTGATTGCATGTGAACAAGTAGATCTTGATTATGTATTGTTTAATGACCCACCTACTGAGAAAGATGGTGTAGATGCTACATCTAAAACTATTGTTATTGTTGATACTCCTGCCAAAGAGAAATCTGAGAAAACTCCTAAATCTGATGGGGGGATAAGTCTGGAAAAATTTGTCAGGGATAATAAGGTTGTTAAGGGAAACATGCTGAACCTAATGACAAATTAAACCCCATATTTGATTTGTTTGTATCCTATAAGACTGCAAAATCAATATGGATCTCTTTGGAGAAAAAGTATGGTGCTGATGATGCAGGGAAAAAGAAGTATGTTACTGGAAACTGGTTGAACTTTAAATTGGTAGATAATAAGCCAATTATGGAACAAGTTCATGTGTATGAGAATTTAGTTGCTGAAGTTCTTGCTGAAGGGATAAAGATGTGTGAAATTCTTCAGGCTAATGTTCTGATTGAAAAATTGCCTGAATCATGGAACATCTATCGTAATCATCTGAAACACAAGAAGAGGGACATGACTCTGGAGGAGTTAGTTGGTCACATGAAAATTGAAGAGGCTAATAGATTGAAAGACTCGGTAGCCCCAACTGCCAACAATCTAGCAGTTAAGGCTAATCTGGTTGAAGCTGGCTCTGGCTCTGGCTCTCACACTGGTTCTGGCTTTGGTTTTGGGATGCCAAGAGGAGATTTCAAGAAGTTCAATGGTAAGGGTCAAAAGACCCCTGACAAGGAGAAGTTTAAGCGAAATGGGAAGATTGAGAAGAAGTCGGGTCACTGTTACAACTGTGGCAAGCCGGGCCACTATGCTTCTGTCTGTCTAAACAAAAAGAAAGGCAATGGTTCGGGTCAAGGCTCGAAGAATCAAGACAAAGGTCAAGTAAATCTGGCAGAGGCAGATGATCTAGTTGTTGCTGTGGTTTCTGAGGTCAATCTGGTGGAGAATAATTTTGAGTGGATAGTAGACACGGGAGCCTCTCGTCACTTCTGTGCAAACAAAGACCTATTTGTGGAATTTGAAGAGGTGGATGAGGGTCACCAAGTCTATATGGGAAATGACAGCAAGTCTCAAGTGCTCGGAAAGGGGAAAGTTCTCCTGAAGCTGACATCCGGGAAATCATGAGCACTCTTTAATGTTGTGTATGTCCCCTCCCTTCGTAGAAATTTGATTTCTGGTAGTTTGCTTAATAGAGCAGGGGTCAAGTTAGTCTTTGATGCTAATAAGTTAGTGTTGACTCGCAATGGCGAGTTTGTTGGGAAGGGGTACGTTAATGCTGGTTTGTTTGTTTTGGACATTGTAACTCCTATTACAATGAATAAGATTTCTTCTTCTGCTTATATTGTTGAGTCTGTAAATCTGTGGCACTGTTGGTTGGGTCATGTGGGGGTTGGTTCAATAAATCGTCTTATGTGAATGAATCTTTTGCATGATGTAATTGATGATGGACTTAACAAGTGCGAAGTGTGTGCTGAGGCAAAGTTTGTAAGGAAACCTTTCAAACCAATTACTAATAGAGTATCTGAACTATTAGAACTAATTCACACTGATCTGGCAGACTTTAAGAATCTTGAGAGTCGGGGTGGTAAGAAATATTATATTACCTTTGTGGATGATTGCTCAAGGTTCTGTAGAGTTTTCCGGTTAAAGTCAAAGGATGAGGCTGAACAGAAATTCTTGGTCTATAAGGCAGAAGTTGAAAATCAATTGGACCGAAAGATTAAAAGGCTTCGGTCTGACCGTGGTGGGGAATATGGGTCTGATTTCCTTAAGAATCTATGTGAGAAAGAGGGCATTATTCATGAGGTGTGTGCACCATATACTCCTCAGCAGAATGGCATAGCAGAAAGGAAGAATAGAACTTTGAAAGAAATGATGAATGTTATGCTTTTAAGTTCTGGTCTCCCTGATAATATGTGGGGGGAAGCTCTCTTATCTGCAAACTATATTTTGAACAGGGTATCTCATAAGAAGTTAGACAAGACTCCATTTGAGCTATGGAGAGGTTTTGTGCCAAATCTGAAATTCATGAAAGTGTGGGGGTGTCTAGCTAAAGTGGGAATGCCTTCTTTCAAGAGGACTACTATATGAGCCAGGACTTTTGATGTTGTCTTCATTGGTTATGCTGAAAATAGTGCTGCCTATAGATTTCTGAGGTTGGATGACAGGTCTGTGTGTGAAGCTCGAGATGCAGAATTCTTTGAAGAGGTATTTCCTTTGAAGAAAATTGGGCACAGTGAAAATGCTCCCTCTGTGGGGGCTCCGTCTGGTGATGCAGGTCCTTTGGTTACTTCAAGTGGGGTAAGTCAGTCAGATGAGCCTAGAAGAAGTAAAAGGTAAAGGGTGGAATCAAGCTTTGGTCCGGATTTCATTACTGCATTTAAGTCCGAGTTTGAAGCTTCATAGTTCATGGACATGTCATTATTTATGGTGGATGAGGATCCCAAGACATTTGAAGAAGCCATGAGTTCTATGGATGCTAGTTTCTGGAGCGAAGCTGTCAATAGTGAGTTGGAATCCATCATGGCGAATAACACTTGGGAACTTGTAGACTTACCTAAAGGGAATAGGCCGATCAGCTGCAAGTGGATCTTCAAGAGGAAGTTGAAAATTGATGGGACCGTGGAACGGTTCAAGGCAAGACTGGTTATTAGAGGATTCACTCAAAAATTTGGAGTGGACTATTTTTATACTTATTCACCTGTGACTAAAATTGCTACCATTCGTGTTTTATTTGCTTTAGCTTCTTCATTTAACCTGTTTGTGCATCAGATGGATGTAAAGACAGCTTTCTCTTGAATGGGGATCTCGATGAGGAGATATATATGGAACAACCTCCTGGTTGTGTCGTGCCTGGGATGGAGCAAAAGGTGTGCAGGCTGAAAAAGTCTCTCTATGGCCTCAAGCAGCATCCAAAACAATGGTATGAAAAATTCCATAAGACTATTCTTGGTTTTGGATTTACTGTGAATGGTTCAGATGCATGTGTTTATTCAAAAGTAATGGGCTCTGATTACGTAATCATATGCTTATATGTTGATGACATGCTTCTGTTTAGTGCGAGTCTTGATGCCATAGAGGAAACTAAGAGATTCTTGTCTTCTAAGTTTGAGATGAAGGATTTGGGTATAGCCGATGTGATATTAGGGGTAAAAGTTGTTAAAACTCCTAAGGGTTATTCATTATCTCAATCTCATTATGTGGAGAAAGTGTTAAAGAAATTTGACTATTTTGATGATCCTCCAGTCAGGACTCCCTATGACTCTAGTGTTCAATTTCTCAAGAATAATGGTGATGGTGTGTCACAAGGTGAGTATGCTAAAGTTATAGGTAGTTTGATGTTTTTGATGAACTGTACTCGTCTTGATATTGCCTATGCGGTGAGTAGGCAAAGCAGGTACACTCATAATCCCAGTTTGGATCACTGGAAAGCTCTTAAAAGACTATTGAGATATTTGAGAGAAACCATGGACTGGGGGTTAAACTTTGTGGGTTTTCCAACTGTCCTAGAAGGGTATTGTGATGCTAATTGGGTGACTGACAGTGATGAGGTGAGTTCTACCAGTGGGTATGTGTTTACTCTGAATGGTAGTGCAGTGTCATGGAAGTCTGCAAAGCAGACATGTATAGCTCGATCTACTATGGAAACTGAGTTCATTGCCTTGGATCTTGCTACTCAAGAGGCTGATTGGTTGATGAACCTTTTGGCAGACATTCCTTTGTGGGGGAGACCGGCTCCTTCCGTGTCAGTTCATTGTGATTCACAAGCTGCGATAGGGGTTGCCAACAACAGTGTTTATAATGGCAAGAAAAGGCACATTCGAATCAGACATGAGTCTGTGAGGTAATTTATTGTGAATGGTGTCATCTCTCTTGAGTTTGTGAGAAGTGAAAGGAATTTGGCTGATCCTTTTACTAAAGGATTGAGCAGGAAGTTAGTATTAGAATTTTCAGGAGGAATGGGTTTGAAACCTTTGTAGGTTGTTGCATTCCTTGAATTATATACTGAACTTATCTATGATTTCTCATTAATATACGTATTGCTCTAATTTGAGTGGTTCTTATTGAACAGGTTGTATATGTGTATTTTTGAGATTTGGTGTCCATGGCTTTTGGCTTATTCAATTTGATTGAACGTAATGGACAGGATGTTCTATGGCCTCTACGGCTGATTCAATTTATTTGAACGTAATAGAACATCGTGGATGAGTGTGAAGGGTTGGCCTCCTTCTGTCGAATGTCGTTCTTGTAGGCATTCTGGAGCACTCTTTGTAATCCCATGGTGATGGTCAGGATTGTTGAACTTTGTAATGTTCACAATCATTTGAAAGACATGTGATGTGTCTTGGATGTAAAAATGAATTGTATGTTCAACTATATTGTATGTTGTTCATGGGGCAATTCAGTGGATAATTCAGTGTTTCTCAAGCCTGAAAGTAAGATATGTGCTATCGGGTCCCTTCTCTCTCCTGCAAGTTCAATCTTAGGATACTTGTAGGTGAGGGGACACCCCATCTCACTAACATGTTAGTTCAATCCTTGGACACTAATATGTAAGTATTAAGCTTTCCTTTTACTGCTCATTTCTCAATATTTTCTTTTAACTTCAAGTTTGTGGGGGATTGTTGGATTTCATCCTGTTGAACGCGAAGCTTATTTTTGGCGAAGGATTGTGGCCGTGAACCTGCCGCGACTCGTGGTGGAGGCCGCGACTCGCACCTGCTTGCCGCGACTCGCGGTGGAGGCCTCGACTCGCGGTGGCCACGGCTCGTGGTTTCTGCCTTGTTTCGCGGTAGATTGTCGCAAGCTTACCGCGACTCGCGGTATATTCCGCGACTCGCGGTTTCCGAGGTATCTGAAATCTTATGTTTTCTTCTATTTTCCGGATTTATTTCGGAGTTTTTTTATAACCCTCATATAAATAGCGTTTTGGCCGTTTTCTCTAATTCATTCATATAATATAACCCTAAAACAGAAGCCTACCCTATTCTCTTTGAGATTTGAGCAGTTCTTGAGAAATACCAATCTTTGATCCGGGTGCACGGAGTCAGAGATAGTTGTGTGAACCTTGGGGGACGAACGTCATCGTGAATCGCGCCGGTGGTGGCGAAATTCGTTTCTAAGGCAGTGGCCATCATACCACGGCGCAACTTGTTCTTGTAATTCAGGTTAAGTTATTTGATTTCTACACATTTACATCTTACATTCATCATTATCATATTTCATATGCTAGGTGAAAAAATAAGTCACAATTAGTGACAGGCAGCGTACGAAAGAGACTGGAATATACGCTAATTTAGTACAAAAGTAAGTACGTGATTTGTGGGATTAAAAAAACCCCTAGTCATATTTAGATGAAATTAGTGGACTCGTCCAGTCCACTTAGAATTAAGAAATGCATTCAGAAATGTGGCTTCCCGTTCTTAACGCTACGTGAAAATTTTAACGAAAAATTCACTTTGTTGTCCAAATATTTGACGTAATTTCACCTCGGTGTCCTAATATTTAATCAAATTTATTTTATCATCTCGAGGTTTAAACTTTCTTTCACTTTTGTATGATGTGATTTGGTAATTCTCCTTTAGAGGTCTGAAATAGGGGTTCATATCAGATTATCCGATCTGATCTAAAATTCCAAATATCCGAAAATTTCAGATAGGGGAAAGACGATCCGAAAAAACCAGATATCCGAAATTTTGGATCGAATATTCGGATTATTCGATTTGTTTTAATTTTTCTTTCTCACTAAATCAAGTTCACTAAACACATTTGTTTAATCCATCACTGAAGAAACTGAATAAACCAATTTTTTTTTGAAGAAAAATCTGAAGAAGGGGAAGAGACTTGAGGTATAGATGATGGTGGGCTTGGTGTCCGCCTAGCAGGTGAAGGAACAACGAGAATTCGACGAAATCGCCGTTGCCGTCAAGGTAAGACAAGGGTTGTGCCCGCTGCAGCCTTCAGCTTGCGTGAAGGAAGCAAGGACGAAGAGTTGAAGCCCGAGTGAAGAGGAAGGCCATCGCTGTCGCCGTGAGTGGAGGCTGGGAAGTCGGCTGCGTGTGCTGGGGAGTGGGTGGCAGGGGCCAGGGAGTGGGTTGCGGGTGCTGTAGAGTGGGCGGAAGGGCTGAGGTGTGGGCGGCAAAGGCTATGGAGTTGGTGGCAGAGGCCTAAAGAGTGAGTGGATTAGGTTTCAGATTTTCATGAGGGCTGAGGAGAATAAAGAGGATAACCTGGAGAAGTATTTCAAGTTGAAAAACAAAAGTTCCAGACTTCCAGTTTTGTTCCCCAAAAAATAGAAATATAAAGTATTTAAAAAACTTTCGGATATTTAGGATATCCAACATATAAATATTCTGATCCGTATCCAATTTGATTTTTTTCGGATATTCGATATGAAATAGCTGAAACTCAAAAATTCGAATCGGATATCAATTTTCGGATCAAATGGATTGCATCGGATCATTTTTTAACAACCCTAGTCTAAGATTAATTTTCACTTTGGTGGCTTGTGGTTAAGTGATTTCATTTTGGTGCCCTTGAATTTATATTTATCTCATTTTGCAATTAACCTACAATTAACCATGTTAATCTCTTTTTATTAAAAGGATAAAATAAAATATCCCCATTATGGAATCGTATAGGCTATTTTGATGTTATATTTTTTTGGTGGAGGACTCTTTTCAAATTATTTTTTACATCTTTAATTTTCTCCATGTACAAACAACAATAGAATTAATAAGTTTACTCTTTTTTTTTTTTGGGAAAAGAATATTATTTGTTCTAAGTTCTTATATAAAGTTATCTAGTTACTAACTAAGGCATGTTTGTTGCCCTTATATCACCTAAGACATTCCAAAATTCCCATTAACCTCGAATTCTAGTTTCTTTCTTCTCCCTTCATTAAACTTCTAAAGATCTACTAAGTGTAGAACACCAATTGATTCCCTAATTAAGACTCTAATCGTTTAGCCTTAGATCTAACTGATTTTACAAAGTTCCTAAGAGTATTATAACACGTGACCGTGTAAAAAAGATAGATATATGGTCATTAGGCATGTGATATTAGATTATTTAGAAGTCCAGTTCTTTTAGGTTATTTCTTGTATTTATATACTTTATTTATGAATAATAACAAGTTGATTTTATTGAATTTTGAACTTGAGTTCTTTGTTAATTTCTAACGATTTTTGCTGAATTATTATTGTTTTTAGAGAGTGAATTTAAAACAAAAACCTTAGGTTAAACAAGTCTAATTTAAGAGAGTATAGATTAATTAGTGAGTGAAGCTAATCAAATATATTCTCAAAACCTCCTAAATTGAATTAAAGGTGAGTGAAGCCTCTAAATTAATTAGAATCCTAAGTGGAGTTTCACAGAGTGAAGGATAGGCAAATCTAAGCTAGATACTTTTATCGGGTTCATATTAGTATCAAAAAGGAAAACATAAACCATATGACACCAAAGTAAAAATTGATAAAAGCATTATTACTAAACCACAAGGCACCAAAGTAGAATTATTAAACCACAAGGCCCAAAGTGAGAAAAACACCAAAATGGAATTAGTGAAATTACGATGCAACAAAGTGAAATCTTATCAAATCTCACGATACAAAGTGAAAAACATTCAATTTTTAAACTTCAGAGATGTTAATTTTTTTACTTGTTATGACTTTTTGTTAAAGGCATAAAAAACAAAGTCATCCAGCCCATTGATGATGATCCTAGACAACGACGGTTTCCTATGTTAGACAGGTAAATCCGTACTCGTACATATATGTGAATTTTTATTCAACAACCCATAAAAAAACTCGGTAAAAAAAAAAACAAGTAAAATTTGAACTAGTGGTAAAGGTCACCGCACAATTTTGAGATCATATCACAAGAGAGATCAAACACTTTTAGTGTGGAGATTCCCCTTATCCCTTATCCTTCCTTTCACTCCCAAACTATCTTGCCTATTGAGTTCGGCCGGATGGACTTATGTAAAATTGTGGTAGGGTACTTATCCTTACTCCACATACTAAGTGCAAGTCAAATGCAGCATGGGAGAAATGCAGAAAACAACCAATGAAAAGCTTACTAAGAAAGATCTACACTAGCCAGTTTTAAATTTGCAAGAATAAGAAACTAGTTTCTTGGTTTTAACCATCGACACTTTGGTCGCTTGGAAGGTTGGTCTCGGATTCCAGACCAACAGCACCTCGGATGGCGTGCTTGGGGTGAGCGAGAAGACGACGCGTGGCTTTAAAGCTGGGCCCAAAATTTTTTTTTTTGAAAATGAAACGCTGAGTTTAAGAAACAGAAAAGGAGATATAGCGTGAGAGGTGCAGCGTATCACGCGAAACAAGGAGCAATGCATCTGCTTTGCTGTCAGTGGGTCTGACGCGCGTCAGACCCCACTGAGCAGCGAATCAGATGCTGCCACGCGTGTGGTTTCCTGCGTTTCACACCCTCTCATTTTGCTGTAGTTCAACGGTTAAGTGCAAGTCAAATACAGCATCAGAGAAATGCAGAAAACAGTCCTTGTTTGACCACACGGTTGACCTTAGGTAAGAACAGTCTATGGATCGAAGGAGTTTCTTGATGAGTAATGGAATACGTGGTATTTCAATGGACTTGAAGTTTTGGGCGGCAGCTTTCATAATTTTAAGCAACTAAGGGTTCTCCCACGATGCTAATGATGGCAAACAAGACTGCTGAAGTGCTGAGTATGATGATGGCAAACATATACTAATGAATATTAGTTTTTGTACACTAACAATTTTTAGGATCATTGCAAATTAGCATTTTAAAGTGTGGAGCTATCTAAAAGTTAGCCCATAAAAGTGATTAGTACTACAATTTTATGTATTGGGCTTATAAGGTAACTTAATTAAGTGTGGGCTATTATGTGTGGAGACCTAGTTTAGTCTCTTATTTTATGATGGATCAAGTAGAAGACATAGTAAGCTCCCCCCTCTCTCTCTCTATATCTATATATATAGCAGGTCCTTTTCTTTTGCAATACTTAAAAAGGTCTCTCATGGCCCAATTGTTATTACAACATTCTCTACCATAGAATTCGACCTTCGGGGTCAACCCGACGACTTCTATGAGTAATGCAGCGAAAAGGAGGCTCGAGTGCTTGTTAAGGAAGGCGGTCGCTCCTCTACTTGTCTTGGCCCTGGTCGATGGGAGGCTAGCGTAGCAGTTGGTGGTGGGCAGGCGGGGGGGGCTTTGGACACATAGCCGGAGGTAAGTACAAAAATCCAATAGTTCCATTTTCCTTCTGTTCATCAATCGGAAATCAAGACAAACCGGGCACTACGGTGAGACGTGAAAACACCCGATCCCATTCTGACCTCGATATGTGGAATCGTCTTGCGCCCTTCAGGGGGCTCTGCCCCTTCTGACCGGAGTGTCGTTCACTCGACTTCTAGTGGCGGGAAGTACTTGTTTCCTTCACCAACAAATGTTTGGATTTTTAAATCATATGTATACAAGTATAGATAGCGCACCTTTTTGATATGGCAGTTGAAAATAGATATGAAGAGTTGCTCACTCCAACGAGCCTAGGTAGACTTTGTCCACATGTGTGTGTGTTATTGTGTGTGTGTGTATATGTTAGAGATTAGGTTATGGTCCCTATAAAGAGTTGGAAGATCCAATTTCCACCACTCATCATTGCTACGGATAAAGGTACGCTTCCGCAAACATGTTTTACCAATTAATCTAGTATGGAGTACTTAATATGGATTAAATCTAGCTATTGATATCATGAGCCTTCTTCGTGTTAGTTTAATTGAATATTATGGTTTTGTTAATTTCGTTTAATCGCATGACTGTTTTTTGTTCGACATACGATTGTTTTTCTAAAGGCTAATCGAAAACATCTATTTGATATTCTTCATCCAATTTATCAATATAAATGATCCGAACCCACTTTTTTGATGTGGTAATGTTCCACCCATAAACGAAGTTCGACGACTCAACATCTTTTATGCTTGACGTTATAGTAAATTGAAATCTGACCTTCATCTTGATATTCTTGATCTTCAACCAATGAATACGATTTCCTACATCTTCAAACTTCAAAGCTAATTAAAAAAATCAAGACTCGCATGGCGACAGTAGATTGAACCATTATATCGATGGAGACAACCCTCACAACAGGAGGGAGAATTATTAAAAGTCAACTATAAACTAATAAAACTAATAATAAAGCGAAGAAAATAACAAAATTTTGGGCTTTCCACTGGTATAACAACCGGCAGAAGTTCCTACAACAATACTAATGGAGGCTAGGGTATAACAACCGGCATACGATTGTTGTTTGGCGTAGTAAAGTTTCTTGAAACATGAAGTTTCTGTTGCACTACTTTTATTTTTATTTTTTCTTGATTTTATTTTGAATAAATCATCTATTCAGGAGAAACACTATTCATGACTGTATCTATTCAGGATAACAAATACCTATTCCTGACTGTAATCTTATCGATCTCCCAATAATCTATACGTAATCAAATCGTTCCATATCCTTTTTCTAAACAAATAATATTGGCGCTTCCCAAGGAGAAACACTAGGTCAAATATATATATATATATATATATATATATATATATATATATATATATATATATATATATATATATATATATATATAAGTATTGTTTTTAATGAAACATGTTTATCATGGACTTTGAAGAAACCAAGAAGAGTTGGATTCTGGAAGACTTGATGAAGTTGTTGGAGTGAAGTTCCCATGATCGTTAGGGTATTCCTAGTAACTTTAGTAAGGAACAATCAATAACTTGGAACAAGTACTTGTTCTCTAAGTTTAGGAACATAGCAGTTTCTAGGCTTTGGGAACAATAACAATATAAGAACTGTTATTTGGCACTATGCATTAAAGAATGTATTTGGGAATAAAATTAGAATTTTAGATTTAGTTTTACTTAACGTAATTAGTATTTTTTATGTTGAAAATATTTTTTGTTTATAGATATACTAAAGACAAATGTTATCTTTATCTTCGTTAGTTTATCTTAGTAATTTAATTTTAATCTTGAAAAATAATCTTTAACTCTTTATCCGGTTTTTCTTAACCTGATCTTTAGTTTGTTGAACTCGATTTTTCTCTATTGGTGTAAATGAAATCTGATTTTATCTGTTAGCCATTGTTCCTTAGAATCTTGATGAGGATTATAATGGTTATATGCGCAACTCTTTTGAGTTATAAGTATCTATAAATACCCTGTTTAGATCATCATTTCGAGTAACACTGGCTGAGCATATTTGAGAGCAATTAGTATATTATTGAGTCAGTGCCACGAACAGTTCTCATAAGCATCACTGTTCCTATGTTTGTTGTTCGTTTCTCTTAGAGTTATATCGTGAATTTGTAATTGATTTGGGTTGGTGAGTGAAATCCAGTATTTGAGTGAGGTTTAAGTGAAGATAGAGACAGGACTTTGAGTGAAGTCAAGAGAGAAAAAGCAACAGTTAAGGGATTGTTGTTCCTAGCGGAACGAGAGAAAGAGAGAGAAAGAGAGAGAGATTGAGACGAAACTCAGTTTAATAGGTTGTACTATGGGGTTGTCCTATTATTAATGGATGAGTTGAGTTTAATATCCCTTGGGATCGAGGTTTTTACTTCCTATTAGACGTAGGAAGGTTTTTCCTCGTAAAATCTCTCGTGTCTTTACTTTGCTCCTTTCGTATTTGTTTAAATTCCGAAAAAAATACTTATTGTTCCCCACAATACAATTCATCCCCCCTCTAGTATTGTTTCTAATACAATATTAATAACAATTGGTATCATAGCCAGTATTGTTAAAATTAGCGGTTAACGCCGACTAGTAAGATTTTGGTTAGGAACATCGAATACAACTGAGAAACTGGAAGAAGGGTATTACACCCGAAGACCTCCGATGATGGAAATCTTTATCAAAGCAGAAAAATATCAGGTATAGAGTCATTGAAGTTGGAGACTTTGAAGTCACAACAACAAATGACAAAAACGAGGTTGTTCCTAAACCTATGTCTTAACATGTTAAAGTTGACTTTGTCAAAGTGTAAATGAGCGCTCTTGCTGTAAAATTGTTGCATTGTGGTCTTGGACTTCATGAACACGATCGGGTTATGAGATGCAAGACGACAACGCAAATTTGGGATCTTTTGGAAAGTCATACATGAAGTGAAGTCAAAAGATCCAAAATTGACCTTCTAATGTATCAATACTAACTGTTCCTAATGAAATCAAAAGAAACTATCCAATAAATGTTTATTAAATTCAGTAGCATAATTAATGAATTAGCTTCTCTTGATAAGGTTAACTCATCTGAAGAGCAGGTACGATAGGTGTTAAGAAGTCTATCTAAGGATAGATGGATGGCCAAAGTTACCGCCTTGCAGGAAACAAAAGATTTCACGAAGTTCAATTTAGAACAACTTGCCGGTTCCTTGATGACACATGAACTAAATATGGAATCGAGAAATGGAGAACCATCCAAGCAAAACTCTATTGCACTAAGAGTTGATATAGATGATGAAACTGACACTTATGAAGAAATATATGCTCTCATGATCCAATGTTTTAAAAGGATATTTAGAAACATGAAGAGTGGTGACTGCAATGATAAGAATCGAAAGTTAGAACAAAACTGGTTGTCATAAATGTGGTAGTGTAGATCACTTTATCATGGAATGTCCCCAATAGGAACAAGAGAAAAACAAAGGACAAAGGTAAGGAACGTAGCAAGGAAAGAAACTAGGACTTCAAAAATCCTTTTTCCAAAACGGACTTGAGAGGAGATTCTGATTTAGAAGAAGAAGAACTTGATCAATCGACAAAAGAAACAACCAGCCTATGTTAAATGGTTATAGATGACACTGAATCTGGCGAGGAGATTAAATCACTAGAGGCAAGTCTTTATACTGTTAAAACTCGTTTAACCTCTATGTCTAAGGAAAAACTATATGATTAATTAGTTGATGTTGTTAAAGGTTGTTAAAGACTGTAAGGATGAATGCACTAAGAGAAAACAAATAAAATATACTTTTAAGGGAAATACAGAACACATTACTTCGCTTAAGAACATTTGAATTAAAGCTGAAAATCACTTCTTTGATCTATTTGACAAAAAATTGAAAACTAAAGCAAGCTATGAGAAAGTGAAAAATGTGAAAACTAAAGCAAGGTATGAGAACTTCTCCCTCCATCACAGAATAGTCTGAACACTTTCCTTTTATGTTTGTCCTAAATTAGTTTGAACACTTTCATTTCTGACATGGGCACTATTACTATATTATTTATTTTACACCCTATTGGCCCACTCTATACATTTATTAAAAAAAGTTACTCAACTTTATCTCTCCTCCAATAAAAAATGCCTCACCAACTCCTACCACATGTACTTTTTCAATAAAATAACATTTGATAACCACACTACAACTTATTACCTTAAACTACATGTCCAACAAATGTTCATATCATTTTGGGATGGAGGTAGTACTTGCTAAACCTAGAATTGAGTTAGATAAAGGAGTTTGTTCCTGAGATAAGTTCTTTTGATATATGGTATGTTCCTTTAAAAAGTTCTAGATCCAAAATTAAAGAACTAGAAAATGAAGTGTTATCCCTAACACAAAGGAACAATAACTTAATAAAGGAACTTGACTACACTAGGAATAGCATAAAACTTATGGTTGATCCTGAAACTAGACCTCAAACCAAGATAGTAGAGGAAGGGTACATTCATAAAAATAAAAATGAGAAACAAAGAAGAGAGTAAACCTGCCAAGTGACAATATATGTATGTTATAAACTGGTCACCAATGGAAAAAAATACTTTATGAGACTCAAACCTGTTGAAAAGAATGTTTGGAACTGTAACCTAAAGTGGAAAGTAAATTAACCTGTTTCTGAAAATCATGAGCCAAAGTAAACTTGGGTTCCTAACACTAACCACTGGTCGGTTTTGCAAGCTAGAGTGAGAGGAAATAACTGGTACCTAGACAGTGAGGTTACTTTAACTCCAGTACCCAACCATACTTGGTGGGTAGATTCTAGTGCTACTACTCACATTATAAGTGTGTTTATGTTAGGTTGCTTGAGCAGCCGAAATCCAAGATAAGAGATTCATTTATCTGGGAAATGGCAAATCAGTAGCGATTGAAGCAATAGGAACATTTAGGTTGTTGCTAAAGACTGGTTTCTTTTGGATTTGAAAGACACTTTTATTGTATCGTCTTTTAGACGGAATTTGGTTTCTATTTCCGCATTGGACAAATTTAGTTATTCTTGTTCATTCGGAAATGGTTGTTTACTCTTTCTCTAAAGTCAGTTATTATTGGTACAAGTTCTTTATCTCATTGTGATAACCTATATTTGCTTGATACTATTGATTCTTATGATGAAACTTTGCATACAAGTTCTAGAGGTATAAAGCGGAAATTAACTAATGAGAATTCCGCTTTATTGTGGAAGAAACATTTAGGGCACATATTTAATCAAAGAATTGAAAAGCTTGTGTCAAATAGACTTCTTGACCCCCTAAATTTTTGGGATTTACAACTTTGTGTAAAGTGTATTAAGGAGAAACAAACAAATACAAGGTGATATGATGCCAATGAAACTACAAATGTCTTAGAAATATTTCATATAGATATATGTCTGGCATTCCCCGCACCTGCTAGAAATGGTCAACGATATTTCATAACGTTCATAAACGATTTTTCTCAATCACTGGATGTGTTCAAAAGTTTTAAAGCTGAGGTGGAAAACCAACTTGGCAAAACAATTAAGGTTGTTAAATCTGACTGTGATGTTGAATATTATGGTAGATATGACGAATCAGGTAAACAACGTCTGAGACCATTTGTTAAATTCCTAGAAGCTAAGAATGCGAAATTGTCCCTCAATATACTATATATGTCAGGATCTCCTAGCATGAATTGTGTAGTTGAGAGATGTAATAAGACATAAAAAGACATAATAAGGAGTATGATTAGTCACACTACCTAACCTGAATCACTCTAGATAGAGGCAATTAATACTGCAGCTTTATATCCTAAATAGAGTTCCAACTAAAGCAGCTACTAAAACCCCTTATGAATTATGGACTCAAAAAAAGCCTAATATAAGGCATATACACATTTGGGGATGTCTAGCTGGGGCAAGGCCTTATAGGCCAAATGAAAATAAAGTGGAATCAAGAACAATTAGTAACTACTTTGTAGGATACCTAAAAGGTCAAGAGGGTATAAATTTTATGATCCCACTAGCAGGTCAATTTTTGAGACGGGAAATGCCTTGTTCTTTAAGGATGTTGAGTTTGAGGGGAGAGAAATTAGAGATTTTGTCTTTGAAGATGAATCTATTCCCCTTCCTTCCATTGTTCAGAATAATGATCAAGATGCAATGAATGAAATTGTTCTAGAGACAGCGTATGAACCGCAAGACAATATCGATCATCTCTCTAATAAAGATCAAGTTACACATGTTATTCCTCAACAACAAACTTAAACATCCATAACTAGAGAAATTAAAAGGAGAAACGCGGTTCCTATGATTCTATCATTTTTCTTCAGGAACATGAGGATGGCATTGTGATAATGAAAAAGTCATCCAATGAACTTCCATCAAGCCATGAAAAGTCCTTACTCTCAAAATTGGATTGATGAATGAGGAAATTAAGTCCATGAAAGACAATTGAGTTTGGGAACTCATTTTATTAACCAAAGGTGTGAAACTCGTTAGTTGTAAGTGGATATTTACAACCAAAAGGGATTCAAAGGGTAACATAGTGAGATAGCAAAACAATATGCTTTAAGCATTTCTCGATTCACTACTAATGTTTAATTTTTTAGTTCCGCTTATGTAAAAAAAAGAAGCTATGTAAATCTTATATGCACTAAATATTTGTGATGGATGTATATCAAAGTAAGTTTTGATGAACACAAACCAAATACTAGATATGTATAAATGAATTTTGTATGAAAGTAAGTAAAGGTGGATGTATATAGAAGGGATGTTGGATGCCTAGGATAAAAAATAGTGGATGACAAACAAAAAATTTTGGATGAGGATGAAGAACAATGTGGATATACATAAATAAAAATTTTGTATGAATGTAATAAAAAAAATCTTAAATATACAGAACAATAATGATGGATGTACAAAACAACAACATTGATGTACATAAAAGAAAATTTTGGATAAACACAAACAAAGGTATCTATAGATGTACATAAACAAAGCCTTCTGTATGGCCATGAGAAAAACTTAATGTGCATATAAAAAATTTGGATGAATACCAGAAGAGTAGTGGATGAAAATCTGACTAGTATAGGATTTACATAGAGTAAACATACAAAGAGACAATTTAGTGATTTTGCAAAATTTAAAAGTTGTTTAGCAGCGAACCATTCATATATAGTATTTTTCAATCAAAAATATGACTGTAGCAGTCTTTTAATGGATAAGTGGATGTAAATATGGCACGGTCTAGTTAGTCAGTGATTGAGTATGAAAGGGTATGAAAGTGGAATAAAGAATCTATCGGAATATTTCTTAAGAGCATCCTTAACCATGAACCAAAAATAGTTCATAGGGATGACCCAATTTTTATTTTTTATTTTATTTTTGCTTAATCATGAACCAAAGAATGGTTCATTTATTAAAAAAATCATGAACATTCCGATATCCGAACAGTTCATGTGAACTGATCAAAGGCGACATGCGTCGAAAAATAAAAAAGAAGAAGCCTGACCTACCTTCAAAAGGACGACTTTTGGAGGTGTGTCAGGCAACAAAAGAAAATCAGGAACTCTGACTTGTATTAGTCAAAGTGTCGCGTTTCTGCTATTATATTCCAAAAAATATGAACTTTCCAATTTTTAAAAGGTTTATATCTAAAATAATATATATAAAATAATTAATAAAATTACCAAAATTCATATTTTATATATTTTCTATAAATAGACATCCATTTTAACATATGTTTCTCACATTTTCAGTATTTCAAAAAGTATTAGGAAAAAATGTCACAAATAAGTCAATCTTTGGATTATTCCTGAATAAGTCTAAATACCAATTTCTTGGAGTAAGCTAAGATGACCGATAACTTGAATAATTCGTCATTTATTTTTTATTTTTCCCTTTTGAGCACCACCACCACAACTACAGCAAAACTGTCATCAACACCACTGAACCCCACCCAAAACCACCTTACCACCACATAACCACACCTGAGACCATCACCACCTCACCACCACCAAACCTTACCCGAAACCACCACACCACCACCAAACCCCACCAAAAAATACCTCACCACCATTGAGACACACTGACCCTAACCCAAACTCATCCACAAACCACCGAAACACAAACCTGCCCACATATAACTGAAACCCGACAATCCAAACCCACCCACAACCAACCCAAACCACCACCTCTAGAAACCCACTAACCCAAACCCATCACCACCATTAATAAACCACCGCCAATGAAGAGGCAGAGAAAGCGAGGCGAGAAGGGAGGCGAAGAAAGCAGCGTCGATGAAGAGAAAGAGATGGAAGGAGTAGTGGCAACAGCGACAGGAGTAGGAGGAAAGGTAAGCGGCCACAGCGGAGGGTGAGGGGTAGTGGTGTCGATGAGAGAGACTTAGCTGCCTGATGTGAATGCGAGGAGGCCAGATGAGGTTACGTCGGAGGTGCCGCCGTTGTTGCGACCTGGCGGGCCTGGAGGCTGGAAGCATTAATTCCCATGGTTTTGAGTAGGAGGAGAAAGGCGGTAAGATCACCTTGTACGTTGTGTATTTCGTTTTGATGATCGGAATTGGGGAATGAAATTTTTTTTTTAAGAAGGAAAGAAACAACTAAGGAGGTTGCCAGGAACTGGGCCACCCTAAAGCATCCTTGCGGATGATTACATAGAAAGGGAAATCAGAAACATCAAACCAGTAGGTGAGATTTGTCGTTGTATGACCCTTATGAGCTAACCAATCCGCCGCAACATTAGCCTCCCGAAACACATGACGAACTTGAACCTCCGCAAATCTCTTCAAATCTTCACCTGCATCCAAAATCAAAGAGTTAATAGTCCAGGGAATTTTCCAAATATATTTAATAGCCTGGATGACAGCTAAATTATCACCCTCAATAATTACATTTCTTAAACCCACGTAATGAGCCCCTCGAATACCTTCTCTCAAACCTCTAGCTTCAGCAACAAGAATAGAGTCAGAGTTTTCCAGGGCCCCAGCCCCACAAAGCAGCACTTTTCCTTGAGCATCCCGAATGAGGAAACCAAAAGAAGCTTGCCCATTTACAAGCTTAAAACCATCAAAATTAATTTTACACCAGTCATTCTGTGGGGGAGTCCAAGCAATCTGAACCCTAGGCCCTTTAGAATTAGGAATGTCGACTCTATTCTAGGGATGACGAATAGCCAAAAGATTATTAGACTCATCAACTGACTCCCCACTATTTCTAATGTTGACAACATAAGCCCTAATCATACAACTAACTTTAACTGGAGAACATGAATCCTGACGAAAAATAATCCCATTTCTATTATACCAAACAAACCACCATGTAATAACAAAAACCTCCAGTTGAGGCCATGAAAAACACGACTTAAGAGAATTTAAGTACTCCACAAGGGTCATATCACTTCCTATTTGGGTTGGAATAGGCCAACCCATTTTAACATTAAGGTCCTTAAAAACATCTATAACAAAAGGGCAAGAAGAAAACAAATGGGCGACATTTTCTGAATGGTAGCAGAAAACATACTCCAAAGGCAAAAAGATATGACTAAGTTTCAATCTCTTTTTTGTAGGAATACCATTTAGACACAATTTCCAGAGAAAAAATTTTATTTTAGGAGGAACTTTCAGCTTCCAAATCCAATGAAATGCAGACGAGGTAACCCCCTGAGAATCCAGCCCTTGAAGAAGCTCCACTCCATATTTGACTGAATAAATCCCATCTGGAGACAGACCCCAACAGATTATATCTTTTAAATGGTTGCTAGGAATAAAAAATTTACTAATAACCTCCACAATTTCTAAAGGAACAAATTGACTAAGCAGCGGTTTATCCCACTGGTGATCTTGATTAATGAAGTAGCTAACATGAAAATTTTCCGAGCCTTGAGGGGCAGGGCAAACATCTACTATGGGGTATTTGAAAACCCAATTATCATACCAGAAAGAAATATCATTCCCACTACCTACAGTCCATCTTAGGCCTTTTTTAAAAGAATTCCTCAAATTCATAAGCTTCCTCCACTGCCAAGACACATTAGCTTTGACTTTATAGCTAAACAAATTGTCGTCCTTTAGATATTTTCTCTTTACTAGCATGACCCATAAATTATTTGGGGAAATTAAAATCTTCCAAAGAAACTTAAATTGCAGAGCTATGTTGTTTATCTTAGCTTTCCTGAGACCCAACCCACCAATTTTTTAGGTCTACAAACTTTATCCCAGCCTATCAAATTCGGAGCTTTCGAATCTCCCGATTTATTCTAAAAGAAATTCCTATAAGATTTGTCTAAAGAAGAAATCACTGAGGGGGGAAGAGAAAAACTTTGCATCTGAAAATTAGCTTTTGTTGCTAAATTGGACTGGATAAGAACAGTTCGCCCAGCCTGTGATAAATAGTTAGCTTTCCATTTTGTCAATTGTGACGTAACTTTTTCCTGTATTTCTACAAAAGTATCATTAGTAACTTTTGTACTAATAATTGGGCAACTAAGATACTTTCCAAGAGAGAAAGTCTCCTCCATTTGTAGAATACTAACAAAATTACAAGAGGTAAGGGAAGGGACATTCAATGTACATTGGAAAGCAGATTTATGAAAGTTTACTAATTGACTTGACATAGAACAATACTCATCTAAAATTTCTTTAATAATATAACAACTGTCTTCCGACGCTTTGGCAAAAATCATTGTATCATGTGCAAATGTTAGAAAAGGAATTTTAATTCTAGAGTGACCCAATTTAACACCTATTGACTTTGTGCCATTAAGACTTGCTTAGTGGAACCTGCGAGCCAGGATTTCTGCACACAAAATGAAAATATAAGGAGATAAAAGATCACCTTGACGAATACCTCTAGAGGGAAGAAAAATCTCTCCAGGTATACCATTGACTAATACTGAAAAAGAGACAGTAGTAATTCATTGCCTTAGCCATTCTAACCATTTAGAACAAAATCCCAACTTTTTGTAAACAATAAATATAAAATCTCATTCTTACCTATCATAAGCTTTTTTCATATCTAATTTGATAGCTATCCATCCTTCCAATCCTTTTTTATTTTAAAAAGAGTGAAACACCTCATGTGCTAGTAAGATGTTGTCTTGAATTAGCCGTTCCGGGACAAAAGCACATTGTAAAAGGTGAATTATTTTGCCCAATACATTTTTTAAGCCTATTAGCCATAATTTCTGATATAATCTTATATATAGTAGAGCAAAGACTAATTAGTCTAAAGTGATTAAGATTTGAGGGGTTATTAATTTTAGGTATTAAAGTAATGAAAATATGATTAATTTATTTTAAGAGTTTTCCTGAGTGAAAAAAACTTGTAATGGCTCTAAAAACCGATCTTCGAACCAAAGTCCAATACTTTTGGAAAAAGAAAGGCAGATAACCATCTGGCCCAAGAGCTTTGTCTGGTGCTAGGTCAAATATTGCTATCTTAACTTTATCATACGTCACCTCACTACAAAGACTTTTATTATCATCTTCAAAACTTATTTTTTCCAACAGCCCAAAATCTTCATTATTATCGAACGAACACAAGGGTTGCTAGAACATCTCTGTTTGAAAGCATTTGTTATACATTCCTCAATCCTACTTGGATGAGTGATCTCATTATTTTGAGCATCCTGAATTACATTTATTAGATTACGGTTTCGTCTTATAGACGCACACTCATGATAATATTTAGTATTTGCGTCACTTAATTTAATATGGTTAGATTTTGCTTTAACTTTCCAATGTAAATCTTGGAAATGCAACAACTTATTTTGCTTTGCCAGAAATCTCCCCTGTAAAGCTATCAATGTTGTCGAGTTGTCATCATGGAGAAGTTGTTGTTAAATAACGTTTAGTTTAGTCTCTACTAGTCTTAATTGGCGAAAAATATTACCAAACCGAGTAGTAGACTATATTTTAGCCTTTTCTTTTAGGAGCTTACACTTCCGAGTTAGACAAAACATATGGGAACCTTGAAATCTAGTCCCCCACGTTTTTTCAATTAAACAATCAAAATCTTTACGAGTTGTCCATAATTTATTAAAACGGAAAGGAGGAGCTTTCCTACTCTTACTAATATTAAGTGATACCGAAATTTGACAATGATCCGAGGAAGTAAAGTTATGATGTTTAACTTTGGTTTTTGGGAATATATTAAGCCAATCCAAACTAACTACCTCTCTATCTAATCTTTCCAAAATGTTGTTTGGGCCATGAGGTTTTTTCCTCCAAGTATAAATATTACCTTCAAATGGAAGTTCAATGCATTCAATAGATTCAAATAATTGATTCACATAGTTTAGACGAGAAAATCTAAAATTAGCCCCTCCCACTTTATCATTACTAGAACTTAACTCATTAAAATCTCCTAAGATCATAAACGGAGAGTTTAATGATCTTAAATATAAAATTAATTCTTCCCAAAATTCTTGCTTTAAGGCATTGTTTGGAGGAGCATAAATAAAAATAGTAACAAAAGAAAAATTCATTGCTAAAATAGATATATTACATGTCATAAACCTTTCCGATTTATGTATAATAGACAAAATAAAAGGATTTGAAGCATTATCCTTCCACATACACCATAAACCACCCGCCAAACCAAAAGAATGGAGGAAATCACAATGAGCAAAACCACAATGCCTTACACTCCCATTAAAGGGAGGGGATTGCACTTTGGTTTCGCATAAAACCATGATATTAACATTATTAAAATTACAAAAATCCATGACTTCCTCCATGGCAAGATGCCTCTTGCATCCTCGGATGTTCCAAAAACTTATATTCATAAAATTGGCAGGTGGTAGACATGACCAAACTAGGTCCTGCCCCTCTTCAAGCCTGAGGAGACTGCATCATCCTCCCCATTCTCCTTCCTTCTCTTAGCTAAACTAGAAGAGGATCCAGGATCCATTGGGCTAGCCTCTTCAACCTCCATCCCCTCAATTTGCTTAACCATTGAGGCCTCATAATTAATTGAATGGAATGAGTTTTCTGGTTGAGATAGATAGCCATCAAGCATATCATCATCATCATCTTAATGCTCACCAATTATAAGAGTGCCATCATCAACACCAGAATATTCATCACTAAGATCAAATAAGTGATCCTCTTCTGGTTGCATTAGACCAGCATCAGGCATATAATTCTCAGCAAGCATATCACTAGGATAGATTACTCTAAGAGGCACAGGAGCTAACAGATCATCATGGGCATTGGGAGGAGGGAGAGGCAATAGCTATGGGTCAACATCAGGCACATCAGAGTGTACAACAGCAGGAAGCAGCTCTTGAAGAGCTAGAGATGGATCAGGAGGGGGAGTAACAGACTCAAACTCAATTTCATCATCAGAGGATTCCACATTTTCAATAACATTGTAAATCATTAAACCGTTACCTTTCACATTAGAGTTAGGGAGGCTCAGAGAAGCTTGCTGCAACATTTTTAAACACAACACCCTTCTGAGAAGGATGAATCTTAGAACCAGAGAATACTTTTGTAGGGAAATGCTTCTTAGCAACATTATGAGAGGCACCAGAGGACACAAAAGCAGCCTTCCTTGAGACATGCATATGCCTAGCCTCCACTGCATTTGCCTACTCAGCTGTAGTGAGAGACCTTACTTGCCTATTAGCAGCCTCAAGAAACTCAGCCAACCATTTCTTCTTTGGGTTTTTGAGTAATCTCACAGTTATATCCTTCTTAGGAGGATAAAGCAACACACACTTCTCAATACTATGATCTTTACACCCACAAAAAGAACAACCAGATGAAAAATCTTCATACCACAGCACATAACCACAGGTCACACCACCAGCACGAGTAATTTCAGTATATTCTAACAGAGGCTTTGTAATATCAACTCTAATACACACTCTAGCCAATCTCATTTTATGCCTCAAAAGAGATCTAGCATCAAGTTTAACAAGAGTGCCAACATTGTTAGAAGCCAACATGTTAGCCACATATTCCTCATTCAATAACTCAGCAGGAAACCTAGGGATTCTTACCCATAGATCACCCCACTTTATCTCCTCAATGTAAGGATCAAAATGGGCACGCCATGGGTGAAGAACAAACAACTCTCCCTGAACATGCCAGGGTCTTTCAGACCAAACCAAAAACAGGTCCCCAGGATTGGCAAATCTAATCATAACCCAATTATTTCCCATTTTCATGAAATCAACATCACCTTTGCAAAATTTCCAATCCACTTTAGTTCTAGAAATAATTATACGAAAATCAATTGGTTCCCCCAACATTTTACCAATTAATTAAATAAGACTTAGTGAGATCATCAATATCCTTTCTAACCTGGGATAAATCATCAACAATTGCAGCATCAAGCAAGCATGGGGGTCAGAAGGAGCACCCACAGCACTAGGCTCAGTTACCACACCAGCCACAGCACCAGCAGCAAGCACATCAGACACAACCACAACAGCAGGATTGGTGGACACCAGAGAGGGTCCACCTTTCCTTGTAAACTCATCAATAATAGCACTCTTAAAGGATTTAGGAATAAGTAAATTAGAACACAACTCAAAAAAATTACCAACACTCACAGCAAGAGCACAGAAAGAAGAAGCTAACTCAGAGATTATAAGAGCAGGATTAGAAGTAAAGTAAAAAAATACCTGAATATGATGACTTATATAGCACAAACAATTAGGGCAAATTTTGATAAAATTTGCAATACTCTTACCAGAGACATTTCCTATCGCATAAAATGCAATAGATGAATTAATAGAGAAAACTCCAATACGAACAAGCAAACTCTGCTCCTCATCAAAAGCAGACGGCACCAACGCAGCAATGATGACCTTATAGCCAAAAATTTTGAAGACACCTCGACACAAACACTCACAGAACAAAATTGAAAGCTCTCATCAATGAACAGTAAAACCCTAGCCCTCTTTCGATTTTTGTACTTGAAACCTATGAATCTCAGCCACCTAATCCAAATAGAAGGAGAGGTGGCCAAATTAATCATGAAAAATGGCTCATTCACTCCATATCTAGACTCATAGCCCTAACATTGAGTGAAATTAATGTTAACTACTCTATGAAAAGTTGCAGGTCTACACCACGTAGACCAGCAAGCAAGCGAATTATTATCTACTTTTGTAGATAACCAACTAATTAGCAGGAAATTAAGCAATGAGATAGTTACTGAAGCAAAGATCTGATCATTGATCTTGTTTTTCGGAGAATCTGAGCCCTGAATTTGGGATTTTTTCGGGTGCTGAGGGCTAGGGTTTCTAGGGTTATAAGATTTGGGGGAAAACACTCTAGAGCTTATCTCTCTAACTTTCTCTCTCTTCATTTTTTATCCTTTGTGAGGGGAATGCAATGGAATGATCAATGATGTGATATGCTTATAGAGTTGGGGAGGTATGAACTATAATAATTGGTTATATCTATATTTTTATTTTTTATGTTTTATTCTTTTTGTTTTTTTGAATTTTTTTTATAATTCTTTAAAGTACCAATGACTATTGAACACGTGTCCCATTTTACCTATTCAATAGGTTATAACTGGTCATGACTTGTTTAATACAAACTGGTATTAAAGTTAGACTTATTCAGGAATAATCAAAAGATCGACTTATTTTTGCGGACGGCCTAAAGTTTGACTTATCTGTGACAATTTTTCCTAAACCTTATTCTTAAAATACATGGTTAAGAAGCAAAATTGATAATGGTTTGTGAGAATGATGTGGAGAAGAGAGAGGGATAAAATATTTTTTCTTGTTCATGAATAATGGTAAGCATCCTTGCTCATGAACCATAAAAAATGGTTCATCCTCATCTCTCTTCCTTTCTCTCTCATCCACACCATTTTCACAAACAAGTCTTACCATATGAAAGAGTCATTATGGATACTGATGGTGGATATAGAGATCCTCTTGGTCTATTGAAGAGCAGCTAAACATGTCCAAATTTCCCTATCAAATAATGCATTGAAATTTTAAAACTAAAACAAGACAATTATTGAGTATGAAAGGAGTAGACTAATCCTTATGAAATAGGCTTAATAATATAGTTAGGATATATTTTGTTCCTAGAATTTTACTATGGATAGGTTTCCTAATCATAATAGGACAATCCTAGGATGTATAACTATAAATATTGACCAATGGTAATCACTCTAGTTGAGGAGTTTTCTCAAATCTAGCATGGTATCACATCTTTAGGTTTACCTACAAAAATTAGATTTTTTATTTTTTCTCCCTAGACCGTACGCCCCGCTTCCGCCGCCCTTGTCACCGTGCGCCGTCCCCTTAGCCGCCTCTCATGGCACCGAAAATTGAGCAACCCCAACCGAGCCCCTCTAAACTCAATTCTACTGAATACCACCCTGCCCTTTCCGTCACAAATATTAAAAATTATATCCCTTTGATTCTAGATCGTGAGAAAGTTCAGTATTCAAATTGGGTTGAGTTATTTGAGTGCCACACTCATGCCTTTAGCGTTTTAGATAACATAGATTTAAACACGCCCCTCTGATGTTTCTGCTGACATTTGGGCTCGTCTTGATTCCATTGTTAAATTGTGGATTTATGGTACTATTTCATCAGATCTTTTACAAACTGTTCTTTGTTGTGGGGATTCTGCTCAAGAACTATGGGACAAATTGAAATCTATTTTTCAAGATAACAAACACACCAGGGCCGTCTATCTTGAAAATCCATTTAATACGCTTCACTTGTCCAATTTTTTGAATGTCTCGTCATATTGCACAAAAATGAAATCTTTAAAGGATCAACTTGCAAATCTTGACCAACCTGTTTCGGAGCAAAAGTTGGTTCTTTGGCTCGTTTCTGGCCTCAATGGTACGGATTATGATGTTGTGGCTACGATGATTCAACAGACGGGGTCTTTGCCTTCGTTTGAATCTACAAGATCTCATCTTTTGCTCGAAGAATCTCGCCGGGCCCAAGATTCCACCGCTCCAAACACCTCTTTCGTGGCTCAAGGGTCACCGGCAACAGCAGCCGCCCAGTCAGCACCAGAGCTGCACCAGCCGCTAAACAACCAACGAGGTGGTGGTGGGCGTGGCCGCGGCAGGGGTGGACGTCCTGGCCGTGGGCGTGGCCATGGGCGCAACTCCACTCCCCTGCAGCAATATACCTCGACGAGCCAGCCTTCCCAGGCCCAGCATCATCTTTCTGTTTCTTCTTCTTGGGCTGAGCAGACCTGGTCTACTCCTCCCTCTTGGGTCCAGGCATGGGCTCCTGCTCCAGCGCCCTTCCCCCAGCAGCCCCATGCTTTCCGCCCCTCATATCAAGCAGCATATGGGCCTACCTCATCCAGCCGCATGATGCCACAGGCCCACGCCACGTATACTCCCTATCCGGACCATGGGCCTACTATAACACCTACTAAGTTGGCCAATTCGTTTGCTACTATGACACGTCCACAAGATAATTCTTGGTACATGGATTCCGGTGCGACTGCTCATATGACAAATTCTTCAGGTACTCTTATGCCCCTATTTAATTTAAGCACTCCTAATCATATTTTGGTTGGTAATGGTCATCGCATTCCTGTTTTCGATTATGGTAAAACAAACCTCCCCAAGCCCCACCCACCCTTATCCCTCCGGGATGTTCTATTTGCACCACAAATAATTAAAAACCTTATTTATGTCAGAAAATTTACCACTGATAACAATGCCTCAATTGAATTTGATCCTTATGGTTTTTCTGTGAAGAACCTCCGCACGGGGAATATTATAGCGAGATGCAATAGTTCGGGGGAGCTTTATCCTGTGACCACCAGTCAACCATCTACCTGTCCAGCAACCCCCCTCACGGCCATCTCATCCACTACCTGACATGATCGCCTTGGACATCTAGGATCCCAAGTTTTAAGCTTTCTTAAGAGTAGAGATTTAATTCATTGTCATAAGGAGCCTTACTCCGATTTTTGTACTTCTTGTCAAGTAGGAAAACATCATCGTTTACCGTTTTATGAATCTAATAGTACTACCCATTATGCTTTCAATATTATTCATGCTGATTTGTGGACCTCTCCTATTCGTAGTTCTCAAGGCCATAAATATTATTTAGTACTATTACACGATTTTACTCATTTTGTGTGGACCATTCCTCGTAAATTTAAATCTGAGGTCTATAAAAAATTCTTACATTTTCGCCAATATGTCCAAACTCAATTTGAGCGACCCATTAAAGCTTTCCAATGTGATCATGGTCGGGAATTTGATATGGAATAATTTTTCGTTTCGCATGTCCTCATACCTCTTCACAAAATGGAAAAGTTGAATGCATGTTCAAAACCTTAAACAATATGTCTCGCACTCTTCTTTGTCATGCCTCTGTTCCTCCACAATATTGGGTAGAATTACTTGAAATGACCACCTATCTTGTCAATATTTTGCCTACTAAGACACTCAATAATTATCTGGATGAATCTGCGATGGATTTTGTTGTTGCTCAGAGTGACAACTTTTTATTCACTTTTCGTCAGGGTAACGATATGGCTTATCTTCTTCTCTATGTTGATGATATTATTTTGTGCACATCTTCTGATGCTTTGCGAGACCGTATCATTGCTCACTTAAAATCTGAATTTCCTATGTCTGATTTGGGACCCCTCAGTTATTTTGTGGGTATTTCAGTTACTCGTACCCCTTCCTACATGCTTCTTTCTCAGAAAAAGTATGCACAGGAAATATTGGAGCGCGCAGGTATGTGGACATGTAAGCCTACAGCGACTCCTATTGACACTAACTCTAAGCTTAGTGCAGATTCGGGTCCTCCTGTGGCAAATCCGACTCATTATCTCAGTTTAGCAGGTGCTCTGCAGTACCTCACTTTTATTCGTCCTGATATTGCTTATGCAGTACAGCAGGTATGCCTTTTTATGCATGATCTCCGGGAAACTCATTATAATGCATTAAAGCGCATCCTACGCTATATTTAGGGAATCATTGATCATGGATTACATTTATATCCTACTACTCTGTTGCGTTTGATCACCTATACTGATGCTGATTGGGGCGGGTGTCTATGACACTCGTCGTTCTACTTCTGGTTATTTGTTTTGTAGGTGATAACTTGATTTCTTGGCAGTCTAAGCGTCAGCCTACTCTTTCTAGATCAATTACTGAGGCAGAATATCGAGGCATCGCAAATGTTGTCGCGGAAGCTTGTTGGTTACATAATCTTTCTTTTGGAGTTACATTGTCCTCTCTGACAGGCTACTATTGTTTATTGTGATAATGTCAGTGCTATTTATTTATCTCGCAACTAAGTACAACACAATGCACCAAATATGTTAAGATGGATATTCATTTTGTTCGGGAAAATGTTGCGTTGGGTCAGGTACGTGTGTTGCATGTTCCTACTAGATATCAGTTTGCAGACATTTTCATTAAAGGTCTTCCGCGACAGTTATTCTTGGAGTTTAAGTCCAGTAACAGCGTTCGCCCTCCTCCCACTCCGACTGTGGGGGTGTGATAGAATAATAATATAATTAGGATATATTTTGTTCCTAGAATTCTACTCTGGATAGGTTTCCTAATCATAATAGGACTATCCTACGATGTATAACTATAAATATTGATCAATGGTAATCACTCCAGTTGAGGAGTTTTTCCAAATATAGCAACTAATAATGACCATAAAGGGAAAAGATCGGAACTATAATTTCTCTTGTTAAATAAATGTTGATGAAGAATGAAGAGACTACCAAAAAGAATGAAGAGACGTATCATATATGTGTCCTACATGAAAAAGAACTTATTCCTAGATTACGAACACGATGATCGTCAATTGATGTGGTCGTTTGGCTTTAATTATTTTCTTTATTGAAAACGTTTTTATTTTCTCTCAACTGAACATGACACTTCAATATATGAGTTGATATATGGAGCCTGAAGAACTTCTGAAAGCTGATTAAGATTTCAATTTATACTAATTATTCGAACAAAAAAGGGTTAAATCTATAAAATTTTGCCAAGTAAACCACATTAACAAACAACAATTTTGACTCCAATGTAAACAAAGCAACCTAAAATGACTCTTAAATCAACAATTTGACAAATATCTATTTTTCATTGGAATACTATTTTCGACACACGCGATACAGTTGTAGTGAGACTTGAACTTCAAAGTTCAAATACAGCAAACATTCACCAGTAAATGGTCAAAAGCTAGAAAGTCTTCTATTTCTCCTAGAATAGTTCAATAGCAACTGAACCTTGACAACAATTATAACTCACATGGAAACAAATTAGTTCTAACATTCCATCCTTAACTTTCTAAACCTCTAATTAATATACAAACAAAACAATGCACATACAACAACACAGATTAATGTCACACGAATGTTTCGACCTACCATATGAAATTAGAGATTCTTCTCTCATGTCAACTGTTCACAAACAATGGCATTGAAGATGCAGACTCTACTAGTTGGTCCATTTCCACATCTCGTACGTTCTCGTATCTTTCTGATACGCTTTTTCTATCGAACAATTCCCTTCCGCTACTTGATCTGTAACTCCAAATTTTACTATCGGAAAATAGTACATCCACCTCATCATTCAAGGTATTATCTATCTTGTTCTTATCCAATTTTCTCAAAAAACATTCCTCTATATCACTCAAGGAACCACTTTTGTCTTCATGTTCATACTCTGTATTGTGTCTATAATCAGCAGATTCATCGTAGTAGGAATCAGGCACTCTTGATTTACAGCTTGTATCCATTTCCTGTTGGCTGTCATATTCCTCATCACTAGCCTCGCATGAGGAACGAGATGACATAGGTGAATAGTTATCCTCAATGACGGCCTCTTCACGTTCCCTTAAAGTTCTCGTTATGAGGGTTTTGAGTAAGTTCATGACTTGAACAGCATGCATTAGAGCTGTCAGTGGATCAGACATCTGCATCAAGCACAAATATATAACAGTTCAGTTCAGAAGGAATAACCTTAGCGAACATATATATAGTTCATTCATCATAATTCACTAAATTTGGCCGATTATAGCTTCCTACATCCAATCCTCATACAGTACCGAATGAGTCGGTACAAATTTGTAACAAGTGAAGTTTCTTGCTCTTCGGTGGTTATATTTTCTGGGTGTTTCGGTCAACTTAATTAGCCAGATTAGGGACCTAGAGGCTAGAATTGAGCACAAAGCTATATACCACCTGTGTCATGTTCGGAGCAAAAACCATAGCAATGTTTCTCGCATTCATCTTGTTGAAATCCTCATCCTCCACCACGTCAGCCATAAGATCAATAGCCCAGTTGAGAAGTGCAGTTTCCATTGGTTTAAGCTGTTTCACAAGCACGATATAATCGTCTTCACTGCTGCATTGAAGAACTTGCTCTGGAGAAAGCCCATCTAGCACTCCAGAAGGGAGCTCCCGAAACCAGGTTTTGATTAGGCCAGCTAAACAGTGCACATCTATATCATCAGGCACTATGCCCCTATTCAACTGGTCTCTAACTCGTTGTTCTTGACCATTTTCTGGGTTTATACGAAAAATTCCTTCTGCCTGCAGACGTAACACAGAACCTTATATTAGATGTAACAAATGTAAATATTACTATTAGAATATGTAAAGTATGTATATAATCTTTTATTTTTAGAAGTTGTCTATGCTCTTGATTTGATTACGATTTCATTCCTTGAATGATGAGGTGGATGTACTAATTTCCGATAGTAAAAATCTCCCATCTACTTTTGTTGCTTTATCCCCTGAACTATGGCATAGTCGTTTAGGACATCCGGGAGCTCCTGTTTTACGCTCTCTTCGCCAAAACAATTTGATTTCATGTAATAAAGTTCGGGATGATTTTTTTTGTCATTCTTGTCCTCTCGGGAAGCAAGTAAAATTACCTTTTTATGACTCTTTATCGTACACTTCTTTGCCTTTTGATATTGTGCATAGCGATATTTGGACATCGCCTATTCTAAGTTCTGGTGGTCATCGATATTATGCTTTATTTCTTGATGATTTTACAAATTTTTTATGGACTTTTCCCATTGCACACAAATCTCAACTACAATCCATATTTCTCAATTTCCATTCTCATGTTAAAACTCAGTTTGAAAGAAATATTAAATGCTTGCAATGTGATAATGGTCGAGAATACGATAATGCACCACTCCGTAACTTTTGTCTTTCCAATGGCATAACTCTTCGTTTCTCTTGCCCTTATACATCTCCTCAAAATGGAAAAGCCGAAAGAAAAATCCGCTCCATCAATAATCTCATCCGAACTCTCTTAGCTCATGCTTCCGTGCCACCCTCTTTTTGGCACCATGCACTCCAAATGGCTACTTATCTCCTTAATATACTCCCCCACAAAAAGCTTGCCTATCAAACACCAACAAAAATTCTCTATCATAAAGATCCTACCTACTCTCATCTTCGCGTCTTTGGATGCTTGTGTTATCCTCTTATTCCTTCCACTTCAAGAAATAAATTGCAAGCTCGTTCAACACCATGTGTGTTTTTGGGGTATCCATCGAATCATAGAGGTTATAAGTGTTATGATGTATCGAGTCGTAAAATATTTGTTTCCCGACATGTCATTTTTGATGAAAATTCTTTTCCCTTCTCTACCTTGCATTCCCCCTCTTCTTCTACATATGAATTTTTAGATGATGTTTTTACTCCCTTATATCCTATTTCTCAGCACATATCTAACACTCCTTATGCATCCCCACCTTCCACTTCTAATATGGACTCTGTAGCCCATCCGCCCACTACTCATCTCCCTGCTCCAAAGCTGGCCCATCCCACTTCAGGCCAACCGGCCCAGCAACAAATCCCATCAGCTTCCCATTTCTCTCCTCTTGCTCGGCCTTCAACTCCTGATGCTTCAGCGAGCTTGTTTCCTTCGCCACACAACCTATCTCTTGATGGGTCAGCGCCCAATCCGCATCCTTCTACCACAGATCAGATTCCCACTCCTCCTACAATGATATCTGCTCAACCCCTTCACATTGAAAACCCCACGCCCCATTCCCCTCAAATGGTCACAAGAGCCCAACATGGCATCTTTAAGCCTAAGAAGCTCTTTAACCTCCATACTTCATCTAAACCATCTATTTCTCCCTCGCCCACTAATCCTCTCAATGCTTGATCGATCATAATTGGAAAATGGCCATGAAAGACGAATATGATGCTCTTATTGAAAATAAGACGTGGGACTTAGTTCCCCGTCCGTCTAATGCTAATGTCATTCGAAGTTTGTGGATTTTCAGGCATAAGAAGCAATCTGATGGTTCATTTGAAAGACATAAGGCTCGTCTTGTGGGTGATGGAGCAAGTCAACAAACTGGTATAGATTGTGGTGAGACTTTCAGTCCGGTGGTCAAACCGGCAACCATTCGTACGGTACTAAGCATAGCTCTTTCTAAATCTTGGTGTCTTCATCAATTAGATGTAAAGAACGCTTTTCTACATGGGAACCTTGATGAGACTGTCTATATGCATCAACCTCCTGGTTTCCGTGACCCGAAGCACCCTGATTATGTGTGCTTGCTCAAGAAGTCCCTTTATGGACTTAAGCAAGCTCCACGTGCTTGGTACCAACGTTTCGCTGATTATGTGGCTACATTGGGCTTCTCTCACAGCATCTCAGATCATTCTTTATTCATTTATCGTCAGGGCAATGATATGGCTTATATTCTTCTGTATGTGGATGATATTATTCTTGCCACTTCTTCCGATGCTCTTCGACAATCCATCATGTCTAAGCTTGGTTCTGAGTTTGCCATGAAGGACTTAGGGCCTCTCAGCTATTTCTTGGGCATCTCTGTTGAACGTCGTTCAGATAGTCTATTTCTCTCTCAAAAGAAATATGCTCAAGAAATCATTGAACGAGCCAACATGTCATCTTGCAAGCCCTCTCCTACACCAGTAGATACCAAAGCTAAACTCAGTGCTTCCTCAGGAAATCCTTATCATGATCTTACTGAGTATCGCAGTCTTACAGGTGCTCTCCAATACTTAACTTTTACCAGACCCGATATATGTTATGCGGTTCAGCAAGTATGTTTGTTTATGCATGATCCCAGAACACAACACATGTCTGCTTTAAAGCGTATCATTCGCTACATAAAGGGCACACTTGACTTTGGTCTTTATCTTTATCCCTCTTCAGTCAACAGGCTTATCTCCTACACCGATGCTAATTGGGGTGGGTGTCCAGACACCAGACGTTCCACTTCTGGGTACTGTGTCTATCTTGGGGATAACTTGCTCACTTGGTCTGCCAAACGCCAACCTACTTTATCTCGATCTAGTCTTTGGGGCGAATACCGTGGAGTAGCTAATGTCGTTTCCGAATCTTGTTGGATTCGGAATTTACTCTTGGAGCTACATTGTCCTGTTACAAAAGCTACCTTGGTCTACTGTGACAATGTTAGTGCCGTTTACCTCTCTGGCAACCCAGTTCAACATCAACGTACAAAGCACATTGAGATGGACATTCATTTTGTACGTGAGAAAGTTGCTCGGGGTCAAGTCCGTGTCCTTCATGTTCCTTCACGCTATCAAATTGCTGATATTTTTACTAAGGGGCTTCCGCTGCAACTCTTTGACGATTTCCGAGATAGTCTCAACGTACGTCACTCTCCCGTTTCGACTAAAGGGGTGTATTAGAATATGTAAAGTATGTATATAATCTTTTATTTTTAGAAGTTGTCTATGCTCTTGATTTGATTACGATTTTATAGCCTTAAACTTCTCTTGTATTATTGTATATATTATTGACCAAGGAATGAAACCGGCAAGGCCAATATTTCTATCAATTACGTTACTTTTGGACTCTTCATTTTAACGCATATACTTGTGACAAACAGATGGGCACTTCGGCCCTTCAGTTTGGATCAAAAGCACCGAAAAGAAAATTTCACAAGATAGGCTGTGTCAGATCCTTGTACACAAACTCATGTCCGACACAAGAACTTGAGTCTGGGTAATATAGGTTAAGAACAACTCAATTTGTTTGGAAATTCGTTTGGCTTCTTTATACACACGTCTAAGTTGCAATGATGATAGACATCCATACCTTAAGACCCTCTTGGGAATACAGCCTCTCTTGCATTAGTAAAAGTATAATGGGCACACTATTTCCTTTTGCGTCGTATGAACATTGCATTGATTCTGCTGAAACACCAAACACGCTAACGCTGCAGAGACGATGCAGTCTTTGTATCAACTTTACATTGAACAAGGATTAACATTCAACTACTAAACAAATGAGGTGCTATAATGTTAAACTTCAGAAAAACACAGTAACAAATCGAGCGATTATAAGCCTTCATCTGTTTATCAGTCATATTGGTACCATAACTCTTCCAATTATATAAAAGCTGCAAAATCGTATGGCATGAGTACCGATCAATTAGGTTTAAGTGCAAATCAAATATATTTTCATTTTTGAGTGTAAGGGTAGCAACTTTGTCATCATAATGCATGCCAAAAAGCAAACGAAATACCGAACTCAATTTAACCTTTTTTTTTTTATCATAGCAAATCAATGTAGTCTAACAAATTATGACCAAAGGGTAATGTACAAACTCAAGCATTTAAGAATTACACAAATTATTAGAATATGCATTTTACTTTTAACATAAAATTGGACAAACCCAAACCTACATTCCTAACTAGCTCGATCCATCTCACTCTAATCCAACACTATCCCAGACATCTGACACCAACCTAGACGTCCCTTCTCTTTTTTTTTTTTTCGTTTGAATCTCGAACTACATCAAATAGTTTTAAGAAATACTCCAGTGGTCTTACCGAGTGGATTAAATTAGTCACCAAATGGATTATACTAGTCACTAAATAGATTAAACTGGTTACTAAATAGATTAAACTAGTTACTATATCCGGAAAGGTGGTCCGTTCTCTTCTTAATATTAGGCTTAGGTTGTTGCTTAATTTTAAATTAAAAGTAGACGGTCTCTTACAAGACCAACAGTAAGAATTAATGCATACCCAAGACTGACCACGTTTCTTTCCTTCCATTAATTTGTCGTCCTCTTATATTTTATCTTTTTGGTATTTCTCCAATGGTAGAAAACCAAATTTCCCAATTTGAAAGCAACTTCTACTACTACAACCAAAAGATAATAATTTTTTTTATAAAATATTTGTCCAAAAAGAGAGGGGCCGAGAATCCATTAAAGTCATAAATTAAAAGAGCTCCCTAACAAACAACTCTCAAGAGTCAAGACTTGGAAATTGGAGCCTCAATTTACTCTACATTTATGACTCACATGAAAAAGCTGTACTTTTTCAAGGAAATCAATCTAAATTTTTAAACACCATATTTACTATGACTTCTATTTTCTTTTAAGTGTAACATTTAATTATTCTAATATATTCATAAAAAAGATAAATGTTGCATCTAAAAAAATTAGGAGGTATATAAATTGTTACTAGATTCATTTTCGAAAATGTTTGCATTATAATTATTTATTACTTCATACTCAAAAAATTCATGGACAAATTTGGGAATCAAAAAAGTATAACTTGTACTTTTTTTTTTTTTTTTGAGGGGAACTTGTACTATTTAAGATTAAGTTTTATGACAATATTTTTAGGAAAAATCATGGACAAAAATGGGACTCAAAAAAGTATAAATCAAAAATTAATAGCCCCGTTTTATTCCTATTACATTATTTTGATACCGAATTTTTTTTACTATTATTATAAAAACATATTACATATGACTTAATTTAGTATTATTATTTGTCAAAGTTGTACATGGCAAGCCTCAAACCACATATATTGCGATAAAAGAAAACAAATCAAATGAAATCAAATCAAACCACATATTACTTGGAAAAAATTAAAACAAAAAACCCAGATCCAAGAACAAATCAAAATTCATATTGAAAACAATCTGAAGGAAACCCAAATGAAATAAGTAAAAACAAAAAAATACCCAAATGAAAAGTCAAATAATTTACCTAGCACTGGGGACTTTAGGCGGGATTTCAACTTCAAATTCAACAGGTAAACCAAGAAAACCTTGGAAGCGATCAAAAGTAACATGAGTAATATGCTGAACATTACTAGGCCAACCAATTTCCATATGATGAACAGTGGAGATCACTTCATCCCTTCGATCTACACGGCACGCAATCATCGATTTCCGAAGCGCGGCTACGAGTAGTGCCACCAATGAGAGCTGATTTTGCTCATTTTTTGTTGTTGGTGTAGGACTCTTTGTTCCGCCACCGCCGCATCCACCGCCTTTTGTAACCATTATAAGGCCAGTCATTGCTCTTACTCTCTCTCCTCTTTTTTTTCTATGGTTGTGTGGAGGTGTGTTTGTTTGTGTGTCTTGATGTGGTAGAGGAGGAGAGAGAGTGGGAGTTTTGAAATGGGAAGTTTCAAGTTTGTTTGTTGTGCTATTTTGTTGTGTTTGTACTTTGTATGTGGTGGTGTTGTCCGTTTAGATTTTTAAACTTTGGATGCCTTTTTTAGGGAGGTGGGATTCAAACGGCCACCTGCTTTTCAAATTTTTGTGAGGACCTACTTTATCCTTGACTCTGTTTTTGTGTGAACTGTGAAGTAACGTTATCACTTTTAGGGAGTTTGAACCCGACTACAAGAGGAAAGGTGGGCTGTATGCTATATTTGTGTATTTGGGCCTTGGTTACGGACCACTGGTTTAGTAGTTTCATGTTGTGCCAATCTTTGTTAATATGTTTTTTTTTTAAGAAAACACCCAAATGGCTCACTTCAATAAATTGAAACGAGCACCAGAGATTACTAACAATTACTAAATATAAATAGAAATTAACTTATGACAATAATAAAGTTAATCATTTTAATAATCGTATTTTCTTAGACATCCCAACAATTACTAAATATAAATAGAAATTAAATTATGACAATAATAAAGTTAATCATTTTAATAATCGTATTTTCTTGCTAGAGAATAAATATGATTAGTAGGACAATATTGATTGGGTCTACAACTAAAATACATTAATCGTATGAGGTCACACATTGTAGCACAAGTTGGACAAAGCAATCCAAATCCATTTAGGATTAGGGATGGCCGGTCATAAGGGGAATAGGAGGAGTTTTAGTTCTAACTTGCCTATGATTCTTCTATTATATATAGGATATAGTATTAGGGTTTAGGCATTAATTCATTAAGCAATTTCTTTTCACAAACGAAAGAGCTTGAGAAACCCTAATTCTTCCCTAAGATCGACGGCTACACCACCAAAAAGCAAGGGATCTTTTTCTTCCGTTCTAGCAAACGTTGATGTTCAACTGGTGCTCGTGGACTGATTCGAGGACCAACACATGGGGCTCTTAGATCTTCGGAGCTTGCATACAACAGGGAAATCACGCTACAAAGGTTGTACATCTAATCCTTATTGATTGATTCGTGTGTTTGATTATGTTTGCGATCCTATAATTAGAAAATTATTTCCTGAATTTCCGCTATATATGCATTTATATGTTCCTACAGTGGTATCAGTTTTGCCTAATTCATAATATTCATATGATCATGTTATTTATACAAAGTTATTATTTTTTTCAATTTAGGGAGGATTTATTTATGGCTTGAATTTGCATTAGTGATATTTGATATGAATTGATTGGAAATTATACACAATTGATTTATTTGTGATTTATACTCAAAATAAATTTATAAAGGTCCGAAAATTTTATATTATGGACAAAATAAATTGGTTAGTTCACTCCAAATTTTCAGATTTTCTTTATATATATTTGTTAGATTTAAAATTAATTAGTATTTAATTTGATCAATCATTGAAATAATTTGTCAACAATAAAAGATTTGATTTTTAATTTGTTGAATAGATCTAATGTTCATCACCCACATATATCAAGAATAATATGATGGCTGAAAATAATTTGATTATTTTTCCCACTAATTTTCAGATTTTTATCATATTATTTGTGAATTTTATGTTTAATTTAATTATTCATAAATTTTAAGGATAACAAGTAAATTATTTGATTTTATTTGTTATGATAATTCAGTAGATCACCCTAAAATTTATTTTTGAATTTTTCATAATTTAGTTGTTAATTTTCTGAATTTTTTGGTTATAATTTGATTTTTTGCCTAATTTTAAAATATTGTTAGATTTAATATTTAATAAAGATTATGCATTGAAATCTAATCTCAACAAACCTAAAAAATTTTGTTTATGATTTGTTGATTGATTCAAATTTTCTTCCATAATTTCCGGATTATTAAAATCTAATTTAATCATAAATCTTTAAATAAATTGTTAGTTAAAGATTAATTTGAATTTAGGTAAATTGTTGCAAAAATTCAAAAGGATAGCCCACCATGGCTGAGTGGCCCCACATGCACCGGTGGAGCCACGGTGGTGGGCGGCGTGAAGTTGGTAAGGCAGAGGGGGCGCAACCACAGCGGCGGAGCAGCGGCAGAACCACGCACGTTTGACCTGCGGTGGCTCGCGCTGCTGCTGGCCTGGGACACGCTGGTGGCTTTGTGCTGCCGGCGAGCGACGCGGCTGGACAGACCGATGAGTGAAGGATGTGCGACGCGACTCCGGCAGGCAAGGTGCGCAGCGCGCGTACGACGTGCGCATCTTTGCCCTTCCTCGCATGCTGCTGGCGGGGCTAGTCGACCTTGCTGCCGGCGTATGCTTGCGGCTGACTGGCCGGCGAGGCAGGAGATGTGCGACGAGGTTCGAGTGCTGGCCGGTGGTCCTGTTTTGTGGCTGCTGGCCGGAGCTTGCTTGAGTCATAGCTGCTCGTATATATGGTAAGCGTGCATGGTGGTGTGATGGTTGTTGGCTGGCATCCTTGTGCTGTTGGCCAACGATCAACAATAAAAAAAATATTTTTGGAAAAATATGATTTTCCAAGTTGAGCATAAATCCAAAAGTTTCCTATGATGCAAATTTGTGACTAATAAAGATTATGGCCATATTTAAATGATAATTGAATTAAAATAATAAATTTTTCTAAATAATTTCTAGCTTAAATTGGTTAAGTTTTATAATTATTATGGAAAGTTTTATTTGATTATTAATTGTTAATAAGTAAATACTTTGTGTTTATTTTATTATGATATTATAAATGCGTGGATGTTTAATATAATATGTGTTTAGTCCGCTTGTCCAACAAGTAAGCTGTAGATGGTGCTTTCTTGTCGAGCAAGTAAACTAGTATCCCTTAGATGTTCTTCTTTGGAGACTTGTGCAACAATGTCTGAATCAACCAAGTCCAAGCCTGAGCTTCGTTCCCGAACCTGCAAAAAGGGACCCACCCTGGAGGTTTGGGTGGTGGTTCCCCCTCCGAAGCTTAAGTCAGGTATTAGGAGTGGAAAGAGAAATATAGAGATAGAGAGAGAAAGTGAGAGAATAGTTTTTCAGAGTAACTTTACACTGTTTGCATTGAATTGTGTGTCTCCTGATTTTAGGGGTATTTATAGTGATAGCAAGTTGACAGCTATCCTTAATACCTGCCCTAGAATAGTGGCTTCTGATTGGGTGAGGAATCAAAACACGACACGTGGCAGATCATGACTAGTGGATATCTATTAACCAATCTCCTTCAGCCACCTTACATTGTTGGGCTATGACTGCTGGGCCAGAATCTAGACCTTTTAACTCTCCTGAGGGTAGCCCAAAGATGCAAGGCATTTCTTCTCTTTAACTCAGGTGACACGTGTACGGCTCTGATAAGCCCAAGTGTCCCAAAAAGAGCTGTAGATGTTAGACTACAACATTTGCCCCTAAAAGGGCTTTTACTGTAGGTCCATCTGACGGTTAAGGCCCTTTTACCCTCAAGGTAGTTCAAATCCAGGTAAAGTGGTGCGCCTTCTTCTGGGTTCTACCGGTCATATTCGACCGTTGTATGATTTTTTCGGTCATTCGTGACCGGTTCTACAAGTTTCTTATTCCTCTATAAATACCCTTGGAGCGAAGACATTGAATCATTTAGCACTTCGAACGAATTTTTCTAGAGAGAGAAACTCTGAGAATTTTCTAGAGAGAGAGAGAGATAGATCGTCCAGCTTCAGCATCTTTCACCGAAACGCTCAGACGTTCTTAGCAGGTATCGTTTCTTTGAACTCTTCACTCTTTATTCTTTATTTTTTCTTAGAAAATCAATAAAATGGAATCATCTTCGTCAAATAATCTTAGCCAACCAAGAGCTTGTCTTGACCCTAGAACCGATACTTCTTCTTCGGCACATTCTAGAGTTGGGCCTCTTCTGGCCGAGTATTTATATTTTCATAGTTTTGGCCGAGAAAGTCGACGACCCGGTCTTTACTGTGCGGGGTAATCGGCGCGCGTCAGCAAACGGCCCGTCTAAGACAAAAGCAATAATTTAGTCAAATAGCTCGGACATGGAGGAATCCACTTGGACGGGTGCCCGAGGAGGCAAGAGAGGTCCAAAGTGCTCGGTCTTTGGACGGGCACCCTTTGACCATGAGGCGAAAACTCCGAAATAAATCCCGAAACCGGTACTTTCGGTAGGGGTGCCGAAATGGTAGAGATCGGCGAAGGCAATAACGGTAGCAGTACTGAAGCCGCGAGGAATCGACGATGTTTCTACTACTTCGTCGGAGATTAGAAGACGTTTAGGTCCCCTTTCGATCCGAGGTTTCATTTTGGTCAACCGTAAGTGGTTAGAGAAACTAGGACCAGACCCTAATTACCTATCGTCTTTCATGCCCATGCCGGGCTTTTCCTTTGTCATTCCTAACAAGGACGCGACGATCTTGAGCGCTCCAAAGAACCATTTCGCTGTCTATAAACTAGCCTTAGACGCGGGCCGAGGTTTCCCCTTCATGATTTCATAGAACAAGTGCTACAAAGACTACCACATCGGCCATAATCGGTGGCTCCCAACGCTTGGCACAACGTCCTGACGTTTATCGCCGTCTGCGAGCTACGCGGCCTAGCCCTTTCTCTTCGAGGCCTTTACCCACATCCACTATGCGGCGCCAAGGTACCCGGGCCGTGGACGGAACATGGCTCGCATTATCTGGCGTCCGGCTTCCGACGGCTTGGGGGAAGCCTTCGAAAATGCATGAATGGAAAGCCGACTTCATCTTTTTAACGGCCAATGATTCGGCTCGAGAGCTATAGATTCCATAACCGGGCCCGTCACGAATACGGGACGGAAGCGATCTGGGCTGGAATTGGAGGACAATTTCGATGAAGAAGTTGTGGAGTACTTCGGGACAAAAGAGTACTCCGGGCCGCCGACGTTACGTTAAAGGGCCATCCAATTGGATACCTTTTAAGGAAATGTTTTACCAAGACGACTTCTTGGTTCTTTGAGCTTGAGGTTGGCCGATGATAAAGGTACATTTAAAATCATCCAACTAAAATTCTTCGTCTATAGTCCTTTTGACGAACACATTTTTGTTTTTTGCAGACTCGGCCAGACAACGCCTCGAAGCTTCTTGGACGGGGGAGATCAGCATGTCCCAATTTACTGCCAACCTTTGGAAGGAGTTTGCAAAGAGCAGTGCCGAGAAGAGGGCAGAAACATTGGTAATAATTTTTTTTTTTTTTTTTTTTTTTTTTTTTGCCGAGGATCATATGAGATCGTCCGAAATTGGCATCCAATTTTTGGTCGAGGGTCACCCAAAGAAGGAGAGCGTCCAGACTTGGACGGTCACCTTCTGGGCGCCATACTCGTCCGAAATTGGCATCCAATTCTCGGACGAGGGTCACCCAAAGAAGGAGACCGTCCAGACTTGGACGGTCACCTTCTTGGCGCCATACTCGTCCGAAATTGACATTCAATTTCGGACGAGGGTCGCCCAAAGAAGGAGAGCGTCCAGACTTGGACGGTCACCTTCTGGGCGCCATACTCGTCCGAAATTGGCATCCAATTCTCGGACGAAGGTCACCCAAAGAAGGAGAGCGTCCAGACTTGGACGGTCACCTTCTTGGCGCCATACTCGTCCGCAATTGGCATTCAATTTTCGGACGAGGGTCGCCCAAAGAAGGAGAGCGTCCAGACTTGGACGGTCACCTTCTTGGCGCCATACTCGTCCGAAATTGGCATTCAATTTTCGGACGAGGGTCGCCCAAAGAAGGAGAGCGTCCAGACTTGGACGGTCACCTTCTTGGCACCATCCTCGTCCGAAATTGGCATCCAATTTTTGGATGGGACCACCAAAAGTATGAGAACATCCAGACTCGGACGGGCACCTTCTTGGTGCCCTACTCGTCTGGAGTTGCACAATTTTTTGGACGAGGGCCACCAAAAGTATGAGAACATCCAGACTCGGACGGGCATCTTCTTGGTGCCCTGCTCGTCTAGAGTTGCACAAATTTTTTTTTTTGGGACGAGGGCCACCAAATGTATGTGAACGTCTAGACTTGGACGGGCACCTTCTTGGCGCCCTTCTCGTCTGGGATTTGCACAATTTTTTGGACGAAAGTCTTGGGACATACTCGTCTGCATATTTGCAAATCATCTTTCATTTCGTCTTTCAGCCGAAGTCTTTGTAATAACAGTTATAACTTTTGTTCGTAGGACGATCAATTTGATGACTTGTTTACTTTTTTTTGAAAAATGCTCCTACAAACAAACTTCCACACGGGAAGTCGTCCTCGTCCAAAAAAGAGGCCAACTACGGCCGTGACCGGCCTTCGGCGAAGAAACCTAAGAGCTTCACAAGGAAGAAGGCGAGATAAGACGACTCCTCTTGGCGAGGTTGGGGAGAGAAGTATGCCTCCCCCATCGCCCAAGGTTCCTAAAAAGGGGCCTTCCTTGTTGCCGGGCCGAGGAGGAGAGGGTGCTCATGCGTCTGTTCCACTCAACGTGTCTTGGCCGACTCTACCGAGGTCGAACCCGAGTCGCCTTGGCTATAGTTGCACCGGAATCGGAGGCTGCGGCGAGAACTATCCGGGGTTCGGCTCGGTAGCTAAGGCTGGTGCCACAAATGCCCTTAGCTGTTAGGACGGCATCTATTTCGTCCAGGTGAGTCGTATTACCCCAATATAGTTAGGACGGTGCGGGTCGGTGGACGGTCCATGAGTCCGTCCGATAGACAATCCATCGTCATTCCTATCAAGATTACCGACTCTCCCCCTGCTTTCGGATAAGGGCAAAGGCCCTGTTATTCCCCTGCTCCTCCTCTCGCCGATTCGGACGAGGAGTCTTCTCCTGCTTTCGCCAAAATGTCGAAGCCGGAGAAGGAGCGACTTAAGCGGGAGCTCTTCAAGTGCTACCCTGAATCCTACATAAAGGGATTAAGGGGGCGTCCTGTGGCATGTGGGCTACATGTCTCGTTACTACGGAGGTATTGCTTTTAGCTTTGCTTTTATTTTATATTTGATACAAATTTTGATTCTTTTACTCGTCCTAATAACTTGATTTGTTTTCATTGTTCCGGCTTTTTCGGCTCGCAGATGCTAGCGAAGAATGGGCGAGGGAGCTCGAAAGGAGAACAAGCACCTCGTCCATCTTGCTACAACGGCTGGCGACAAGGCCATTCATGATATTGAGATGGCGAATACTCTCCATCGTCGGTCACTCGATGCATTGGAGAAAAGGTCGGCGAGATCTTGAGTCCAAGAACAAGAAATATCTTGTTACCATCAATGATCGGTCACAAGGAGAGCGACCATCCGAAGATGATTATCAACACTCTCTATCGATCTTAAGGGCGAGAGAGACGCCGCCCTTCTTGTCTTTGCTCGGTGAGAAGGGAGAATATTCTTCGAGGGCGAGAAACGCTCGTGCTGGAAAAGACGGGTTTCCCAAACCTTTGACGATGCCAAAAAGGGGCTTGAACATGTTGTAGAAACGTCCAAAGTTTGGGCCGTCAAGGCCTTCGAAATCTTGGGCTAGCCGAGGAGGTCCCTGGCTTTGTCCGTCGCCCTGGAATACCAACCAGTGTCCATAGGGCCATGGTCTCGTGAGGATCCTCCGGAGTTTATGGAGTCGGCGACGAGGCTTCGTTCGAAGATGAGGAGCCCGAGGACAACCAAGAAACTCATGCGAAGACGAAGCCTAGTTTTAGGTTTATTTTTCTAGTTTCTTTAGTTATCTGCCGTTGTAGCCTTCAGTAGTCATATTTTGTAAATTTACTCATGATATATATGAAAGACTTTTGCCACTTGCTTGCCTCTTATTTTCATCAATTCCCATTTGACTATCACATTAACTTTGAATTGTTTCCAAGTACAAAAGTTGACTCGTCTTGAACATTGTAGACGATCGCATAATATGATTGAAACACTTGTTTTGGACGACCTTGTTAGTTTCTTTTGAGCTCGTCTTTTAGGCTTCTACCATTCCCCCCTTTCTTGGGCTTAGTTCAACCGTGCACTGGTGGGCGAGCCAAAGGCCAAGAAGGAAAGCGACAATCATTGGCCGAGCTCGCTTGAAACTATTGGACGAGCTTGTTATATATTTGAACGCATGTTTTAGCCGAGCTTCCTTGAGGGAGCAACACTCGTCATTAAGTAGCGATCCCTTACTAGGGTCTAGACTACTTAGCCGGCCGTGCTTGTGAAGATAAGTATCCTTTACTAAGGACTTATTTGAGGCCGGCTTTCTCTCAGAGACTTTGACGTTACTCTTACTAGAGGTTTTGTCAGTTTGACGGCCTTGTATGTGCAATACTTTGGCCGGTCTCTTCGATGGAGTGATGTTCGGCCTAAAAATGAGTAATTGTGACGCTATTCTTTTTTATCCAAGTTACTTTCACTTTTAGACGAGTAAGCGATTTAATGCCCCGAGTGAATTAACTTGGTGACAATAAACAAGGAAATAAGAAAGTAGAAATTGTATTATATGGATTTTGCTTGACGGAATGCCAAGATGCATGTATACAATTCTTTTTTTTCTAACATGTGCCGCGGCACTTTGGATTAACTACAAACTACTTCATAGACATTCGACGGTGGATTGAATTAGACGTGATACTTTTTCAAATTATCGGAATTCCAAGTACGGCGTCGGTCGTCCATCCATATCTTGAAGACGAAAAGTACCCTTTCGCGACTCTTGGATAATCATGTAAGGTCCTTCCCGATTAGGTGTTAGCTTCCCTAACTCTTTTGCTCGTCCAACCGCTTCCATCTTTCTAAGGACAAGATCCCCTACTTTGAGCGGTCGTCTAACAACTCTTTTGTTAAACTCCCGAGCCATACGCGGTTTGTACAATTGCATTCTTAGCAAGGCATTGCCCGGACTTCGGCACTTGGTCTAAAGTGCGTGCAATGCGGCCCGGTTGGCATCTTCGAGTACAGCATAACTCGCAGGGTGGGTTCTTCAATCTCTATGGGCAAGAGCGCTTCGTGCCGTAGACTAACATGAAGGGCGTCTCCCCGGTAGAGTTCTTGGCGGTTGTTACGATGGACCATAAGACCATGCGCAGCTCTTCAACCCATTGTCCCTTGGCGTTTTCTAGCTTCTTTTTGATTCCATTTGATAGAATCTTGTTGAAGGACTCTACCGCCCATTTGCTTGTGGGTGAGCAACGGCGGCGAAGTGTGCTTTTATTTCTCTTTTTCGCCAACCACTCCTTCGGTTTAGGTGTTTCAAATTGTGGGCCATTATCGAAAACGATGGAGCGTGGTATGCCAAAACGGGTTATAATGCTTTTCCGGATGAAGCCCTTGACGTCGTTCGTTGTTATTCCTCGCATGGCCTCCGCCTCTATCCATTTAGTGAAGTAATCAACGGCCACTATCACAAACTTCTTTTGTCCCGTGGCCACCTGGGAAAGGTCCTAGAATATCCATGCCCCATTTGGCAAAGGGCAAAGGGAACAAGATGGGGGTTAAGTAGTTGGACGGCTTCTGATGCACATTTCCATGCTTCTGGCAACTGTCACACTTCTTTGCATAGACAAGAGCGTCTTCCTTTAATGTTGGCCAGTAGTACCCGTCCTTAGAGCCTTCTCCCCTAAAGCTCTTCCCCCAATATGAGAAGCACAAGCTCCTTCATGGAGTTCTTTCGGGACCTCCGGACCATCTTCTCTCGGTGACGCACTTGAGCGGAGGCCGATTGAATGATTTCTTGTAAAGTGTCTCGTCCCATAGCTCAAACCACTTGTCCCTAGCCTTCACATACTTGGCCTCTACGGGATCGAAGGCAATCGTCCCGTCTTCTTGTATTCTATGATCGGCTCCATCCAGAGACAGTCCGCGACCGAGAAACATAATCTGCTCTTGATCTATGCTCTTTTTTGGGTTTGACTTCCCAAAATATCGTCCTTGGCACATCACCTTCACTGAGTGCTAACTTCGGAGTGCATCGCTTGATGATTTTCGACCTTGGTACTTGGTCGAGGACAAATCGTTTTAATGGCTCTATCTCATCTTTGATGAGTTGCATGTATTTGCTCATTGATGCTTCTTTGCATTCAAAATCTCCATTAACCCGGGTGACCACTTAAGAGGGAGTCCGATTTGGCCTCGATCTCAACGACTCCGCCGCTTTGCACATTTTGATTCCTGCCAAGAGTGCCTCATATTCGGCTTCGTTATTGGATGCTCGACCGGAACCTTAATGCATATTCAAACTTGTCCCCTTCGGGAGATTGGCAAATGATTCTGCTCCACATCCATTGATTGTGGACGAGCCATCAACCATGAGCGTCCAATGCCTTCTTCCTCTTCTTGGATCGGATATCGGCTCTATGGGCGCCGAGTAAGTTCGACTATAAAATCGCCAAGGCTTGCCCTTTAATGGCCGTCCTTGGTTCAAAGGATATATCAAACATGTTAAGCTCCACCGCCCATTTTAACATTCGTCCGGCGGCTTCCATCTTCGGTAGAACTTGCTTCAAAGGTCGATCGGTGTAGACGATTATGCGTGCGCCAAGAAATAGGGCCTTAGTTTTCGCTGGCCATGACGAGTGCCAATCCAAACTTCTCAACGGGAGTGTACCTATTTTCGCGTCTTTGAGTACGTGACTCACGAAGTATATTGGGACTTGGACGGATTCTCTTTCGGCCAGCGAAAAGCACTTACGGCTTGAGCGGACACACGCTAAATATACAACTGACTTCTCCCCCTCAGTGGGCCGACCAACCCAGGCTGCAGAAGGTGGTCCTTGACTCTTGTAGTGCTTCTCCGCCTCATTTGTCCATTCAAACTTTGCTTTCTTCTTAATTGTGGCGAAGAAGTGATGGCACTTGTCGCCTGACTTAGACAAGAAACGTCCAAGGGCAGCCAAGCAACCCGTCAGCCTCTGAACTTCCTTCACCTTTGACGGAGACTTCATGTCTAAAATAGCTTGTATCTTTTCGGGATTTGCTTCAATTCCCCTTTGATCCACCAAAAAGCCTAAAAACTTCCCCGACAAAACTCCAAACACACATTTGCTGGGGTTCAGCTTTAACTTGTATTTCCTGAGAGTTTCAAAGGTTTCTCTCAAATCACCAACATGATTTTCTTCTTGACGGCTTTTGACTATCATATCGTCAATGTATGCCTCCATATTTCTTCCCAATTGTGGCCGAAAACAAGATTGATCAATCTTTGAAAAGTGGCCGGGGCATTGCACGGCCGAATGGCATTCTCAACCGCCCATACAGATCCTTTTTACGTAATGAAGGACGTCTTGTCCTGATCCTCAGGCCACATTGGGATTTGATGAAAGCCAGAATAAGCGTCCATGAAGCTCAGCAAAGCATGACCAGCTGTAGAGTCCACCGACGATCCAACTTAGGCAAGGGAAAGCTGTCCTTAGGACAAGCCTTGTTGAGATCGGTGTAGTCCACACACATCCTCCAGTGCCATTGGGCTTTGGCACCATGACCACATTTGCTATCCAGTCTGGGTAATAGGTTTCTTTGATGAACTTGGATTCCAACAACTTCGAACTTCTTGGTCAACCGCTCGATTTCTAGGTGGCCCCAAATGCCTCTTCTTCGACGAGCAGATTTTGTTTTTGGGTCAACATTTAACCGATGGACGGCTTACTCGGATCAATTCCGGGCATTTCTTCAACACAATAGGCAAACACGTCCCGAAATTCTTTCGGTAGGCCGATTAAGAGGCTTTTTAAGCCCAAAGAGAGTGAAGAACCAATTTTCAAGGTTCGCTCGGACGAGCCTCATCCGGACGAGACGTCTTACGGGGCCTCGGCTGGTTTTCGGGACGCTCTATTGCTAGTCCCACGATGGCCATCACTTCTTCGGACAAGGGAGGCTCTTCCTTGATGATTTCATATTTTCTCTTTTTCTTTGGGAAGATGCTCGGACGCCTTCCTTGAGGGAGCGAGAGGCGTCGAGGGCTCTCAATGGCCGTCTTTAATGAGGCCAAGTGGTCCTTGACTATTCGGACGTTTTCCTCTCGCTAACCACCTTCGTCTTATCCTTCTCTATTTGGACGTTTTCCTTTCACCAGCAACTGCGTCGATCTTCATTGCACATCTTCCATGATGACGGCTTGAGGGTAGTCGGATAACACTCCCTAGCCACCCTTTGGTCCCCATATAATGAGCCAATCTTGCCATCATCACACTCATACTTCATCAACATCGGGTGGGTAACTATAACGGCTTTGACGTGATTCGGAGTTGGTCGCCCGAGAATGACATTGTAGGTGTCAAATCTCGGACTACCAAGAACTTGATAAACAAAGTTCTAGCGGCATCCTTTTCTCCCACTCGAACAGCAAAGTAACAGGTTCCCATTGGGTGGATGACTCCTCCCCCAAACCCTATGATGGGATGGTGAACGGGAACCAAGTTCTTCTCATCAAATTTTAATGCGGACAAGCGATCGGCACGATGATGTCCGTCGAGCTTCCAAGGTGTCGATCGGAATTCTTCTTACTCTCAAGTTTGCTATTTTCATCTCTACAACCAATGGATCGTCATGGGGAGTCCTCAACTCCGCCCGATCTTGCTCACTAACTACCACCCTTGGGAAGGGCTCAGCCTTTGTTTGATCAGCTAACAAAACTTGGCCAAGCTCCCTAAGGTAGTTTTTGTGGCCTCTATTGGTTGGTCCTCCAGCAGTAAACCCTCCAGAAATTACGAGAACAACATCCTCGTCTGTGCTCTCACTTTCCTTCTTCTTAGTCTGCCAATTGTCTTTTCTTTGAAACTTCCTTCCCCCTTGAGGCATATAGGAGTTCATCTTTCCCTTTCGAGCTAGCTCCTCCAAAGCCTTCTTGAGGTGCTTACATTCATTAGTTTCGTGACCGCAATCCTTGTGGAAGTGGCAATACTTGCTCTTATCCCTATTTCTATAAGGGGTTTTCATTTCAGCTGGGGCCTTCAACTCATATTGATCCTTAATCTCCATGAGAATGGAGTATTGGTCCTTGTTAAATTCAATAGGGTTGGATGAGGATGGCTCAGCCTCTTTTCTCTTGCTCCTTCTAGATGAAGTAGTGGAGGTTATAGCCCAAGTCTCGGCCTTCTTGGGGTTGCTCTTCTTTGGCTGAGCAACCTCTTCAGGCTTCTTAGACTCGGGATGCTTTGCCTCAGCACACACTTCGGTAGCGTGAATAAACGCTTCAGCTTCCCTTAAGGCTTCGGCAAGAGTGGAGATTTTCTTTTTAACAAGATCAAACTTAAAGCTTCCTGGCCTTAGACCCCTTATGAAGGCGTCAAAGGCCACTCCAAAGATTAAGATCTTGGATCCGGAAGGGCTTGAGGTTGAATCTCTTAACGAAACTTCTAAGAGCCTCCTTAGGTCCCTGGACGACCTTGCCTAGGTGCATGCTTGTTTTTTGTTCTTGCTTGTTGGCAACAAAGTGACTAGTGAATAAGAAACTGAGTTCCGTGAAATTATTGACTGAATTAGGTGGAAGATTGTTAAACCACTTCGAGCTACTCCCTTCGAGTTCTTTGGGAAGTTCTTACACCAGGTAGCATCATCTACTCCTTGGACGTACATCCGATGTTTTGTAAGCGGACAAGTGATCATCGGGATCCGTTGTTCCATCAAAAGGTTCTATAGTAGGGAGTTTAACCTTTGGGAAGGGGGCGCCTCCATTATCCCGGCCGAGAATGGAGTGGGCCGGTTAATCTGGAGGGCTCCCATTCGTCCCTCAATGGGTATGTACTCCTTACGATATTCCTTTAACACCGGGTCGGACGATGTGTTTGCGTGGCAATGGACGCCTATAGGCCATGGGTTGAGCCACTGTCTTCTCTTGTCGTGGATGAACAAGAGTGACTTAAACTTCGTCCCTCCCTCTCGGACGACAACCTCAAAGGAGGGTCTCTCGGGTATGATGTAGAACCCGTCGGCGATCGTTGTATTTTGCCGCTCTCTCTTTGCTTCTAGATATTCTCGGCATCTGTTTCCATTCGGTGCCCGCTTGGACGAACATGGTCCCGGGTCCTTACCACCGGGTTCCAGTCCATCTTCCTTCGCCGACCCTTATCCTCTCGGTTGCTTTCCTCCTGCCGTTCTCCTAGAGGGTTCCCGACGAAAGTCGACTAGGACCCGGACGATCGTCTTGGGAACGTCCCCTAGGGGGAGGTGGATTGTTAGCGGTGGCTCGGGGTTAAGCCGGGAAAAACAACATATTGCTCTTGATCATTCCTGCGGACTGCCGCCATCTTTGCCTGGAAATCATTCAAGGCGTTCTCTAGATGGGCGGCGATCCTGGACGTTCAAGATTCTCTTGAATGACAAAGTTTTGGCTTGGTCCGGTAACCCCGGACGATGGACGGGGTCTATCCCTTCCTCGAGGTGGTCTCTCGTGTTCTACTCGTGTCTTCGACATTAACCCGAAGACTTCGGTTTCGGCAAGGTTGGACGATTGACAATCGAGTCATCGTTGCGTCTTCCCACGAGACGGCGCCAAATGTTTAGTCCGCTTGTCCAACAAGTAAGTCGTAGATGGTGCTTTCTTGTCGAGCAAGTAAACTAGTATCCCTTAGATGTTCTTCTTTGGAGACTTGTGCAACAATGTCCGAATCAACCAAGTCCAAGCTCGAGCTTCGTTCCCGACACCGCAAAAGGGACCCACCCCGGAGGTTTGGGTGGTGGTTCCCCCTCCGAAGCTTAAGTCAGGTATTAGGAGTGGAAAGAGAAATATAGAGATAGAGAGAGAAAGTGAGAGAATAGTTTTTCAGAGTAACTTTACACTGTTTGCATTGAATTGTGTGTCTCCTGATTTTAGGGGTATTTATAGTGATAGCAAGTTGACAGCTATCCTTAATACCTGCCCTAGAATAGTGGCTTCTGATTGGGTGAGGAATCAAAACACGACACGTGGCAGATCATGACTAGTGGATATCTATTAACCAATCTCCTTCAGCCACCTTACATTGTTGGGCTATGACTGCTGGGCCAGAATCTAGACCTTTTAACTCTCCTGAGGGTAGCCCAAAGATGCAAGGCATTTCTTCTCTTTAACTCAGGTGACACGTGTACGGCTCTGATAAGCCCAAGTGTCCCAAAAAGAGCTGTAGATGTTAGACTACAACAATATGTATGATATTAGATTTTGCATGTAATGACTAGTATGGCCCAAATTAGGATAGAAAATGCGATATGTAAATCGTTAAATTTGAATGTAAATTAAATACGATATGCGAATCATTTGTATTATTGTAACTGTAAATTTTCGTTATTTATTTTATTCAGATTATGTAATAATCAAGCATGAGGATCCAAGGAGTTTCAAGGATGGTGATCCATGGAGATTCAAGGGAAGATTCATTGTAATGCCTAATCGAATAATATTGACAATTGATTTAGAATCCCAATAATTTGATTGCTTAATAAACATGTCACTAAAGAATTAGTCTTTTATGTATGATGAATCAATCTAGATTTATCTTTTCAGGGTGTTGAAATCAATACTATGGTTGTTTATTTGCATAAAACTAGTACATGAATCGTATTAAGTAGAGGCCAATAATGGGCGAATTTGATTCATGATCATATATGAACCCTCACCCTCGAACTCTATCTTTGGTTCATTGACCAATTATGAAGTCATTATGGGGAAATCTACATTGGATAAGTCCTTATGATGTCTCTATGGTTTCCTTATATCTAGTTAGGTTTATGAGTCTTCCTTTAAATACTTATTGGCGACTTCTTTTTTATAACAAATTTCAAAACTAAGAACCTTTACAATGAGGTAGTCGAAATCCACGATCATCCCGCATAGGCAATAAAAATATGCCTACACTCTTTCATTTGGAATTGTACTGAAAGATTAGCTTTTGTTTATTGAATCTCCTCTTCAATATCTCATGTGATGATAAAATCATCCACACATACAAGAACTATTGCCGACTTTATATCTCGAGCCTTCACGAACAAACTTGAATTAGCTGGTGTTATAGAATAACCACTTTGTAACGGAAACTCCTTTATCTTTATATACCAGGCGTGGTGTCTGCTGGATACCGTACAACCCCTTCTTCAACTTGCATAAATAGTGTGGATAAGACTGACTCTGGAACCCCTTGGGTTGTTCCATGTATATGTCTCTATCCAACTCACCATGCAGAAATGCATTTTTGATTTCCATCTGCCTGAGCATCTAAGAATTACTAGTTGCAAGTGCTAGTAAACTACGTACTATACTATAGTAATCTTAGCAACTTGACTAAATGTTTCATCATAGTCCGAACCATACCGCTGAGAGAATCCTCGAGCTACCAGTCTTACCTTGTACCATTCAATGGTACCATCAGGTCTAGTCTTCACTTTGTATATCCATTTCTTCTTCCATGGATTTTCTCTAATCTTTGCTTCTCGAGGCTTTGGCACTAACTCTTAAGTCTTGTTTAGGCGCACAACTTGAATTTCTTCTTCCATGGCTTTTCTCTAATCTTTGCTTCAGCCTCCTGATAGCTACTTGGCTCTTTTATATCCTCGATCATTGCAGCATTAGCATATCTTGGATTTGGCTTTCTTTGCCTTAATTATAGACCTGTATAATGCTGGATGAGGTCCTTCTTCTTCAGAATCTTTAATTTAACTTGACCTTTCTTCTTCAGTATTTTTATGATGTGCTCCAGTTTGCCATGGACTTTTCTATCTTTCTGTTGATGTAGGTTGAAATATCTCAATCTCAAGACTACCACCATCTTAACTAGACTGACCTTCATATTTACCGTCTATCTTTTCTTGAAGCTTTTCCTCGATATCCTTCGAGTATGGGAGTTATACAGCTTGTGGTGACCACCAAGATGATGCTTTATCAAACACTATATTTCATGACACGTGACACTTATTTGTTGTTGGATCATAACACCTCCAACCTTTCCTCTGATCATCGTATACCAGAAAGATAAAACGATTAACCTTCTTATCAAACATGCTCAAGAACAAAGATGTAGCATATATATTGCAACACCCCGAAAATTCATTTAGTTCCTTCTAAAAAAAATAATGAACTACGCTGAGTCTGATTCCCCATAAAATGCAACTGGAGCAATGGGGATATGTAGGCTGCCTTCGGGTTCGACTCAAATGTATTAATCATTGTATTTCAGGCAATGTGATCAGAAATTGAGATGTCAGTCATCACATGAGCAATTTCGAAATACTGAATTGACACATCAATGGGGATACAGGCCCTAATCTCTATATTTTCTGTCTTTGTTCAATATTAAAACAGGGAATGAAAGAATGAAAAAAAACATCAGTTTTCAACCCCAATGACTGTAAAATCAATCAAGAGAGTAAAAAAAAAAATATAAAAACCAAAATTGTAAAGGTGGACCATTCTAGTTAAAATATTGCAAAATCGTTTTCAAAATTTTCTTTATTCTGCAATATGTAGCTTTTTCTCTTTTCTTTTAATTCTTTTTTCTCTACCTTTAGATCCAAAAAGAAGGAATTTGTCTCTTCTCTAAGGATGACCAATTACCATCAGAAAACAAACACCTCAGCCATATCCACAAATGCGGTCAAAGAGCCTGTAGGGTTTGCCATGCAACCTCTGTCCAAAGGATTTCAAATCATGATGAAGATGGGTTATACTCAAGGAACCAGATTAAGGCGTATTGGTTGGAGAATAAAGCAACTAATCCCCATAGTAGATAAGCGAAACCGACATGGATTAGGATATGATCCGTGCAGCACTTCTCACAACATCGAAAAACCTTCTTTTAACCCTCAACGACCAGTTCATCCTACAAGGAGATACTGAGATGTACTATGAGTTTCCGGATGCTTGGCTTAGTAGGAAGGAACAAAAGATTTTACCGGGATTGGAGATATTCTTCAATGAGGCTAGAATTCTGGACTTAATCAAAAGTTGGTTTGTCCAAAAACAAAAAATGAAAAAAGAAAATGACTGGGTGGATAATCTGGAACATGGAGTCCTTAAGAAACTTTTCACTTCTGGGTCCTCTGAGGAAGGGGATTTTGACCCGGTGTCTTTGATGATACATTTTGGCGAAAGCATTGAACATAAGTGGAGTATTGAGTGTCAGGCAAAAGACGGGCCTATAGAATTTAAAATGTTTTTAGGAAACCATCCTCCACATCCATCTCATGAAAATACCTTTTCACCCCTTTCAGATGGATATCATACTGATAGCTCATCTTCCAGCCAATCTACCTTGTATACCCAGTCAGAAGACTCTGATAGTGAGGAAATTGAATGTGAACCTTTATCTAAGTACGTTTGCATGCAATATGTTATTTCAGACAGTGAATTTAATAATGATGAATCACTTGATACAACTGAAACATATATAAAACCCATGGAAGAGTCCATTGTAATTAATGTTGGTACAGAAAATGATGTAAAAGAAGTCAAAATAGGTTCATCCCTCTCCCAAACTGAACAATATGTGTTTATTGTATTGTTAAAAGAGTATGTAGATGTGTTTGCATGGTTTTATGCTGATATGCCTGGTGTTAATAGAGAAATTGCAGAACATCGCATTCCGTTACATCCTGAAAGCAAGCCTAAGCAGTAAAAGCTCCGCCGAATGAAACCAGAGATTAGTCTGAAAGTGAAAGAAGAAATCCAGAAACAGCTTGATGCCAAATTCATCCAAGCTGTAAAGCATCCGAGTTGGCTCGCCAATATAGTTGTCGTACCTAAAAAGGATGGAAGAGTTTGGGTGTGCATTGATTTTCGTGATTTGAATGCTGCATCACCAAAAGATTGCTTTCCTCTGCCCCACATCGATGTCCTCGTGGATAGTACGGCCGGTTATGCAATGTTTTCCTTCATGGATGGATTCTCAGGGTATAATCAAATACTCATGGCTCAAGAAGATATGACAAAGACATCTTTCATCACTCTGTGGCGCACTTTCGGTTACCAAGTTATGCCTTTTGGTCTCAAGAATGCCGGAGCCACATATCAAAGGGCTGCAACCACTATCCTTCATGACCTCATCCACGACATTGTGGAGGTCTATGTAGATGACATGATTGTGAAAAGTGAAGATCGTGAGGGGCATGTTCCTGCACTAAGGTCCTTCTTTAAAAGAATCAGGAAGTACAATCTAAGGCTAAACCCTCAAAAGTGTGTGTTTGGCGTCACTTCAGGGAAGTTGTTGGGATTTATTGTCAGTCAAGACGGCATCAAAGTGAACTCTGAAAAGGTAAAATCTAGTCAAGGGCTATCTCCTCCAAAAACAGAAAAAGAATTAAGAGGATTTCTCGGCAGAATTCAATATATCAGCAGGTTCATCTCACAACTCACTATGAGATGTGAACCTATATTTAAGCTGCTCAGAAAAGGGGCATCCCATGAGTGAAACGAGGAATGTCAGGAAGCTTTTGATTCCATGAAAGAGTATCTTTTAAATCCACCTGTTCTAATGTCGCCTAGACCAGGGGAACCTCTAATTTTGTACCTTACTATTACGGTTTCGGCTATGGGAGCTCTCTTAGCCCAATATCAAGAAGGAACAAAGAAGGAAGTTGACATATAATATCTCAGCAAGAAATTCCTGGAGTATGAGACAAGATATACCCCACTGGAAAAAGCATGTATTTCCTTGGTCTATGCCACGAAGAAGTTGAGGCATCACCTTCAAGCTCATACCACCTATCTGATTTCAAGACTTGATCCAATCAAGTATCTGTTTGAGAAACCCATTATTAATGAAAGATTGGCGAGATGGCATGCTATGCTTTCTGAGTTTGATATTCAACGTGTCAGCCATAAATCTGTTAAAGGAAGAGCTATATCTGAGGCCCTAGTAGAAGGACCAGTGTCAGGAGATGAGTATGATGATGCATTCCCTGATGAGTATTTATGCTTCATTGACAATCCACAATGGTGCATGTATTTTAATGGAGCTTCCAATAGAAGAGGTAATGGAGCAGGGGTTTTGTTGATAGATCCTGATGGAGTCCATATTCCATTTGTTGTCAAGTTGGATTTCCCAACAACAAACAATACAGCTGAGTATGAAGTATGTATATATGGAGTAAAGGCTGCTTTGGTAGCAGGGGCAAGACATCTCACTGTATATGGAGATTCTAATCTCATCATATCTCAAACAATAGGAATTTGGAGGGTTAGAGATAAGAGACTTCAGCTCTACACATAATATCTTCAGGAGTTAATCCCTTATTTCGAAGATATCAGCTTCAAACATCTTCCTCGGGAACAAAATAGCTTCACTGATGCTTTAGCCAATCTCGCTGTTAATTTAACATGGGAAAATGGTACAAAGATCCAATCAGTTTTAATTGAAGAAAGGAAGGGACCTATAGTGACGGTAGCACAAATTGTCTCCACACTGGCTCAACAAGATGATGATGATGTCTGGTATAAGGATATCAAGAATTTTCTGGAAACAATGCAATATCCAGAGGGAAGTGGCAAGAAGGACCGCATAGCCATTAGAAGGCTAGCTGCTCATTTTCTCATACTAAAAGGCAGACTATATCACAAAGGGTTTGATGGTACTCTACAACTCTGCGTAAATGATAGCGAAAAGCAAGCCATCATGGAAGAAGTTCATGGAGGAGAATGTGGACCCCATATGAACGGAAGAATGTTGGCTCGTATAATTTTGCGAGCAGGTTTCTATTGGAGTACTCTATAAGGTGATTGCATCAGCTTTGTCCGCGCCTGCAAGCAATGTCAGATATTTACTAACCTCAATCATATGCCACCTGTATCACTACATAATATGACCTTTCCTTGGCCATTTTCGAGTTGGGGCATAGACATAATCGGACAAATTCATCCGAATGCTTCAAATGGGCATCAATATATTCTTGTAGCAATTGATTACTTTTTGAAGTGGGTTGAAGCTGCATCGTTTTCAAAGCTAGGGGCAAAGCAAGTCTCGGAATTTATGATTAACAACATTATCTATCGATATGGCATACCTTTTGAAATCATCTCTGGTAATGGATCACAATTTGAGGGTCATCTGAAGACCACTCTCGCAAAATATGCAATCAAGCATCATCAGTCCTCACCTTATCGTCCCCAAACAAATGGAGGGGTGGAAGCAGCCAATAAGACAATCAAGACTATTGTTGCCAAGATGACTGAGAAGACTAGGGAATGGCATGACAAACTACCATATGCCCTTTGGGGATATAGGATATCAATCAGGACTCCAACATGAACAACCCTGTATTCTTTGGTTTATGGGATGGAACTAATCCTACCGGTTGAGGTGGAGATACAGTCTCTCAGGGTCATAGCAGAAAGTTCAAGCCTAACTGGTCTGGACCATTCCTAGTCAAGCATGTCACCACGGCTGGAGCAGTAAAGCTAATGGATTTTGATGGGAATGAATTCACCCATTTCACTAATATTGATCAATTGAAGAAATATAACGCTTAGGCATCAAAGTAATTGTAATTGTCATGGTCAAATAACCAAGCAGTTTGTGGAATTTGTATCCTATCTGGTTATTCTTAATAAACATGCCATGTGTTTCTAGATATTCATATAATGTATGCAAAAAAAAAGACAAAAAAAAAGAGAAAAAAAAAACGAAAAAAAATGAAAAAAAAGAAGAAAGAAAAGAGAAAAAGAAAAATGTTGAAACGTGCAAGGATGTTTTTGGTTGTTAAGGTTTTATGTGTTATGCTTTTATGTGTTATATGATTAGTTAATTATGATTTGCATGTCATATTTAATGTTAAAGTGTGCACATGTTTAGAATTGTGTTCACATTGAATTTCTCACAAGCATATCTTTTTATTCATCCCAATTGGGGTACTTCATTTCTTACATAAAAAGACATAAAGTCTTCATTTCCTACAAACTCAAAAAAAAAAGAGAAAAAAAAACTAAAAAAAAAACAACATAGAAAATAAACATGATATTTCTCTCAAACCCTTCTCCTCTTCATGGTAGGCCCGTCTGAATCATTGTCTTGACCAATATCCGCCATAAGCCATTGAAGGTAATCTTCATCAATCAGTGGAAGGTGAGGTTCAGGTAGCGCTGATATAATTTTAGCCCCTTCCATATAGTAGGCATTCTCTGAATACCACTCATATCAGCCTCATAAGTGGTACAAGGTGGAAGAACCTGGAGGGCTGGATTGTGATGTTGCCTCCAATCAATTTGCCTTAGACACCTCCATGGAAGGTAGAAAGTGGCCTGGCAAAGCCCCGGTAATTGTACACCTCTGCGACCAGAATTGCAATATACAATTGCACTAATGCCAAGGTGGTTTGTGACCCACTTTGTGTCTTGATGTAGAAAAAAATCTTCCCACCCACCATTTTTGCTAAGTTGATAGAAGAAAGGAAGAAAACCTCTCTCCCGGACATGATTAGTTTTGTAAGTAAGACTCTTGTGGGGTTTAATGACAGAAAATTTTTCCAATAACCATAAATGAAGGGCTAATGGACATCCCTTCACAAAACTTTGGGGTTTTCTTTTGAGTTCATCTAAGCCAAGAAACATTTTCCCCAAAATAAGTGGTCCAAGACGACCCCCACTAACAATTTGAGGAATTAGTGAAAGACACCGAACATGGCATGTGTTTAAAGACCATTTAGTGAGGGTACTTCCCAAAATCATAAGAATGCAATCATTTTCTCTAGCAATCCTATAGTTGGCATCATTAGAGAATTGCAAAGTGCCTAATTGAAAAGTCAACAATAAGTTGAGAAGAAATACCTCACCATATTGTAGGTAGTTGCCATGAAGATTTTCGGAAAGATATAAAATCGTTAATAAATCTCCCGAGATCCTTGTAGAAGATCTAGGTGTAATAACTGGACCATTGGATGATAAGCCTAGCAAACCCTCGACCTCTTTAACAAGAGGCACAATCTCCCGGTCTCCAAAGCGGAAGACATGACGAGTTTCATCCCAAAATTGGGAAGCATCATGAATCATGTCATAACAGATGGAAAGAGAAAGCAAAGGCATAAGAGCCTTAGTGAAGTGGAAAGAAGAAAAAGATTGCCTTGGTTGCTCCAAATTCTTTGTGACCCCCTAGAGTTGTTTTTTCTCCCGACTCCGCATTTCATTAGCTTCTTCATAAGTAGGAACCATTTTGTGAAAGAAGAAAAAATTAGAGAAAAGATTGGAGTTGTGGAAGTGGTGCATTTGGAAATGAAGAACCATGCCCCTTTTTATAGATGGAAAATATGACCATCCATGATTCATGTCATGGATAATAAGTTTGAGTATTGTCCGTAGGATAATAAGGAGCATCCTTCACCATGGCTAATGACCAAGCATTGGTGGTATGACAATTTTTGCTAAAGCCGGACATAAAAAAAACTATGTCAATGATGAATCAAGAACGTTGATACAATCCCTTTTCTTAATGATCATCCAAAATAATGACCTTGATCAATATATTTTATATAGTGATCATCATTTTCCGATAAAGCAAATAAGCATTATGCATGAAAAATTTTCTGAAAGATTTCGAAAAAAAACACAGATAAATTTTTTTGCCATATGATGGTTGGTCCACCATAGTTAGTCTAGAGTATAATAACCTTAAGTCAACCCTTTTAGGTGACATGACCTGACAATGTTCTAATTTAAGGTGACATGATAACACATGGAGTCATATAAAGTAAGTAAAGGTAATTTGACAATTTGCTTGTCATCAAGGCCCTAAAAAACTGTGAAAAAAAAACTGGAGTCAACCTGTTAATTGTCGGAATTTCTCACATTAACAAAAGATAAATTCATAAGACTAAAAAAGACGACGATAAAGCCGCATTTTCAATTTTAGAAAATTAATTGGGATTTTCTATCTAAGACGACAATAAAGTCGCATTTTCAATTTTAGAAAACTAATTGGGATTTTCTATCTAAGACGACAATAAAGTCGCATTTAAAATGTTAGAAAATTAATTGGGATTTTCTATCTAAGGCGACGATAAAGTCGCATTTTCGATTTTAGAAAATTAATTGGGATTTTCTACATAAAGCAACGTAAATTATAGCACTGAAGATAACTATTTTCTATGGAGAATATGTTATCTCAAAAGAAATTTTCTGTCAAAATTTTGTGTCTTTTCAAACATTGATCATCATTTCCTCCAAAATTCGACCAATGTGGGACATTATGTGGACACCAAATTTTGAACCCCTTTTTCAGATAAATACAGATTTTGAAAAGAAATAAAAATAACGAAAACCGTCATGCATCGTGGAGCGCGCACCCCGTCAAATGCATGTTTCGTCCCGGAGCGCGAGTTGCATTCCGTCGTACGGTTTTCCTTTTTTGCGTATTAGTCATGCGGTTTCGGCTTAGAAATATAATTTCCGTGAGTCGTAGTCAATAACTACAACCACCGTTTTAATAAAATGATTCGTAGTATAATCATGCTCGTCTTTATCAATTTGACGAGTTTTCGTTAATTTTCTTAAGTTAGTTTGTCGGAAAAACAAAAAACGAGTCGCGATTAGGCATCGGGATTTTAGTTGTATCCCAAAACCTGCATTAAATCAGTTTTCTTGATGGTCAAGTCATTGTTCATTGAATAAAGAATAAGAATATATTATTTATCCACTAATCACATCCTTTATTCATTAGTTAAGGAATAAGAATCATGAAAAGGAGTGAGAATAAGAATCAAATCCCATGTGTAAGAAGGCAAGAATCCGGATTTTTGCCTGAAGAATCTAGTGTGCGCCAAGCACACAACCATGCGCGAGACGCATGATCGTGCGCCTAGCGCACAACATGGCCTGCGCCAGATGCAGAGCCTTGCACCTAGCGCAAGGCGCTGTGCCTAGCGCAGGCTCCTGCGTTTGGCGCAGCGTTCCGATCATCCTTGTTTTGCACGTTTTTCGATACATTTTTTTTACGTATTAGGGTGTATTTAGGGAAGAATATTTTCTGAAAATCTGATTTTGCTTCATTGATGAGAAAATCCAAAAAGAATAAGAATATTTGTGTTTCCAAAGAGATTTGATGATGTCATTAGGGTGAGGTTATTAGAGTGATGTCATTAGGGTGATTAATAATGAGAAAAATCATATTTTTTGGGTTAAAAATCTGATTTTCTACTTCTTTGAAACCCTAGTTCATTTTCCTCATTTCTCTATAAATACCCTCCTTTTTTTACTTCAAAACCAAGTTGAAAAAAACTCAACTTAATTTCACTACTTCTCTCCATACTCCTCTCATCTTCTCTACTACTTCCTTCCTCTAAGAAATCTCATTCAAGAAAAAGAAAGTAAAAGTTAGAAAAATAATTAGTAAGTAAAGAAGTTCATCAAAAGGAAAAAACACAAAAAAGAGTTTAAGTTAGTAATAAAGTGGATTTAGAAACTCACTTAGAAATTAAGAAAATCACAAAAAAGGTAGAAAATTTTGCAAAAAAGGAAGTGCATCATTGAGCTAGCAAGGTAAAGTTGAAACTCTTGTTATTTTTTATTATCCTCTTAATCATCTAATAACTTTCTCCTTGTTTCTTCTTATCATTTTTTTAATTTTTGGAGTGATTTGGTTATGAGGAAGTCCTAATAGGTTCCCAACCTTAAATCACCCCACCTAGAATAGTCAACTCTAATGGGGAGACTCTTAGGAAACAATGTGGTTACGTGATTTTCCTTGATCAAGTTGCTATTCATCACCAAAAAAATATTTTCATAAAAAAAAATTCAAGACAAATTGTGCATAAACATCTCCATAAAAAGAAAATGTGATGCTGTAATTATAATCAGTTTTAATTTCGTACTTCATTTCATTTTTTCGTCTGTATTATCAGAATAGTTTGTAGGATTTAATTTTTTCTTATTAAGTACAAGATATGTCCAGAAACTGAGATTTGGAATTTCTAAAAAACGAATTTTGTAAAAATAATAAAAAATCATACAACTTTGTTGTGCAAAACTGATTGTTTCCAGTACCACCTAAACTTGTTCTATCAATAAAGTTTAAAATAAAATCATTTAGATAAAAATAAAAATATCAAGTTTGAATAACACATCAGTAGCATTTCAAAAATATAAAAATCATGTTCATATTAATTTTATACAATTTTATCTCATTTTTACAAAACCGTTCATGTTAAACACTAAATTCCAAAAAACTAATTTTATCTTCAGTTAAGAAAACAAACAAAAAATTATCTTAAAAATGTCCAATTCAAGTGAAAATTTTCAGTCTAGTCTTTTAAAGTGTCTAAAATGTTCATCCCAAAATTCACTTAAAATAAGTTCAATAAGTTAGGTTTCAAAGAATAAATTTTATAAAGGTCCTGTTTTGACCAGTTTGAATATAAAATTCACCATAATTTAAGATGTCACTAAAAGCTTGTGAAATTTTGACACAACATAAAGAACTCACTGACCTATCCATAATGTATCACATGCTCAATTTAACACTTTCTACAGAAATTTTTCAATTTTACAAGTCAGTACAAGAACAAAAGTGCAATCTGGAAAATGAAATAAAGTGATTAACTCAACTTTAAAAAAAATTGCTTTCTTGATATGAAAATGTTAATTAAAAATCATGAAATTTTATGTTTCTCTTAAAATGGTTCATTTTCATTATGTAAATAAAAATCAATAAAAATTGTCATAAAAAATCAAAATCAAAGAGGTTAATTAATCTCTAATTTTCACAAGTTTACAAATAAACATGAATTCCAAAGCCCATTCAAGGAGATGAAGATCAAGGAGCCTCATTGTGAAGATCAATATTGAAGATTTTGTATTTTGTACATTTTGTTGTAATAATAATTCTTTGTAAATAGTTATTACATCACTCATTAATAAAAAAAACATGGAGATGTTTATGCATAATTCTCATAAATAAATCCACAACTCTTTAAAATAAAATGAGCAACCAATGTTACAAATTTTGCATGTTGGGCCAATATATCATAGTATATGAATTAAATGACCCATTCTCAATTAAGAGGAAAAATTACAAATCTAACTAAGTTAAATTGTATGATGATCCATCTTACATTTTAACAATGTGTTCTTCATATTTAAATGGATTAATCATATAATTTGACATAATTAGATTGGTAATTATGATCTCCGAATTGATTTTAGGCCGTTTCACGTGTCTCACTTTAAATGGCCAAATTCCAATTAGCCAAACACAATCTCCAAATTCGGTCTCAAATTGTTCATTTCTTTCTAAATGACTTAATAATCTTCAATTAAGATTATTTTTCAAAAGCCTTCAATTAGGAAGCAAACCTCTTCTTCTAAGACCTCTTAAAAATCATAGGCGTGATCATTAATTAAGGTGGTTATTTCAATTCTCGATTAATCACTAATTAGAACGGTTAACTCAAACTTTTCATTTAATCGCTAATTAGAGTGATTATCTTAAACCTTCATTTTAATCGCTAATTAAGGTGATTAATTTAACCTTTCATATTTAATCACTAATTAGAGTGATTATCTTAAACCTTAATAATCGTTAATTAGGGCGATTATTTTTCTCGTTTAATCACTAATTAGAGTGATTAGCTTAAACCTTGAATAATCACTAATTAGGGTGATTACTTCTTTCCTTCCTTATTAATCACTAGTTAAGGTGGTTATCTTAATCCTTCATATTTAATCACTAATTAAGGTGATTATCTTAATCTCATTTCAATCACTAATTGGAGTGATTACCTTATTCCTAATAGATTTGTTTAATTTTAAAGGTGAGTTATTCATAATCTATTATTTCCTTTTCTTCCCCAATGGAATTGGCCATTTAGGGTGAGGCATAAGATCGAACTACGATGGTTTTGATCCATGAGTGGATTCCAATCCCACAATGATTGGTACGTAGTGCAACTTCAGTGCTCAAACCTACCATGTACAAATGATATATTGGTCCTAAATAAAAATGGTTGATGTGTATATGTGCAAACTATGTGATTTTCTTTCTTTTTAATAGCCATGATTACTTTAAAATGGAAAATAATGCATTTAGTAAGAGCCCGTTCTGTAGAACAGGAGACGAGACGAGTTCCAGACGTTCGCACCTCTTAACCTAAACCCCGTACCCTATCTCATGATATGAAAGACCAATTTTCAAAAAAACATTATCCATATGAAGTCATCATCGTTTTAAATGATTTTTCTTGAAATTGATTTTAAAACGATTTACTAAATAAATCTGTCCCTATTCAGATATTAATAGGGTGGCGATTTCCAAGTTTTCTAAAACTCATAGTCCAATGAGAGACTTTCATGGGATTCAGACCGTTAATTAAGACAGTAAAAAATCGGATACCACACTACTCACAAATTTTAAAGGAGTTATATTTGAGTGATTTATAGAATGGTTCAGAAAGAAAGAAAGATTGGAGTTGAGGTTGTTAGAAAGTTAATATATTATATATATATATAATCTGTACAGCTTTTAAATGAATTTGCAAGATATTCCTATATTTCTTGCCTGCACATTGGATAGTTTTGTTTTATTATAGTATAAAATCTTGCTCAACCTTTGGTTGATACTACAGTGTCTAATGTGCAGGTACCTGAAGATAGTTAGTTTTTGGTTGGGTTAAAGAGTGTGTTGGATCTCCTTTAGCTTAATAGACAGTATTAAGACTTCCGCTGTTATTTGTTTGACTTTAGAACTTATATTTGGTTTGTAATAATTATTTACTTTCTAGCTAGTTGGTCTGTACTAATTATTTAAAACTTATTGTTTAATATTTTTAGTTAGAACCATTAGCCTTGCGGTTATTATTATTAATTACCGCGGCGTAGCACCTTTGGATTTCCGAGTTTATTTATTATAAGATGTTTTTAGAAGTATCGGAATTTCAGAGTTGTTACATGTGGGTTATGGGACCCACTAATATAATAGTAGCCTAAAAATGGTCTCTTAAATATACAAATGCTCAAATAAAATAATAATGATTACCCAAAATACAGAATATCCCAAATATCTCATCAACATAATCCTTTATGAATAACGTTCTTGCAGCTGGTCTGCTCATACCTAAAACAGAAAAACAAAACGTCATGAGCTGAGGCTTAGCAACATACTAACCTAACATCGTAAGTTCGTTTCAATTCATTTTAGTTGCAAACAGGAAGGATAGAATAAGGTAAAAACATTTCATAAACATTTTATGTAAACATGAATTCATTATTATCCTTTTATCATGTCCATCATCATAATTATCTTATTGGTAACTTGGCGAGTATAACATATAAGGGGACGTCTCCCATAAAACATCATCATCATCGTCATCATAAACATAGGGCATAGCCACCAGGGACATTGTCCCTAACCAGAAGGTGGCATAAAGCCATGCATAATGCGGTGCCACCAGGGACAATTGCCCCTAACCACAAGGTGGTGTTTCCGCACATAGAACAGAACGGTACGTGCACGACCAACATAATATAGTACTGCCAAGAACCATCTTTCACTTTTGTTTATCATGTTTCGTATCTTTTATTAATATATTATACTTCATGATCATCATGGAAATCATATACCTTAATTTTTAGCAAATCATCATAATTTACGTAACGTCGGCATTTCATGAATAATGTCACTAAACATCATATTCATAAAATCATTTCATATCCCGCAATCCGTAAAAGCATACATTTAACAAAAATATTATTTAAAGATCAAAATAAAACATTTATTTAGAAAGGGAATGCGGGTGTTAGCAGTAGACGTTCTCTCAAATCCTGCGTAGTAACTTTGGTAGCCGGGGGAGGATGTAATATCCTTTATCCTTATTCAAAAAGAAAGTGCTCTTTGCTGCCATTGCTACTAAAACTTATCAGGTGTGGAGAACAAGAAACTCAGCTGTGTGGGACTTGACTGTTCCACAACATGAGAATACCATACAAACAATAAATTTTGTGTAAAAAATAGGATATGTAAAATCTTAGGAAAGAAAGTCAATAGTACTGATAGAATGTGGTTTGAAAGCTTGTAATAGCTTGGCTCTTTGAGCCCGTTGTTTCCGTCTGTCCTAGTCTGCTGAGGCCTTCCTAGAAGGTACCACTAGGCCTGGACCTTGGCATAGGTTGTATATTTGTTCTCGTTGCAATATATTCTCTTCTTACTTGGCAAAAAAAAATTATCCTTTAACCTTTTAATATATTCAAGAATGGTGATGTTAATATATGTTTAGTTTATTAACCTTTAGGCCTTATTATTAACTAGATCTTTTTGTCATTTAAAAAGTAAGTTTGATAGTTATATTAAGTCCAACTCAGGTAAACTTTTGCCATAGAGTCATAGTCATAATATCATAATCTCCTTGATACGAAGAATGATGTCAAATTTGGTCCGTAATCGATACTTTAATAATTATCAACATTTAAATTATTCTTTACTTATTAAAGGGAATTAAACTCATGTTTAATAACATCTAGTCATTAATTTCTTACTATTATCGCGATAACAATTTAATTAGATATTAGAAGTATGAGTATTAGTGAAGCGTGTTTATTAATATTAAGTGAATACATGTAAGTTAGAGCTTATATATAGTCAAATAATTAATTAAGGTTGTCATACACTTTAATTAGTTAGTCCATAAATCAGATTAAGTTTCTAATAGCAACGGATGTTTTTATAATAGCTTTCTTGAAAAAAAAGCTACCATAAGAAATTAATGTGAGCCATGAATTTGTCCATGTCAGCGGATTACATTTATGACTAATTACTATGGATATACTCCTATACTCTATATTAATATATTCCTAATATGCGCATATGTATTTAAAGCAATTTTTACTTTTCAAAAATATTAAATTTTAGAATTTTTTTACCTCAAATTTTTTTGAATTTTTTGTATTTTTTACAGGTTTTTAATGAACAGTTTTTTTTTGTTGAAATTTCATAGCAGGGAGAGAGAGGAAGAAGGGTTGGGGGAAGCGCGGGGGGTTTGCCGAGCAAAGGGGGTGGAGTGGCGACGGGGCATGAGCGAAGGGGGAAGGGGGGAGGGGCGGCGAGGATGGGCGGCGACGAAGTGAGAGGAGAGGGGGGGGAGGGGCGACGGGGAAATGGGAGAAGGGAGAAGGGGTGGCGGGGGTGGGATGAGATGAAGGTGGGGTGGGGATGGCTGCCTGCGTGCGGGGGTGGGATCGGGTTGTGGGACTGGGTGGGGTTGCGGGGGTGGGGGTGGGTGTGGGGGTGGGGGTGAAGTAGGGGGTGGGGTGGTGGCTAGGTGGTCGTGGCTATGGAGGAAAAGGTGTAGAGGAGGGAGAAAAGAGAAAAAAAAATATTGTATTAATACGGACGATATACGATCAATACAAAAAATACATATATAAATACAGAAAATAAATATTACAGTTTACTTCAAAGATATTATCAAAACATGGAAAAAAATTTGTAATTTTGGAAATTTTTTATTTTAACTCTTAATTATTTTTTTCGTGAAATATTTTTTTTGGCATAGGTTGAAAATACTGTTAAAGAAGATGGCCATAAAAGAGTTGAAATAAATTTTTAATTATTATTTTTTTGCATAGAATGGTAATAATGTTGAAGTAAATCGTCATATTTTTTTCATCGATTATAAACTAATTTATTATATTATAAAGTTTTATTTCAAAATTATAATTGATATTTTCGTATATCATATCAAATTTAATAAAAAAAATTTAATTTCAGAATTTATAGAGTATAATTTAGGAAATTATATATAATTAATTTTGAAAAGTCAAAAGTGCTCGAAATACAAGTACACGATATGAATATACCGAATTTGACTTTATCTATAGTATCTGACCATAAATAACATATTGTTAATGTGTACAAATGTGTGGCTCACATTAAAGTATTATGCTAGCCTTTTTCTTAGGAAGACTATTGTAAAATTTTCCCATAGAGAGTGTATTAATAACCTCTATCCTCTAGCAATTCTTTTTATTTCATAGGTAAAAGCCTCATCATTAACGTAACATTAACAAGTAATAGATCAAAGATAACTTAATCAAAGGTGAGGTTACAAAATCAGTCCATTTATTTTATTAGGCCCAAAGGTTAATCATTTATTTAAGCCCATCATTAGGAAAACATACCTACTGCTTCAATAATGAAGCACGACATAAGAAGAGGGGTGCTCGGTGGGTCGAGGCGAAGACAGTTGGGAGGCGGGAAGGGGTGAGCTGAGGCGTGATGGCGACAGCTGGCAGGCGGAGACGCCGACGATGTGATGCAGTGGTGAGCGAGCAGCAACGAGAGAAGAGAGAGGAACAGGGGAGTACGAGTGTGAGTAGGGCTGTTTTTTAGATTCTTGTGAACCTGTTCTTATAACAAAATGAGACCCCTATTATAAGTAGAAGCGTGATTTGGGAAACTTTAGGAAAGAGGTATCTAAAATATCAGATTTTTTTTTCAGTTGGGCTTAACCTCGATATTGGGCCCCTAGAAAATGTGGCCGTGTGCTGTATTTATGCACATGCCAAAATCCTACCCTGAGTGTGAGAGAGTGGTGGTGGTGCCGGGGTGCGATAGAGTGAGAGGGTGCGCACGAGAGAAGAGAGTGCGTAATTGAATGGTGGTTGTGCTGCCGTGGTTACGGCGACGCGGTGGTGATATTACCACAAGTCTAAACAGTTGAAAAAAACAGAGAGGAAGTAGGACTATAGGAGAGAAATTATGAATTTTGGAGCAATTGAAAAATAATTAGTTTTAGTTTTGCTTGAGTTCTTGATCGGTAAATCTTGGGTATTTATAGAGGTGAAAATTGGTTCAGCATTGTTGCAAAGAAATCTTCTTAGTCAAGATACTCATTAATGGAGGAGATATGGTGGTTCATTTCAAATTTTTGTTGGCTCGTGGAGTTGTATCTTGCTGACTTTGTGCTTGAGATGGTATTTGCTTATGTCGGGAGACTTCATCTCCATAGTTGCATATTTTCAAACTTCCACAGAAGGATAGAAGGAAAGAGGAAGGTGAATAGTAGGCTATGGGGTTGCTTATAGAATTAGCTCTCCATAGTCTTCATAATGAATTTTTTCGGATGATGATTTCACAAGTAACAAGTGAGAGGTGAAAGTGGAGTGACAGATAAGGAGTTAATGCATTCTAATGCCTTCAAGTAAATGAAAGTGGAGTGAGAGCTAATGAGTTCTACTACTTTAGTCATAAAACTAAGTGGAGTGAAATATAATTTTTTTCCTTTTGTCGCAATTTCTCACTTGTTAGCAATAAATGTTAATCAACTTTTGGTAATCTACTAGTGCTTTATGAAATCAAAACAAGACTATTAGATATATTAGTGGTGAAAGTTATGTATAGGCAAGTATATAAATATTATATTTTTTTTTGTTAAATTGTTTATCATAAGAGATAATTAATAATAATTATTTTTTTAAAGGGCGAATTTTAATAATTATTACTTCATAATAAATTTTGAGGGGTAGTATTTACGTTAGGGGTAATATTTATGTTATTACTCATCAATTTTTTTGTCTAATAAGGTCAAATAAGTTCCAATTAGGTCCAATAAGGTCTAATAAGTTTTAATCAGGTCCAATAAGGTCTAATAAGTTTTAATCAGGTCCAATAAGGTCTAATAAGTTTCAATCAGGGCTAATAAGGTCTAATAAGTTTCAATCAGGTCAATAGGTTTCAATCAGGTCCAATAAGTTCCAATCAGGTTCAATCAGGTCCAATAAGTTGAATCAGGTCCAATCAGTTCAGTTCAGGTCCAATAAGTTCAGTTCAGATAAGTTCAGTTCAGTTCAGGTCCAATAAGTTGAAGAGAACGCACCCTAACACTATTCTAATTTTATTTGTATTACACTGAGTTTGTTTGAAAATGCTACGTAGATTAGTTTATTCAGGTACCCTCACCTTCTTAAGGTAATAGTAGTAAGCTAAAAGTTATATAGCATACTCAAATCTTAAGTTTTAACCCATATTATTTTATAATAACAACAATAATTGTATTATTTGAACATGTTTAAATTTGGGGATACTACACATATCCGAAAACTCGAAAATGGCTCACTGCTGGCTTCATCATTCTTCACTTCTCAAACGGTAAGACAAAATCTAGTCTCACCTCAGGTAATCGATTTATCACATGTGCTACTGTTTTTAATATACTCGATCCAAAGATGTGGTGGCATGTTCTTGGCATGTAACATAATTCTGCATGTCTATGCAAGATGTCGGTACTTTCTCTTACTTACTCCATTTTGCTGTGGAGTATTTGGACAAGTGAGCTGGCGTCGAATCTTGAAAGTATTGGGATAATTCTTTAGATTTATACTCTTCTCCATCTTTTGTACATAGACACTAAGTTTTTCTGCTGTGGTACCTGATATTTTACCGTCTTAATTAACGGTCTGAATCCCACACAAGTCTTTATTATAATATGATTTTTATAGAAAACTTGAAGTCGCCACTCCATTAATATATGAATACAGATAGATTTATTTAATAAATCATTTAAAAATCATTTTTAAAGAAATATGATTTAAAATGATGATGACTTCTTATAGATAAGGCTTTTTGAAAATTTGTCTTTCGTAACATGAGATAGGGTGAGGGGTTTAGGTTATGAGGTGTGAATGTCTGGAACTCCTCTCCTCTTCCGTTCTAAAGAACAGGCTCAATGCGTTATTTTGCATTTTTAATTAACCATGGCTATTCGTAAGAAAGAGAAGCACGTTATTTACACATATATACATTCAATCATTTTTATTTTATTTGAGAAGGTCAATATATGATAATTTGAGCACTCAAGTTGCACTACGTACTAATCATTAAGGGATTGGAATCCACTCGTGGATCAAAACCTTCGTAGTTTGATATGTGTCTCATCCTAAATGGCCAATTCCACTAGGGATGAAAATAAAGGAAAATAAACTACGAATAACTTGCCTATAGAGTTAGACAAATCTATTGGGATTGAGGTAATCACTCCAATTAGTGATACCAAATAGGTGTGAGGTAATCACTCCAATTAGTGATACCAAATCGGTTTGAGGTAATCTCTCCAATTACTGATACCAAATAGGTTGAGGTAATCACTCCAATTAGTGATGCCAAATAAGGTTAAGATAAACACTCCAATTATTGATACCAAATAAGATTGAGGTAATTACTCCAATCATTGATACCAATTTTATTTTCAAATTTGAGGATTTTTAGATTGATATGACATCTAGGGAGGTATCCTTAATGGAAAGATTAATAATATTCTTTCAAGATTATTAATTTATTTTGAGTATAATGGTCAATTTGAAATGGAGTTTAGGGGTTATGCGTTTGGCTTAGCGGAATTTGGTCATTTAAAATGAGACACGTGAAATGACCCAAAAATCAATTAGGAGGTACATAATTACTAATCTAATTATGTCAAATTATATAATGGATTTATTTAAAGATTATATAATTTTTTAAAAATTTGTAAGATGAATCATCATACAATTTAACTTAGCTAGATTAGCATTTTTTCTCTTCCAATTGAGATTGGGTCATTTTATTCATATGCATATGATTTATAGGCCCAAAATAAACATGAAATATTTCTAATATTAATTGCTCATTTTATTTTAAAAAATGACTTGTGGAATTATTTATGAAAATCATGCATAAATATCTCCATGAGTTTTTCATTAATTGAATGATGTAATAACTATTTACAAAATTCTATTATAACACTCACAAAATATATGAACTACACTATTCTTCAATCTTGATCTTCACCATGATGCTTCTTGATCTTCATCTTCTTGGAAGGGCTTTGGAATTAAAGTTTATTATATAAACTTATGAAAAAAAATTAGAGATTAATTTCACTTTTTTATTTGATCTTTTATGATGATTTTTTATTCTTAAAGTAATTAATAAAAATGACTCATTTTCTTAAGAACTTAATACTTGTGTAAACTCATTGATTTATAGTTATTTTATATTTCTTGACTCAAATATTTCTCCTAATGAAGTTAAAATGGTACAATACTTTTGTCTTTCCAGATTATTTTTTCTACTACCACTGAATTGTAAATTCAAAATCTTCTTGAATAATGGATTAAATTGGACGTGTGATACACAAATGGAAACCTATAAAAGTATTTTACATTGTGTCAAAATTTCGCAAGTTTTCAGTAATAACTCAATTTATTATTATTTTTATACTAAAACCGGTCAAAACATGACCTTGATTAAACATTTTACTTAAATCTCGACTTAATGAATTGAGTTTGCCTTGTAATTTTGCATATGAATTTTAGACATAATTAAGGGATAGATTGGAATGTTTCATAACAATTGGACATTGTTCACCAAATTTCACTTTACCGAAAAAAATTCAGTGTTATGAAAAATTTACAGTTTCTCTTTAGTGTTTTTGTGAAAATGAAATCAAATAGTACGAAATTCACATCACAATCATCTTTATGTGGTTGCAAAGCTTCTGATGTATACTGCATTTTATCTTCTTAAATTTTAACTCAATGGTTTTCGTGAACTATGTAAAACAAACGAGCTAACAAGGTGTTGGACGAATTCAGTTTAGACCAACGATTTTGTATAAATTTTATTTAATCATAGAAAATTATTTTTTTAGTAATCAGAAATCCCAACATCCACTAACATCTTGAGCATGATAGGAAAAATGTTACATCATATGAACTACCTAAAAATTACAGACGAAAATAAAATTTATTCTGGAATCAATAATTGTTTACAAAATTACAACACCACTTATTGTTTTTATTCTATGGAGATATTCATGCACAATTTAGGTTGAAATTTTACAAATAAGATTTTTTTGATGATTAAAAACAACTTCAACATTAAGAAACACACATTTTCTACTTCTAATCACATAATTCCTAAATGTTTCCCCAATAGAGTTGACTATCTAGGTGGGGGTGATTTTTAGGTTGGGAACCCATTGGATTTCCTCATACCCAAAACACTCAAAGTGTAAAAAATTAAAGAAGAAAACAAAGAAGAAAAGTTATTAGATGATTAAGTAAATAGAAAGGAATAGGAGAAATTACCTTGCAAGATGATCAATGGTGTAAACCCTTTGCAAATGTTTCTATATTTTTTATTTTTCCTAATCTTAAGATGTGGTTTTCTAAGTATATTAACTAGAACTCTACTAATTTTTTTTTGAGAATTTATTCTTCTAAGATTAATACTTAGAGCTCTTATTTGATGAAATTCACTCTTTTCTTAAACTCACTTTCTTTACTACTTTAAATTTTCTCTTAATGCTCAAGGTTTTTTTGTTGCTCTCTAACTTTAAGAAAATGCTCTCTTTTCCACTCAACTCTTATCCTCTGAATGCCTTTCTTCCCACTCCCCTATGCCTCGTAGAGTCGTAGGGGTATTTATAGTGAAATATATATGTGATAAGCTATGGTTTAGAAATGGGTAGAAAATGAGATTTTATCACATCTTACATCATTTATTCTCTAACAAAATCCAAAATTTAACCACCAAAATCACCAAAATCCTTTTATATATTCTTCAACCCTTGGATAAAAAAGAGGTTTAAACCTAATTTCTAATGAACAAAGAATATAATCTAGGATGATCACCTAATGTATCCTCATTTTTGGTAATTATTCCGTGGGGAATACAATTATGCTCATGGGAAAACTAAATATGCTTATTCTCTTTTGATTCTCTTACTTTGTCAGCAAGGGAAATCTGACTTTGATATTTTCATTCCTTCTACGTTCCTTAGATACTCCCATTTTGGAAAATGATTTATAAAACTGCCAAGCCACTAACTAGGCAAATTGAGCAACATGCAACGAGATGCACGACACGCATCACTGATGCGTTAGACGCATTATGGATGCGTCGCGCACATCCTTACTGCGATTGGCGCACCAAGGTCGCTCACCCAAAAAAGTTCGAAACTTAGCTTGTTTAATCATCTATCATTTCATTCCTAAGAAATTCAGATTTTGATTCTCAATCTTATTCTTGTTCTCATTCTCATTCTTATTCTTATTCTATCTTATTCTTATTTTTTATATCATTCTTATTCTTTATTTTTTGGACAAAAGGAAGTGATTGGTGGAAAAATTGATCATCATAATCTAATTTATACTATGAGTTAGATAATTACTCTTATGGGGAAGATGATAATTCGCATCACCATTTAAGCATGACTTGATTTTTTCACTTTGTCATATAATTTTTTGATTTTAGGCCCCTTAATGGGTGATTAGGCATAATAACACATAGCACATACTTAACATAATGAGCATGACTTATGAAAATAAAACATGTAATTTAAGCTAAGTTCATTAGGTCGATTAGAGTTAACACATGTCCATTAATTATACACGATGACATTACATTAGGGAATTGTGGGGTTTGGTGTTTTATGATGAAAGGAAGAAGAATTAAGATCTTCGTAACATAACATTTGGTGCGCCCCCACCAACGCTCCTGTGAAACGAGTTGGTTAGCAAACATTGCGTCGTATGCAATGTGATGCTCGGTACACATCCTGGTTGAGTCACAAGCACCATCGATGTGCAACACACATAAAGACGATGCTGCGCGGACCACATCTCTCACCTTTGCGTGAAGGTTATTTAATGGTGCAAGTTGGTTTATGTTGTTTTTTTCGACGTTCGTCCTACTAGTTTCTCGTCCTTGTTCTTATTGGAATTTTGAAACAACATTACACGACTTATTAAAAAACATCGTATTTCTCGTATTTAAAACCTTTTAATCGTTAATCATAACAATGGTTCAAAATTTTGTGTCTACATAATACCCCACATTGGTCGAATTTTGTAGAAAATGATGACCAATGTTTGAAAAAGACACAAATTTTTTAAGAAAACCGCTTATATTTTAAATCACGACTTTATTATCGTCTTGGTAGAAAATCTCTTTTAAAAGAAATGCGACCATATTGTGGTTTTGATACAAAATCCCAATTAATTTTTTAAAATTGCTATTTTATTGTCATCTTAGTAGAAACTATCTTTTAAGAGAAATGCGACCTTATTGTTGTCTTGAAAGAAAATCCCAATTAATTTTCTAAAATTGCGATTTTATTGTCATCTTGGTAGAAAATCTCTTTTCAGAGAAATGCGACCTTATAGTCGTATTGATACAAAATTCCAATTAATTTTCTAATATTGCGACTTTATTTTCGTCTTGATGAGTTTTATCTTATGAATAAGTCTTTTGTTTCAAGAGTTAGTGATAATTCAGTTTTAATTAAGTGAAGGAATCCGATAGTTGGCAGATTGACTTCAGGTTTTAATACAGTTTTTCATGGCCTTGACGATGATTAAATTATTCAATCACCATTATATTTTATGACTCAAAGCATTGTCATGTCACTTAAAGCATTGTCACGTGGTTATTGTCCTCCAGCCTTATGAAGGACCATTTGTGGTGGATAAAGCTTATGACAAATTTAATCTTCTTTCAAAAAAATTTTGTTAATTTTTCATGCATAAAGCTTATCTGGTTTGTTGGAAAAAATGATCATTATACGGAACAAGTTTATCAAAATTGAAAATGGTCACAAGCTTTCACGGCAAAGCTGGTTATTATTTTTATTTGGATGGCCATTGGGAATAATAGATTGTATCAATGCATCTGGCTTATCATCGATACATTGGTTATGAAAATTAAAGCTGGGGACGTACTAGACTTCGACAAAAATTGCTTAACCACAAATGCTTGATCATTGACAACTAGTAGGAATGCTTTTTACTCTTATTACCCTATGGGAAATACCCAACAATATGTTCATGACAGGACTTAGAGTGACCACTCTTTGTCAGCAAGCACCTTCTCCTTCTATATAAAGGGGCATGGCCCTTCATTTCCAAGTGTACCAACACTTCCATCCTTCACTCCTACAACATTCTTTCTAGTTTTCCTAACCATTCATTCCTTCCTAAAAAGTGGCTTTGCAATCTTCTTATAAAGATAATGACATGGAGAATGTCAACAAGAAACAACTCTCTAGGGTCACTAAGAACTTGGAGCAGCCAAGGCAAACTGCTTCTACTTCCTGCTTTACTAAGGCCATTATGCCTTTGGTATCACTCGTTATTTACTATGAGATGATACATGCTGCATCCCTATTCAGGGATGAAACTCATCATGTCTTCCGCTTAAGGACAAGCAGATAGTGCCCCTTATAGAGGAGGTTGATGGGTTAGTATTCTTATCAACCAATGGGCCAATCATTACGCCTAAGTCTCCTACTAGTGTTTTGGGTGATTTTTCAGCAATCTTGGGTATTCCCAAGAATTTCCATAGCTATTATATATAATATGATGAGGTATATGTTCTTAAATTGCTATTAACTTTTAATTTTGGGCTTGACAATTTCCTAACAATGATAACTATCAGCTAGCTAGGCAAAATACTTGCATCCTTGTGCTTTTGGGAAGTACTCTTACCAAATGGTATTTAAATGCATTCCATGCATAGTGTCTTTCACTCATTCCACAAATTGCTAGTGGGGGGGTCGTTTGGGACCACTCATCTTAGGATAAATGTTTCTTCGTCTTGATGAAATTAAGCAAAACCCTCAAAGTTTTATCAAGGGATATCCATTATTAGCTCTTCATTTGTGGTTATTGTAGAAATTTAGTCTCATGATTCCCCATGAAGATTTCCCTTATAAAACAACTCGTAATCGAGAAAGAGGTTTCCATTCCCTCTTCTATCATCTTCTTAATGATGGTGGGTGGGAAGACTACTTCCAGCAACACGACATAAAATGGGTCAGAACTCACCTTGGTGTTAGTGCCATTGTATATTGCAACTCTGGTCGTAGAGGTATACAATTACCAGGGCTTTGCCAAGTCACCTTTTATCTTCCATGGCAGTGTCTAAAGCAAATTAGTTGGAGGCAACATCACATTCGCGATCTGTATAAGCTCTTCTGGCTTGCGCCACTTATGATGCTGACATGAGTGGTATTCAAATAATGCCTACTCTATGGTAAGGAACTAGAACCATATCAGTGCTACCTCCACCTCCCTATCCAATAAATTGATGATGATTACCTCCAGTGGCTCTTGGCCGATATTAGCCAGGAAAATGATTTAAACGAGCCTAGCTACTAATAAAAGAAGGAGAATTTGAGAGGAGCAGATGTTTTTTTTCATGTTTTTTTTCAACCTTGTAGGAAATAGAGGCTTTTATCTCTTTAATGTATGTGATGTAGTACCCCAATTGGGATGAATAAAAATATGTGTTTATGAGAAATTTAATGTGAACACTATTCTAATTACATCATGCTTAACATTAAATATGACATGCAAATTACATAATTAATCAATCATACGAACATACAGAGGAATTTAATAACATATAAAACTTAGCAGATCATAATGTGTTTGTTCACCACATACTATTTTTCTTTCTTTTGCTTCCATTTTTCGTTCATATTTTTTTCAATTTTTCTCCCTTTTTTTTCTTTTTTTCGTCTCTTTTTTCCTTTTCTTTTTGATATACATCATGGATATCTATACGCATATCAACTTGTTTATCTTGGACTGGGATAAGATTCCCCTTTTAACATAACCAAATGAAATACAATGTTCATAAACAATCTAGCCATTTGATAATGATAGTTACAGCTACTTTAATGCCTAAGCATAATATTTCTACAGCTGATCAAGATTAGTGAAATGGGTGAATTTATTCCCATCAAAATCCATTAACTTTACTGCTCCAGCCCTAGTGATATGCTTGACAAGGAATGACCCAGACCAATTAGGCTTGAATTTTCACCGAAGATCATGTAGCAGATCTCTATCATCTTTTAAGACCAAGTCGCCTTCTTGAATATGTCTATCTCACACCTTCTTGTTAAATGCACGAGCAATTCTTCGTTGATAGAGTTGGATGTTATGCAAAGCTTGTAATCGATGTTCATCAGTAAATGCTCATCATAACAAGTTTTATACCACTGTCAGGTGGCTCCATCCTACAAACCAATGAATACGGGGTTGTTACTTTTTGGCTTCTGATTGAAATTTTGTATCCCCAAATGGAATATGGGAGTTTATCATGCCATTCCCTAGTCTTCTCAGTCATTTTTGCAACAATACTCTTGATTGTTCTATTAATTAGCTACTTCAACCGCTCCTTTGGTTTGAGGGCGATAAGGTGAAGACTGGTGGTGCTTGATTGCATATCTTGCGAGAATTGCTTTAAGATGACCTTCAAATGTGAACCATTATCTGAAATTATTTTAAAAGGTATTCAATACCGACAGATTATGTTGTGGATTAGGAACTTCAAGACTTATTTTGCCCCTAGTTTGGAAATGACACAGCTTCAACCCACTTTGAAAAGTAATCAATTGCCACGAGGATCTATTATTGATGCCCGTTTGAAGCCTTTGCATGAATTTGCCCGATTATATTTATGCCCCAATTGATAATGGCTAAGGAAAAGTCATACTATGTAACGACACAGGCGACATATGTTTGAGATTAGAAAATAGCTGACATTTCTTGCAAGCACGGATAAAATTGATGCAGTCACTTTCTCGGGTACTCCAATAGAAACTTGCGTAGAAATTTTTTTGAGCTAATATCCTTCCTTTCATATGGGGTCCACATTCTCCACGATGGACTTCTTCCATGATTGCTTACTTCTTGTTATCATTCACGCAGAGTTGTAGAGTACCATCAAACCCATTGCGATATAGTCTACCTTTCAATATGAGGAAATAAGCATCTATCTTTCTGATGGCTATACGATCCTTTTTATTGCTTCCCTCTGGATATTGCATTGATTCTAGAAAGTTCTTGATATCCTTGTACCTGACGTCATCATGATATTGTTGAGTCAGATTGAAAACAAACTGTGCTACTGTGTCATGGTTGGCCTTATTCTTTCTTCAATAAATACTGACTGGATCTTCGTACCATTCTCCAATGTCAAATTAACAACAAGATTCCCTAAAGCATTAGTGAAGCTATTTTGTTCCCGAGGAAGATGTTTGAAATTAATTTCATCAAAATAACAAATTAAATCAACTCTTGACGATGCTCTCTGTACCTCTGAAGTCTCTCATCTCGAACTCTCCACACTCCTATTGTTTGTTATATGATGAGATTAAAGTCTCCATATACAGTGAGTTTTCTTTCCCTTGCTACAAGAGAGGCTTTTACACCATATATGCATTCTTTATACTCAGTCAAATTATTTGTTATTGGAAAATCAAGTTTGACAACAAACGAAATATGGACTCCTTCAAGATCTGTTAATAACACTCCTGCTCTATTACTTCTCATGTTAGAAGCTCCGTCAGAGTACGTAAACCATTGTGGATTGTCGATACGTAATATATGTTTATCAGGAAATGTATGATCGTACTCATCTCCCGATACCGGCCATTTTGTTAGGACTTCAAATATGGCTCTTCCTTTCACTAGTGGAAAAAACCTTAAATGACACAACAAAACTGATCGGTCATGTTATAAACTGGATCAGTTGGGTGATTTTCTTTAAGCATAAATAAATGAGGCAATTTAACTGATCCGGGTGACAAAGAACCATATCAATTCACGAAGACTGATCCGGTTCTTTATCACCCGGATTAATTACATTGCCCCAATTATGTTCAGCCCAAAAATTATACGCATCTCACCCCTCTCTTTCACCACTTATAGCCCAATAGATATTTTAGACCCAACGTCCGCGATGACCACCACGTCCCATTTATGTTCTTTCTCTGTCTTCAAATCTCACCCTCTCCCATAACCCTAAACCTCTCTAACCCTCTCTTCTCCCTCGTCCATTAACCCAACCACTCTCTCACCCTCTCTTCTCCCTCCTCCCACTATAACCACGCCCCCATTAACGGATCTCAAAGCTCTCATCACCCTCTCTCACTCTCCTTTCTCCTCTCTACTCCTCGAAGCTCTCATCTCCCAAATGTGAACAACCGAAGCTCTCGTCTCCCATCTCGAAGCTCTCATCTCGTCTCCCAGATCTCGAAGCTCTCATCACCGCCAACACAAATCGCGTTCAAGTCTTATCTCGCCGTCGCGTTCCCTTCGTCTTAGGGTTAGGGTTTTTGTTTATTTTTTAATTTACTTATTTGTAATTCATTTTTACTTCTGATATGATGTTAGGGTTTATTTAGTTTAATTTAATCATTTTATTTTTTGGAATAACTTTGATATTAGGGTTTCGTTTTCAGTTTATATTTTATAATTAGGCTTTCGTTTCTTTTTTCTTATTTTGTAATTAAGCTTTCGTTTTTTTTTTCGTATTTTGTAATTAGTTTGTTTCATTCTCGTTTTTGTACATAGTTTATTTTAATTTTGTATTTAGTTTGTTTTAATTTCTTCTTTTGTAATTAATTTCGTGTTTTTATTCCTTGTTTTGTTGGGATTTTTGTGTTCAAATTTTTGGATTTTCTTATTTCGTATTTATGTTTTTTAGTTTAATTCATGTAATTTAATTTATGTTCTGTCATAACAATTTAATTTATGTTTTATTTTCGGCCAGGATAGCCAAATTTTCCCGTACTTTTAATTTAACTTAGTGCTGCAACTAGAATTCCTGTAACTGCAAGCCTGCAACTATGAGAGTGGAGGGCTTTTTTAAAAAAAATTGGACTATGCCCTCAACTGATCCGGTTAATGTGTTAAAATCAGATTAGTTATCACAACAACTGGTCCGGTTTTAACGCATTAACCGGATCAGTTGAGTGTGAATTGATCCGGTTTTGAACCGAATCAGTTGATTTTTGCTAACAAATCCACCCCGATCCGCTCCGACCCAAAATTGGATCTGTAAACCTTATTTTGACCAGATGTTTTGATGCTTTTTCTACTAGTGTCTAAAATATTTCTGCTGTTTGACACATTAAAACTATAGACAAGCTGAACTCATGCAAGCAACAAAGCGCGCCATATAGTGCTTAACTTTTACTTGCTCTCTAACCAACGGGACCAAGATGACATAATCTCATAATCATGCAGCAAGCTGGGGAAATGAAATAATATTGGCAGAGCATGAAGATGATGCTGGGGGGGGGTTTATAGAAAAGAAAAGGACAGCCAAGTGCAGGGAGAAGACGGCTCTGAGTTAATTTCAAACTCAGAATGTATAGCACGCCATCTTGCCAATCTTTCACTAAGAATGGGCTTCTGATACTTGCTTGGATCAAGCCTCAAAATCAAATAAGTGGTGTCAGCTTGGAGATGATGCCTCAGTTTCTTTGTTGCATAGATCAAAGAGACACATGCTTTTTTCAATGGGGTGTATTGTATTTTATACTCTAGGAATTTCTTACTGAGATAATATATAGCAACTTCTTTCTTTATAACACCCCATTGAAATAATTCCCCTAGATTGGGTGGTATTAAAACTGGTGGATTAGAAAGGTACTCATTCATTGAATCAAAATCCATCTAACATTCTTCATTCCATTCATGGGTCCCCCCTTTCAGGTGTAACTTGAATATCGGTTCACATCTCATAGTGAGTTATGAGATGAACCTACTAAAATATTGAATTCTGTCAAGGAATCCTCTTATCTCTTTTTCATTCTTCAGGGGAGGTAGTTCTTTGGTAGCTTTTACTTTTTCAGAGTTTACTTTGATGCCATCTTGACTAATAATAAATCCCAACAATTTGCCGGAAGTTACACCAAACACACACTTTTGCGGGTTCAGCCTGATGAGGTTGTATTTTCTGATTCTTTCGAAAAATGACCTTAATGCAGGAATATGCCCCTCAAAGTTTTACCCCCATAATAAACATATAGAAAAACACATGCACCGCCTAATAAAACAATGAGAAGGAGTCTTAGCCTTCTCCCATCAATATTGGGGAAAATACGCTATAAAACATTGGTTAACACAGGGAGCCCGCAACTCCCTGTTTTATCATAAAAAAAACTAAAGCCCGAAAAGAAAAACAAACTATGGACCGCCATAAAATGGCGTGGACCAATGAGAAACAGAGTAGGAAGAAATTCAACGCATAATGCTTCAGGATTTTTAAGAGCTTTTCAAATCTGAAGTACTACCTAACCAACCACTCACTATACCTTGTATAGCAAACAGTGTGTATGCAGCAGACAATCAGGAACTCATCAAACTTGTCTAAGATGAGGAAATAATTAAAGACATTGATCCTCAAAATTAAACCTCTTAGGTCTCATGGATTTAGATCCTCATTCTTCCAAACATATTGGCCCTTAGTAGGACAAGACCTTTGCGACGCAATTAAAACCTTTTTAGCTCATGGTCATTTTTCTAAGAAGCCTAAACCACACTCTTCACCCTTATTCCAAAGTACCTAAGATCTGAACAATCGACCCTTTTTTGGACCCAGCCAGCCAGTTGATCAACCATCAGCTCTATACAAAGTGCATTCACCGCTGGTAGAGATATTCACGCAACATCTTGATATTTCAAGAAATTCTTAACTCTTTCACAAATCAAAATTTCACACAGGTTGGTTTGCATTAAAACTAGACATCGCAAAGAGTTAAGACAATTTAGAGTTGGACTTCATTTTAAAATCCCCAGGACGAACTTGGATAAGCTAGATCAAATTATGCATTTGAGTCACCTATTATACATTCATAAATTCAATAAATTATGCACTCTTCAACCCCACTCGGGGAATTGGGCAAGGAGATCTCTATTGTCATACATATGTATTATATGCATGGAGGTCTTTGCATGACAACTTTCTAAAGTTGCTTAGAATCCTAGGACAAACATTGGGTTCAAAATTGCACCACAAACGCAAAACATTCACACTAGTGGAAAAAACGTTATATGTCACTTAGTAACCGATCCAAAACCGGATCCGTCAATCCGCAATTTCTTAGGAGGGAAAACTGGGCTGATTAACGGATCCGGTCCTTCAGTGAACCGGATCAGTTAACAGAAAACTGATCCGGTTTTTCTGTTAACTGATCCGGTTCATATGATCGAATCAGTTAATCCGCATCATAAAGTGAGACAAAATGGGATTCATTACATAACACGAGGCCCAATTCATTACAAAAATGCGAGGCCCAACTCAAAACGCCCATCCGCTTGGCCCAATTCATTACAAAACACGAGGCCCAGCTGACTCCACCCCTTTTCTCTCACGTGGCCTATCTGTTTCCCTCTCATCCCTCATAACCTTAATCCCATTCTCTCTCACACACATGCTCTGTTTGGTAGGCCTGAAAATGTTTTATAGGAAAATAATTTTCCCTATTTTACATTGTTTGGTACGGGCCGGACAATAAAATCGAAAACTTGGACTGAAAATATTTTCCCTAAAATCTGAAAGGAAACCACGTTTTCCTTTCTCTCTCTCAAACCTAAAACACGCTACTCTAAAGTCTCAACTCATCTTCACGCTACTCAATCTTCTCTCAGCTCATCTTCTCAATCTCACGGAAATCCGGTAAAACTCGTTGTTCTAATCTATATTCTCTTCAATGTTTATCTATTATTGTACAAATTTGATTGATTTTAGGGTTTTTTTTTGCTGGAAATTCGATTGATTTTAGGGTTTTTTGCTGGAAATTCGATTGATTTTTGGATTGTTTTGCTACAATTTCGATCGATTTTATGATTGTTTTGGTACAAATTTAGGGTTTTATTTGACATTCGATTATTGTCTATCTCTATATTTGCTTGATACTTCGAATTTTAAAATATAAAAAGGAACTTACACTTATATGTGTAGTTCATAAGCAATATGTTTATTGTGGTCCGAATTCATACAGGAGAGATTGATTGTGCTGCGCTTCTTGTTCCTATAATTGTAGCTACAACCTACAGTGAATAGAAGTTCTGCTGATTATTTTATTATTTCGAACACTTTTACAAGATAAGCTTACAAAAAGACTATTTGAATTCTTTTCTGGAATACTATGAAATTGTGCTTCGTATAAGTACTTCATTATAAATTAGAAGGAAGAGAATGAAGTGTAACAAAGAATTTAGGGAGCATATCTTTAGCTTTATCTAATGTCTGATGCTTTTTTTTTTTTTTTTTTTCTTCGATTTACCGGACTTAAATGTTGGTTCTTCATTATTTGATATCTGTATGAATTTATATTTGGGTGTGAAGATGATAAGATAATGGAAATCCTTGTTATGTGGGAGTGATTTAGATTATTTTCGTAACATCTTTAGGATTTTGGGTTGTAATATTTTAAAAGGATTTTGGGTTTTTTTTGAGAAATGATCATGATGAGGTGTTTACTTCATAATTCAGGTTGTTGCATTTTTTGAGCTATTATGGAGTCGAATGATGTTCAAAAGTCGCAGGTAATACTATTCTTTACGCTTTTATTATTTGTTATGTGTCTTCTTTATTAAGGAACTAAAATTCTTGATTTGTTGATGTTTGTAGATGATACATAAAGGCATGATTATAGGTGATGTTGCTGCCATTACTGCTTCCGTCCTTGCTTTAATTGAAGTAGATAAGTCTAGGACTAAAAGACCTAAAATAGTTAGACAACCTTATGTAAATCGGGATAGTTTGAGGGAGGCGAATATCAATAGTGTTTTATATTGTGGTGACTCTCATTGTCTTAGGCAGATTCGTATGAGGCCTGGTGCTTTTTTTGGCTTGTGTAATATTTTAGTTGAAAGGGGACTTTTGTCGGAAATTAAGCAAATGAGTGTTAAGGAGCAAGTATTAGTATTTTTATACTTAGCTTGTTGGGTCATAATGTAAGATTTCGGGCAGCCGAGGGGAAGATTCTTTCGATCTACTTGGACTATACATTACTACTTCCATATTGTGCTCCAAGCAATCCTTCGCTTGTACCCATATGTCATAAAACCACTAGAAACTTTTGTGCAACCTGAAATTCAGAACAATTCAAGGTTTTTTCCTTGGTTTGAAGATTTTATAGGAGCTATAGATGGTACCCATGTACGTGCATCTGTTCCTATTGAGATGCAAGATCGATTTTGGGGAAGAAAGGATAAGACTACACAAAATGTACTAGCAACAACTGATTATGACCTGAAATTCACTTTTGTGCTTGCTGGTTGGGAGGGTTCTGCCCATGATTCAAGGGTTTTAAGTGATGCACTTAAAAGGGGGTTTAAGGTTCCCGAAGGTAATTTTTTAACGTTTTTTCATTTGTTGTTAATTATGGTGTAGTGCACTTAAATTGATTGGAAAATTGGTGATGATTTATCAATGTAGGGAAGTATTATCTTGCCGACGCAGGGTATGGTGATCGTAAAGGATTTATGCCTCCATATAGGCGAGTGCGTTATCATTTGAAAGAGTATACCAACAACCCTCTCGAAAATGAACGAGAATTATTCAATCTTCGGCACTCTTCACTAAGAATGTGTATAGAGAGGGCGTTTGGAGTTCTAAATAAGCGATTTCGTGTCTTAGATGCTGAGCCATTTTGGTCATTTACCACCCAAGTGGATGTGGTTCTTGCTTGTTGTGTGATACATAATTACCTTAGGGGCATTGATCCAAATGACTCAATTACAAGAGAGGCGGACTTAGGGATTGTTGCAAACTTAGATATTGATTCACAAGACATCAGACCATCACTTGCTTGAAGGGAACTGCGTGAAGAAAACAAAGAATGTGCGAAAAAGCGAGATGCCATAGCTTTAGCCATGTGGGATTCGTATAAAAAGCGTCGAATTTCCTGAAGTTTCTCATTGTATTACATGTATAAATGTTTATTTTTGTCACCTTGGTGCTTTGAGCTCTAAATTAGTTTTTGGGATGTTGAACGTTTCTGAAAACGGGAAATTAGATGGTTATTTTGGTGTTGAACTTGTTGATGTTTGTATTTTCTAATTAGATGATTCCCTGCTTCTTCATTTGTATATGCTGCTACTGGAATCTTGAATGCAGAAATGGCAATACTTGTTTTGCCTTATTTTTATTATTCCTCTTTTTGTCTAATGAAGCATTCAGGTGGTATTAATCAAGTAAAGTTGTGTAAATCAGGTGGTACATCAACTTTATAACTTTATTTAATCAAGTATAGTTGTTCCAACTTTATATGTTATTTTCTTACTAACTTATGGACGATGTTGATAATGTTATCAGGTGGTGAAAGAAGAGAAGAAAACTAATTTTCATTGGTCGAAGCAAATGTCCAAGGAATTATTGGGATTTCTTATGGAAGAAGTGAAAAGAGGAAACCGACCAAATAACACTTTCAGAACTAGTTCTTTCGTAGCTGCTGCGAAGTTAATTTCAGAAAAATTTCAGACTACTTGCAATGCTGACCACGTTGAGAATCACATGAGGACATTGAGAACTGCTTGGGGAACTATATCACAAGTTCGGGGAAACTTCGAGTTTGGTTGGTATGATAATATAAAGATGGTAACTGCATCTCCTAAAATATATCTTGCTTATGTTCAGGTATGTTTTTGTTTTGTCTCTCTCCTTTACAATCTTGTCTTATGTTCAATCAATAGGAATCAAACTTCTGTTGGCCCATTTTCACATCTTGTTAGCGTAGAAGTATCAGCTCAGTCATTCACTCATCCCCTTTCGAGGTTTCTTGAACATAATTGTATACTCATATCTGCTCAGTCTTTTTATTCTTCTTTTGTTATAGTCATATCTGCATGACTGTGCGTACATGTGAACTTGGACGTAAGGTGATTCTAATTGTATCTGTCATTGGGTTCAGGCGTTCAGCCTCAAATATATCTTATTTGATGCCAGACTCTTGCAGAAAGCATGTCTGCTGGTATAACTTAGGGTCTGTTGGTGCCTTGGTTGAGTTTATGATGATCTGTAATTAGATACTGGAAAACCATTTACTTTGGAAATGTTAGAAACTTTGTGCTATGACATGTTAGAAAATTTGGGAATGTTATAAGAATGACTTTTTTTCTAGCAAAAATGTTATATTAGTTTGCTCAAAATTTTTAAGGAAGCCAATAATAATTTTTCTAGCAAAAACGTTATAAGAATGACTTTTTTTTCTAGCAAAAATGTTATATTCATCTTCCCATAATAATTTAAGGAAGCCAATAGATATATATTTATATAAGAGTTTAAAAAAAAGTAATAAAAGAACAATACCTAACACTCAAGAGGAAGCCAATAGATATATATTTATATAAGAGTTTTTTTAAAAAAAAGTAATAAAAGAACAATAACTAACACTCAAGAGGTAGCAACTAGATTAATTAATAGTTGAAACTGATTTTCCATTGAACCAAACAATGGAAAATGCTTATAGTGAAAAACCATTTACCATGTAACCAAACAAAGGAAAATGCTTATGAAATTAAGTTTAGTGGACGCCTTTAGAGTTGTGAAACCTGAGTTGAAATATCTCAATGATTTTTTCATTGATTAATTTATGCTCTGTAATGCCAAATCATACATTCTTCCTTGAAACTAGAATTTGAGCTTATCTTGCTTGGGTTGCTGTGACTTGGCTCCCTACTCGCATATGTCTAATTAACATATTATTTGTATGGGTATAACCCAAGTACGTTAGCGGACCCCCATGAGGAGTCCGCAAACACAATTACGGACGCGAATATTGTAAGTGTCGCCTAATGCTCTAACAAGTCAGTTCATTGATGTGGCCCGACAACGTTGGCGATCGCCCAACAAGACAAAATAAGGGAATCTTCCCAAGTGTCAGGTGCACCACAACCGTACACGTGTAGAAGGATTACACACCCTGTCAGAGGAATAGTACTTCTATAAATACCCCACTAGTACTATTCTACAGGTACATTCCCTCACACTCAGAATTCTTATCTCTCTCTCTCTAAATCCTATTTGGACACGTGCTCACTTGAGCGTCGGAGGGGGTTTCCTCGCATCCCCCCCGAGGGTAGTTCACGTTTGCTTCTTGTGCAGTTATTCACTAGCGGAGTCTAACCCCAATCTTTGGCGGACTTCTCTCAAGACCGCAAACCGTTTCAACACCGAAACAACTTGGCGCTAGAAGGAGGGGGCCTCCCATCTTTGTGAACGCTATCATGGAAAGAGCAAACAATGACGGCCGTGATCCATCAGAGTTAGACGCTGGGAACGTCAATGAACAGCAAACTCCTGGGAACAATGTGTCTCAGGTAAACACTGGTAGCGGATCATTTAACCTGGCTCAATTAAGTCAATTCTCCTCGAGCGACTACAAGCGTAGCGTCTTTCATCCAAATGTTACAAGCGGGTACTCAGCCTAACAACACCCCCACTCCTAATACGAGGGTTGGCCAGGTTCGTAGGCGGATGTCGACCGTGAATGGTCGCAACGTCGATGGCACCCCCGTGAGAAGAATGCGGACTTTCACTCAAGAGGGACGCCAGATGGAAAGGCAAATTGAGGACCCAGAGTATGAAGAAGCACTCCTTGAGACAGAGGATCTAAACAATTCTGGGGATGAGCATCAGAGCCGTTCCCACCGAGAATATAGCACCAACGATATAAGCAACTATTCCGCCGGCGGTCATTTGTTGATTAAACCTAAGCTGTCTCCCTTCATTCCAGAAATCTTGAACCACCCTATGCCAAGGATCAAGATGCCGTCCTGCAAATATGACGGCACGTCAGATCCGGATGACCATGTTGCAGCCTATGAAGGGCATATGTATTTATACACGCAGGTGGACGCCATCTGGTGTAAAGTTTTTCCGTCTACTCTGACTGGGATTGCCCAGACATGGTTCAAGAGTATCCAGGTTGGTAATGTTTCAAGTTTCTCTCAGCTTTCATCTATGTTCTGCACTCACTTCGTGAGTAATAGGCGCCGTGAGCGCACAACCGGCGAGTTGTTATCTATCAAGCAGCGGGAAAATGAGAGCCTGCGAGATTTCATTGGCCGTTTTAATGCTGAGGCAGTCACTATTCCTCGCTTCAGCAAGATGTGGCCGTCCTAGCTCTAATGACTGGGCTGAGGGAGGGGTCCGCATTCAGGAGCTACCTGGGCCGCAAAACCTTCACCTCCCTAGAGCCTGTCTTAAGAAAGGCGAACGACTTCATTAGAGGTGAGGAGTTTGACAAGGCCGCTGGCAGCCAAAGCCGCGAGCCCGAAAAGAAGAGGGATGATAAGCAGAAGAGAGAAAAGGGTCACGAAAATGATCGCGACCGAGATGAAAGGATGCAGGAGTTAAATGTGGTCAAGAAAGGAAATAACCGCGAGAAGAATGACCGCGAAAGATTCGAGTACAAAGATAAGTTCGATGCATATACGCAGCTCACGACCTCAAGAGCTCGGATTTTACCAGATGAACAAGGACAATTATAAATGGCAGCGCCCAAAGCAAATGTTTCACAAAAACCGTGATAAGAACAAGTGGTGTGATTTTCATGGAGATCACGGTCACACTACTGAGAACTGCAGACACTTGAAGGATAACCTAGAGGATCTGATAAGACGGTGTTACTTCACCCAATACAAGGCTCAGTCAAAAGACGGGGACGTGGTAAAGCCTAATAACCATAATGTGCAGTCGCGGATTGCTGAGATCCATGTTATAAGTGGCGGTCCAATTCATGGTGGCAGCGTCAATGGGGCCAAGGTAAGTCTGAAAGAATTCAGGCACCAGGTCAATTTCAATGAAAGCATGCAATGGAGAAGACCGCCAGTAATGCCCGCTATGTCTTTCACGGTTGAAGATGCAAAGCATGTCGTTTACCCTCATGACGACCCTCTGGTGGTCACACTGAAAGTATCAAACTGTCTGATCCACAGAATTCTGGTGGACGGAGGAAGTTCAGCAAACATACTGTATCTCTCCACTTTTGAAAAGCTGATGATCGGCCGGGAGCATTTGAAGCCTGTTCGCTACCCGGTGATAGGTTTCACGGGGGCGTCAGTAATCCCAGAAGGGCTGATAACCCTACCGGTAAGGGTAGGAGAAGATGAGAACGCCAGGGATGTAATGGCAGAATTTTTGGTAGTTGACGTGCCGGGAGCTTACAATGCAATTATCGGACGCCCTTTCATCCATGACGTCCAAGGAGTTGTGTCAACTTATCATTTGACTATGCTGTACGTCTCCAATCTCGGGGCAACAGCAAAGTTAAGAGGAAATCAGGAGATGGCAAAATCATGCTATCTAACAGCACTAAAGAAGCCGGCAAGGAGAATTCCGATAGAAGATCTGAATCCGCCAACCCGAAAACAAAGGCGAGCTCAGAGGAAAGCTCTGACGAATGAGGAAGGATCCGGGAAAGGGGATGAGGAGATGGATGTTTCAATGGAAGAATTGGAATCCAGGCCTGACGATACGCCAAGGCCCAAACCGGACGGAGAAACAGAACAGGTGATGCTGGCGGGGGATCCGGCAAGGACAGTAGCTGTTGGAACAGACATGGACCCAAAGGTCAGGGTCAACCTGGTGACTCTCCTAAGAGAAAATGCGGACGTCTTCGCGTTCTCGGCGGATGAGATGCCGGGAATAGACCCGGCCGTGATGGTACATCGTCTAAATGTTGACAACACTGTCCGACCTATCAAGCAAAAGAAGCGGAATTTTTCTGCCGAAAAGAACAAGGCCATCAAGGAAGAAGTTGATAAGCTGCTGGCTGCCGACTTCATTGAGCCGTGCGACTACCCAGAATGGTTGGCCAATGTGGTTATGGTGAAAAAAGCTAACGGCCAGTGGAGGATGTGTGTCGACTTCACGGACCTCAATAGAGCCTGCCCAAAGGACTGCTATCCATTACCAAGAATAGACCAGCTAGTAGACTCTACTAGCGGTCACGCATTACTCAGCTTTATGGATGCATTCTCAGGTTATCACCAGATTAGTTTGCTGGAGGCTGATAGAAAGAAGGCAGCATTCATCACAGATTGTGGCGTGTACAATTACAAAGCAATGCCATTTGGCCTCCGCAATGCAGGAGCAACATACCAAAAGCTGGTCGATAAGGTATTCGCGGATCAGAGGGGGAGAAACATCGAGGCATATGTTGACGACTCCATCGTCAAAAGCAAGACTGACCGCGAACACATAGTCGACTTAGAAGAAACTTTCAGAACTTTGAGGAAATATAAAATGAAGCTTAACCCAAAGAAATATGTCTTTGGGGTAAGAGCTGGGAAGTTTTTGGGATTTTTGGTAAGCAAGAGAGGGATTGACGCTAATCCGGACAAGGTGCAGGCTATTGTCAATCTACCTGAGCCAAAGAGCGTGAAAGATATTCAGAGGCTGACAGGAAGAATGGCGGCCCTTACTCGATTCATTTCAAAATCAGCAGACAAGGCTTTGCCTTTCTTCGCGTTGCTAAGGGGAAATAAGAAGTTCGAGTGGGGAGAGGAGCAAAGCAAAGCATTCCTTGTGGTAAAAGAGCATTTGAAAAGCTTACCCACCATTACAAGGACCGAGATTGGAGACGTATTGCAATTGTATATCTCGGCCTCGCCGAAAACAGTCGCGGCCGTGTTATTGGTGGAAAAAGAGAAAAGGCAGCAGCCAATATACTTCGTTTGCCATATCCTTAACGGGCCAGAGAGCCGTTATCAGCTGGTTGAGAAAATGGCTTTGGCCGTGATAATCGCCGCCAGGAAACTCAGGCCATACTTCGACTGCCATCCCATTCAAGTTCTAACAAATCAGCCGCTAGAAAAAGCGTTGCAGAAGATGGATAGTTCCGGCCGTTTGTTGAAATGGGCCGTGGAACTATCAGAGTATGATATACAGTATAAGCCCAGGACCGCTATCAAGGCGCAGGCCTTGGCATATTTTATTGTGGAAGCCTCATATGAGGAAGAAGAAGTGGAGCAAAAGGAGGTCTTGCTGTTGGAAGTTGACGGATCGTCTGCTGTTAGCGGATCCGGGGCTGGTATAGTGATGATCAGCCCTGAGGGAAATTCATACCAGTACGCCATCAAATTTGCTTTTCCGGTGTCAAACAACGAAGCAGAATATGAGGCAGCAATTGCGGGCTAGAGAATGTGCTTGGCGGCGGGCGCTAAGAAGGTGCTCTTAAAAACGGACTCACAGTTGGTCAGCGGCCAACTACGAGGAGAATTTGAGATCAGAGAGGCCAACATGCTAAAGTACGTGGAAAAGGCCAAGGAATTGATAGCTCAATTGAATCATTTTGAAATTCAAGCAATACCTAGGGCCGAGAACACAAAAGCGGACGCATTGTCAAAATTGGCAAGTTCTGACTCATTTAGCATTGAAAAAATCGTCACGGTGGACATCTTGAAGGAGAAGAGCATAACGGAAAAAAGTGTGGCCGTCAACAACATAAATCAACAAGGGGAGTGGTTTAGTGAGCTGGTGGCATACAAGTTGAATGGGACGCTTCCCAGTAATCCTTCGTCTGCTAAGAAATTGAAGCGAGAAGCAAGCTGGTATGTCATATATCAGAATGAGCTGTACAAAAAGTCGTTCAGTATACCTTTGCTAAAGTGTGCAACCGCATGGGAATCCGCGAGGATACTCGAAGAAATACATGAAGGTATATGCGGCAACCACATTGGAGGAAAGGCTTTAGCACTTAAGGCGTTGAGAGCAGGTTTCTACTGGCCAAGTATGCTGGCGGACGCACAGTGCTACGTCAAGAAGTGCGACAAGTGCCAGAGATATGCTCCCATCATTAACAGACCAGCCAATGATTTACAGCCTATCCTCTGTCCGATTCTGTTTGCTCAGTGGGGAATGGACATCCTGGGACCATTCACCACAGCAACAGGAGGGAGGAGATTCCTAAAAGTGGGCATTGATTACTTTACAAAATGGATAGAGGCCGAACCGACAGCAAAAATCAAGGCGAATCAGGTCAAGAAATTCATCTGGCAGAACATTATGACAAGATTTGGGATCCCCATGGCTATCGTTTTCGACCATGGCGTCCAGTTTGATTGTCGTCCCGTACAAGCATTCTTAACGGAGTTCCGTGTGAAGTTTGCATACTCAGCCGTTTGCCATCCCCAGAGCAACGGGCAAGCAGAGGCCGCGAACAAACAGATCCTGAACGCCTTGAAGAAAAAGCTAGATGAGTTCAAAGGAGGATGGGCTGATATGGTGCCAGCGGTGCTATGGTCAAACAGAACAACAGAGAAGGAAGCAACGGGAGAAAGCCCATTCAAGATAGCCTTCGGCGCAGAAGCGGTATTACCAGTAGAGGTGGGGTTACCCTCTTATCGGATCAAGCACCAAGACCTTCAATGAAACGGCCAAGCACTCAGGGAAAGCCTAGACCTCCTGCCAGAAACAAGGCTCATGGCGGAACTGAGAGCAGCCGCCTATAAAGATAGAATCAGCAAGGCTTACAATAAGAAAGTCATGGAGAGGCCGTTAGATGTTGGCGACCTAGTCCTTCGCAGAACAGCAGCCACCGGAAAGGCACATATTGAGGGAAAGCTGACTGCTAACTGGGAAGGTCCTTACGTCATAGCCAAGAAGATTGCTCCCGGTTCTTTCATTTTAAAGAGCATGGATGACAAGGAGCTTAAAAATTGTTGGAATGCTAGCGTCCTAAAGAAATACTATGTTTGAGCTTTTGAATGTAATAGGCCGAAAGTCACCTCTCATTACATAAATAATACAAGCTTCCGTTAAGCAATTCATCAATTGTCTTATTATTTTCATACGTACAAATCAAAAGCCATATGATAGGCGCAAAGTGCGTTAACGGTCATATGACAGACCGAGCACAAATCAAAAGCCATATGACAGGCTTAAAGTGCGTTAACGGTCGTATGACAGACCTAGCACAAATCAAAAGCCATATGACAGGCTCAAAGTGCGTTAACGGTCATATGACAGACCTAGCACAAATCAAAAGCCATATGACAGGCTCAAAGTGCGTTAACGGTCATATGACAGACCGAGCACAAATCAAAAGCCATATGACAGGCTCAAAGTGCTTTAACGGTCATATGACAGACCTAGCACAGGCTCAAAGTGTATTAACGGTTATATAACAGATCTAACACAAGAGCATAAGCCATATGACAGACCCATGTGCATTAACGGTCATATAAAAGACCAGATGATAATTATCGTTGACAAACAAAAAGATTGGCAGACATACAACAATCAGGTGATAATTAAAACGACAGAAACGCAAGATATAAAGTACTTTCCCATAAAATAAAAGCTACTGCTTGCCGGCCAACTACAGACAAAAAGAAGGCGGCCAAATAAAAGGCTTTTAGTTGGAATCGTACTTATAAAATTAAGAAACGTTAACGTTTACAAACGCCAACATGGGCCGAATCAAGTGTCAAAATATTCATAGAATTAAAAATTACAAGCTATTAGAAGAACAAGAAGAGCTGAGAGTAGGCCGCCAAAAACTTCAAGAGGGGGGAGCATCCTGGTTTATCTGCTCCGCCAGGTCCCGAGGATCCGCATCAGCTATGGCATCCTCGTCAGCAAACTTTGGATCTCCCTCAAATGGCGTGAGATGTTGGCCGGCAGTATGGGCATCTTCGATCACATTCCAGTGAAATCCTGAAATGGTCTTGCAACCACTTCTCATTGCGGCCGCCCACCCGCCGTCATACCTCTTATGGAGGGCCGCTGCATATTCATCAGACTGTTTGAACTTAGCAACAGCCTTGGCGACCCCCCTGGCCTCAGCTTCGGCCGCAACGTCCAGTACGGCAACCTCCTTCTCAGTGTTAGCGGCCTCCAGAGCTTTTGTCAATGTGTTGACATTTTCCTCAGTCTCTTCCAATAAAGCAGCTCGCGGTCTCAAGGTTTCCAGCTCATCCTCGAGGGGCTGCAAGGCAGTAGTCTTGGTTGCCAGTTTGTCCTCAGCATCCTTAAGCAAGTCCTGGCAAGTCTCCAGCGACTGTTTATAGCTGTCCGACAACTTCTGGTACTCAACATACTGCTCAATCAGCTCAAGAGCAGCATTGTTAGCCTGCGGAGAAGAAAGAAGAACGTCAACACAAATGCAAAAATAAATAACAGTGACAAATGGAGGAAGAAACATACCACAAGTTGGTCGTGAGCCAACCTAGCAGCTGGAGTCACCAAGGACCCTGCCGGCCTGTCAATAGGCAGTTGCATGCCTTTCAAAATTCGGTAGGCGAGAACGCCACCGTTCTCTGGAATATCAGCATACAACGATTCATCCTCTCTAACGTCCCAATCAGGTTGGTAGATCTTGCCTGGGACGATAGGACGGTCGGCAAACGAGGCCGCCATTGAATCACTCAGCGGCACTTCTTTCTTCTCAATCCACTCACCAAATCGAGAGAAAATGCCGGGAGATAAGTTAGATAGAAAACTCTGAGAAGTGATCATCTCCCGGATCTTTTGACGAATTGTGGAGAAGGAGCCAGACAACCAAGTACCACCGCTCGGGAGACCGGGATTCGTGGCCGCGACCTCCACATGCCCTTGGCTCCCAGGAGCATTCACGTCCAGGTTTTCTATTTGGACGATTTCATCAGCGGGGGTAGAAGTGCCAGGACCTGCCAAGGCCGACCGCTTGTTAGCGGAGGAGTCCGCCGCAGTCTGTTCTCGTGGCCGTCTCCTTGTCACGCCTCCCCTGGCCACAGGCCGGGAAGTAGAAGACCTCAGAGGGACAGTAGCAGGTTGCCCACCAGAGCCGGCAACAGTAGTGCTGGCAACCGGAACAGGGATGCGAGCGACGGTCACCCCGCCACGACCACGGCGAATATTTTGAGGGCCGTGGCGGTTCCCTCCCCGGCGACCATTAGTAGTCCCATGCATGGTCTCGTGCTCGTGGGACGGAGCAGGCGGCAAATTGGTTAGCGGCTTGAGGTTCTCGTCAACGCCAAGGGCGACAAGATCAAGATGGTCAAAACCTACATACAAACAGGAAGCAATTAAAAAAAAAAAAAAAATTTAATTTACTATTTTCATCAGACGGACCAGTCCGACAACAACACTTACCATTTTCATGAGTAGGGCAGAGCAGCATGGCCGACAAGGGCTCGTTCCCCAGGATGTACTTGGAATGTGGAATCCAATATTTGGGCTCCTTAACCCTTGCCTCCTTCCCGTCCTCATAAGTAACTAAATAATCCTCAGTGTCAAAATAATCAAAGGCCGCTAACTCCTCCCCAGTTAACGGAATAATGGGTAAATGCTCCATATGAGGACGAGGCTCGGTGAAATGACGACGCACAGGATAATCTTCAGGAACCTGCAACCAAAAGAAGGCATCCTGCAAACCTTTTAAACCAGTCATTTTAGGTTGGACGGTCATCTTTTTGTCGGCTGTAGTGAGCGACCACCAACCTGCTTGCCTAGAAGATCCATTCTTCTTCAGCCAATGGATGTGGCGGAACAGATTTAGCGTTTGCGGAAAATCCAAAAAACGGATAACCCAGATGTACGCTATCAAATTCCGGACCGCCAAAGGAGTCAATTGAGCCAAGCACACGTTGAACGTGTTCAAAATCTTTACCAAAAAAGAATCCAGAGGAAGGCGGAGGCCAAACTCGAAGTGATGAGTATACACGGCCACGTGACAGGGAGGACACTCTGTCACAATAGCCCCCTCTGGTGGAACTATCAGCCGATAACCCTCGGGAAAATAATATAAATCCCGAGCAACCCTGGGGTAGGAAAAATCATTGGCGTCCTGACTCCATGACCCGTCAATTTCTACTAAGAGGACCAGCACTATAATCAGCAGGCAACCAAAGAGCATCAGTGCCCGGTCCAACCTCAGTCTTATCTTCTATTTGATTGGAGTCGTCAACCCTTAATTCGGCAGCACGGGAACTTTCCCCAATCGTGTGTGCCGACAAAGGCACAGAATCAGCCGCGTCCTCAGTAACACGTACAGCAGGACTCGCAGGAGCGCTGCGACGGTGGTAGACAGTTTCCTGACGGACCATAACGGTAGCAATGGAGTCGCTGTCGTCACCTAAATCAATAATATGAGGGTTAGGAGCCGCAGATTGCTGTAAACGGTCGAAAAAGTTCGCCGTTACCTCCACCCCAGCATCCGCCAAACTATCCAACCAAGCATGCTCTCTAAGAGGTGCTACATCAAGGCCGGGAACGGCACCGACCGGAGGATGCCTAACGGATCGCCTAGCAAGAATCTGGTGCCTAAGCTCTCTAAGCGTTTGCCGGTCACCACTCTGACTAGCGGATAGATACCTCCTAGTCCGGCTATGCTCCTCAGGGGTAGCAGGGTCGTTTAGAAACTTTAACCTTAACTCTTTTTCTGTCTCAACGGTAAGAGGTATGCCCGCTAACAACCTGGTCCTCCCCACTGGGCTTAAGCCAGAAGCAGGCTCACTATCGGCCAAAGGGGAAGAGGGCTCGCTATCGGCCAGGGGAGAAGAAGAGTCACTCTCGGTCATGAACGCCTCACTAGGGGTATTCTGGCTATCAGACTGATCCGACATGATGAAAACGCAAAGAAACTTAATAAAACACGGAGAGAAATTGAAGAAATACCTGGAAACGAAAGGTCGCCGGAGAAAAGTAAAGTAGTAAGTGAAAGACGCCGGAAAAGGTAAACAAAGTCTCCGAACAGCGAAATTGCACCGAAAAGCTTGAGCTTGAGCCAAGGAATCACCGGAAAGATTGGAAAAGCACCGGCGAAAGACAAATCTTCAAACCCAGAAAAAACCCAGAAAATGTTCGTCAAGAAAAGACGAAATTTTCAGTGCACTAGAACCGGAAAATGAAAATTAGAGGATTGAGAATCTTGAAGCAATTTGAGCAAGAAAAAATCAGTTTCTGAGCAAATGAAGCTGCGGGTATGGAGGTTCGTGAGAAAAGAAATGGAAAAGGAAGAAGGAAAGCTTGAGAATGATGGAGAAATCCAGAAAAAGGACAACTGTTGTCCATATATATAGCGAATGAACGGCTGAGATTAGAAGGACCCTCCAGCTTTTCTCCAGATTTATGCCAAGTGTCACAGCAAGGTTAAACCCTAATAAAGAATTGGGCGGGATTTTCGGAAAGACAATGATTAACTTTTCAAAACTTTTCAACTCCCTACCACGACACGTGGCACCCAACGAACCAACCTCTCCGAAAAATTGAATACGGCAACAATGACTCGCGTCCACCGACAACATCCTTAGCGGTCAAGACCCCAAAAGATGCTGGGGGGGGGCTAGTTGTATGGGTATAACCCAAGTACGTTAGCGGACCCCCATGAGGAGTCCGCGAACACAATTACGGACACGAATGTTGTAAGTGTCGCCTAATGCTCTAACAAGTCAGTTCATTGATGTGGCCCGACAACGTTGGCGGTCGCCTAACAAGACAAAATAAAGGAATCTTCCCAAGTGTCAGGTGCACCACAACCGTACACGTGTAGAAGGATTACACACCCTGTTAGAGGAATAGTACTTCTATAAATACCCCACTAGTACTATTCTACAGGTACATTCCCTCACACTCAGAATTCTTATCTCTCTCTCTCTACTTTCTCTCTCTAAATCCTATTTGGACACGTGCTGACTTGAGCGTCGGAGGGGGTTTCCTCGCATCCCTCCCGAGGGTAGTTCACGTTTGCTTCTTGTGCAGTTATTCACTAGCGGAGTCTAACCCCAATCTTTGGCGGACTTCTCTCAAGACCGCCAACCGTTTTAACACCGAAACACTTTTAATCAGTCCTAGGTTCATGGTTTAATTATTTTCTGCTCTGTTGTGGAGAGTGAATTTATCTTGTATAATTAAAGGTTAAACTGGAAAATCTTGAAAGTGTAAGTCTGATATCATTTTTCCGTGGAGATGCACACACTACTCAATATTATATAGAAAAAATTGCCCAGAAATACCTTGTAAATATCTCTTTTTTGCGCACAAAACTACCTTATAATTTCTTTTAGTCATGGTACCTCTACAACTAATGGTTCCCTACCAAATTTTTCTCTATGGCCCTCTGAAAACCAAGTTGTCTCCTTTGTTCTGTCATCCTCCCCCTATGTCAATTACCTACCCTGTCTATCATCATTCAACCCTCTCCACCCATCAAAAACTCTCTATAAGTCAATCTTCACACTCTCTCTGTGTCTTTCTCTGCCAATGAATTGCTTCTTTAAACTAAACGCACATCAACTGGTAAAACACAATTGCACTTAGTTAGCAACATAGTTCGAAAATGAGGTTTCGGTCACGATCGCGGTAACGGTCACGGTGATGTGGGAATGGGGATGATACGGTTGTCGTACCGCCAAATATCGGCTTAAACCATGAGAATTCCCTAGAACCCGCCTAAAACACTGGTTTTTTACACCTTTACGATGCGGGTAATATCGGTTCGGTAGATTTGAAAACCTTTACAACATGCGGCCTTGTTTTGACACCATGGTTAGCAACGAGAATGAAGAGTGGGAGCTCGTAGTTTTACGGAAAAAATTCATATTTATAAGGTTGTTTCCTACCAAATTTCTTTTTACATGTGATTTATTTATACCTTGTTATGTTGTGTCTTGACTGGTTATGTTAAAGCTGCTTGAATAAACCCATTAAGAGGGCGATCACATTGAGTGAGGCAGTATTGATGTGGTTTTTGTTGCTGAAGTTGTTATATATTAAAGTTGGATAAGTTCATTTTGATGCTTGTTCTGGTTCTTAATACGTATATTGATCATTTTGGCAGGATGCTAGATATCCTTGAAAAGTTTTTTACGCGCAAAGGTTATTCCTTTTTAAGACTCGATGGCTCTACGCCGACAGGATTGCGCCAGTATCGTGTTAACGACTTCAACTCAAGTCCCAGCAAGCAGGTATTAAATGAAATTATTGGCCTGCAAAAGCTAGTTATTGCTGCGGAAATTTAACCTGCTAAATATCCTTGTAGATCTTTCTTGTTTCAACTTGAGCTGGTGGACTTGGATTAAATCTAGTAAGCGCTAACCGTGTAGTGATATTTGATCCAAACTGGAACCCATCACATGATCTGCAGGCCCAAGATAGATCATTTCGTTTGGGCCAGAAGAGGCATGTAACCGTCTTCCGCCTTATTGCTGCCGGCTCTCTTGAGGAACTAGTGTATATTCGTCAAGTATACAAACAACAGTTATCAAACATTGCTGTTTCCGGGAAGATGGAAAAGCGGTATTTTGAAGGCGTTCAGGTGGAGAAAAATTCACATTAACTTATAAATATACAGTCTCTTTTTTGGTTCTTCCTGATCCCTGATGCCAAATTATCATTGTGTTCATTGCTTTCCCCTTCTTCAGGACAACAAACAATTCCAGGGTGAGCTTTTTGGAATAGGTAATCTGTTTCGAGATCTTTCTGACAAACTGTTCACTAGTGACATAATTGAATTGCATGATAAGCATGGACATGAATCTATGGATACAAAGAACGTGAATAATCTTGGGGTACATAGATTCATGTATTCGCAGCTACTTGCAATTTGAGGGATGAGCAGCATCAAGTTAGTCTGAAGCAAGTTAGTTAAATTTTTCCAACCGATATAGGTTAATTAGTCTAGTTAATTTTGTTCCCCTGACTCACAGTTTGTTTTTTTTAGTCAAAATTGATGTATAATGATGGTGATTAAACAATTTTGTATATTTTTTTGTATGGTACATCTCCTTGTATCACTAGTGGAAAAAAGTTCAACCGTTGCGGTCAAAATCGGGCTTACCGCTCCGGTTTTGGACCGCATCGGTTGGACTCGCAGCAGTCCCCAAATATTAACGGATCTGGTCCTAAATCGGATCAGTTAATAATTTACTGTTGCGGTTTTGACCCAAAACCGCAGCGGTTGACCACCCAAAAAACCAAATTTTTTTTTTTAGCATTTTTTCATTATTAATCAATACAAAATCAATAGTATATGATAAAAAGTACTAATACTCATTTTATTATATATAATTGAGCATAAATTATTACAGATACTTAAAAAATATATTTCAAGTTCTAAATCAAATGAGACACCTGGACTAAGCTATACGTTTATTGTTTCTGTTTATCATATAGTGTTTCTGTTTATTTTCTGTTAATCATTCAACGCAACACATCGTTCGTTGGTGTTTAGTTCACGTAGCACCTGCAACATTGCATAATCATATCAGATCAAAGAAAAACAAGGCCGAAGATATTACCAACTCACAAAATGAAGCTTACTATGAGAGCAGCTTAATTTCATTACTAACAAAAGAACAAGAAAAAAATATTAACAATAAACAACTTTAACACATAAAACCACATCTCAAAATGAAGCTTAATCTTCCCTTTGTTTATCCTTTTTTATTTCCTTTTCACTTAACTGTTGCTCTTCATAAACTTATCATCTCAGTTTAAATATTATTCTCAAGAAAACAAGGCAACTAATGCAATAGATAAAGCATTCTAATTGGGACAAAACTCATACTAATCAAATTTTGTGAAAATGAGCTGAGCAATTTGCAATCTAGTAGTGAATAGAAGATAATTCCACAGCATGCCAGCAAGAAATAAAATTAATGCAACAAAACTAATGGATGTCGCTTATAATGTAACAGGAGCAAAGCAGACAATGCAGCAAGCAACACACACTGGCAGTTACTGCTGCAGCTTTGCAGCCTGCTGACAGCAACTATGACTGGTTGCCACAGTCAGCAATGGGCCCCACAGTTATCCCCTTTCCCCCGAGACTCAGAACACCTCCAGACGTGACTTGACCTCAAAACATTCCCAAAACATGTTCTTTATCCCCCAAAATAGTGCAGCAAAACCAGGAGAAAAACAACAAATTAGTGGAAGAGTATTATTATTATTATTATAACTAACACACTGAATCATTCTTGTACTAACTAATTAACTCTTTGAATAACAAGCCGCTGACATTAATGAAATAAAGAGTGAAGTTAAACGAGATACAAGTTGTATTTTGGATAAAGCATACTTCAAATTGGTGGAAGTGTATTGGTCTCAACATTTGAGCTCATAGAAAGTGGTATTATAAAGGCATTATTAAACTAGCTATCTAATGTTCAGTCTTTAAGCAACTCCTATATTCTTAACGACCTAAGTCATGCTTAGGTGTACAAAAAAGATTGGAGGCTTTTTGCAAAAGTATCTTATCTTCCCCTTGTCCAACCTCACAAGACTTGCTTTTATTATTGCTAGTGAGGGAATTAGAAAGTGCCTTGTCGACTGTGGAAACTTGCAGGCTTTGCAACCAAACACATAATTTCTAGAAAAAGAGGAAAAAATATAAAGGAACATCTAGATAAATAGTTGCATAGCAAATTGTAAATTTCTAGAGCGGCATAACTCTTAAATCTAAATACACAAATACATGGCCGCAAAATCAAGTGGTCTATACCATAAACAATATCCACTAAGTATTAAACCCATAACATTAACCAAAGACACATCGTAGGAGACAACTTATACCCTTGATTGAAAACTGCTTCTATAATTATATTCACACATAATGATATTCACATATAGTAGGAGACAACTTATAAAAGAAGAAAGTGTGATAAATTGACTAGTCGATAGTCAACATTAACTCCTAACTACTACAGTATCATAACATCTTATACCCTTATGTGTAAAAGAAAACCATTTCCAAGTGCAACAATCTTAACATATTCAAGCATAACTGAATGTTACTCTACAAAACACCAAGTGAACAAGACAAATTACTAAGAATACAGAAAAAAAGCAACAATATGAAGAAAAGAAACTACTCACCAACTCAGAGTTTCAACAGTTCTGGTAGGGTGAAATTTAGCTCCTCATTCCAAATAGGTTTTATGCAATTGTTGATTACCTTAGTCTTTGCCATCTAGGGGAAAGCAAAACAAACAAAACATCATAAAAAGGCAGCAGATATTTGAGGAACGAGACAAGAATTAGTAAACAGGAAGTAACAATTGATCTAACCATTTGAGACAAATTTCATTCCTTCCCTTTCTTCATCCTTTTTTGTTTTCTTTTCACTAAGTTTACCTCTTGTCTAGCTTCAATTTGTCCTTTTTGCTTTTAGTACTTCACTATAATTTTCTATATTCCCTACGTTTACTACTAAGAACTCGAAATTAAGACTAAACAACTAACTAAATTGCAATTGACACCATAATTGAATTGCGAATTGACACAAAAATCATTACTTTCAACATCAAGCAATTACAAGAGAGAAGAATACGAGTCAATACTAAAGGATCAATATTTATCAAAATTAACAAGAGACTAATTGCAATTTCTATGTCTCTACCATTAACGCACAACAACCAAGCAGAAATTTTCACAAAAGTAAGATTACATAACTAGCAGCACTGAGATTAAGGTCAACAACAAAACAAAGCTTGAATATAAAATCAATTAAATGCATCAGATTTGATTATGATGATAAAAGTTCAAAATTCAGCACATTGAATTCACTAGCGTAACCCTAGAAATTCAAACACATGCATCTCGAAAATTTAATTTAGGGAGAAAGAAAGAAAGAGAGTTTACCTAGATCGAATCCATGGAGAAAGGAGAGCACGAAAGGCGACAGCCATTGGCGGCACGCTACTAGTGGCGTCGACCTCCAAGCTATGGCAGTTGCTCACAAGATTTATGACAAAACCACCATATCCGAAGTACACGGCTAAGAGATTAACGAGAAAAAAAATTCTTGCATCTGAATTAAAATCGCCTCACTGAGTTGTTGGTCTTCACTGATGGCGGTGTTGGTGAAGATGGGGAGATGAAGAGAGAGAGATGACGGTGCAACGGGCGAGACAACTAACGAATTTAGTTTTGTCTCTCAACTAACTGATGAGAGGAGGAGATGAAGACAGAGAGATGGCGGTGAAGATCGAAAAGAGGAGGAGAGGATTTCGCCGGTTAGCGTTTAATGGCATGAGAGAAATGGCTGGGTGAGTGAGGTGAGAGATGAAACTTGAAAGGCAGTGGAATGACTAATGAGAGAGGAAATAGGGTACTGTAACTGTTAGCGTGAATAAGTGAAGCGAGAGATTTGGATGGATGTTGGGCCTATCATTTTGGGCCGTAACTGATCCGGTTGGGACGAACCGAATCAGTTAATGAAAACTGATCCGGTTTTCCTCCCAACCGGATCAGTTAATTGACCAAAAATTTACCGCTCATAATTTGGTGGATTTACTGATCCGGTTTTGACAGAACCGGATTAGTTTTGTTGTGTCATATAAGGTTTTTTCCACTAGTGTATAGGGAAATGAAGTGTTTACATGAGCTGTAAAGGCCCCTGCCCCTGCTGCTGGTTGAATGGCAGCCAACTAGTTTTTTTTTTTTTAATTTCAATTGCAAGTAGCTGACCCGGTTCATCAAGGAGACCGGATCAGTTTGCTGGCCATTTTTATTTTAAATAAGATTTGCACTTCAACTGATCCAGTTTTGAAGGAAAGCCGGATCAGTTAATATGATTAACTGATCCGGTTTTCCTTCAAAATCGGATCAGTAAATATTTTACTAATCCGGTTTTGGACCGGATCAGTAAATATTTTGGATTTGATGCGAGCCCATCCGATGCGGACCAAAACCGGATCAATAAGTCCGGTTTTGACCACATCGGATGGGCTTATTTCCACTAGTGTCATGGGCTTTTTTCGCAGACGACTTACTTTTTGGCAAAGCAATGCACACATCCATGACCAATCTAAAACAATTTCTGTATAACTTTTTTGTAGACCTTCAGGCCAACTAATAAACTACCATAAATCTTCGATCATTTTCTCCAAATACACCCCTCAATCGCAAAAATAGCAAATCGCTAGCTACCTCCACATGCAACCTGAAATGTCCCTTGGATGTTATCTAGGAATTCATTTTCCTCTCATAAACGCCTCAACAAGACTTTCACCACCTTATGGGAAAAACTTAGAAAAAGCTTAACTCATGGTTTAACATGTTTCTCTCTAAAGCTGGACGAATGGTCCTGACCCAGAATTCCCTCGAAGCCATCCCCTCATTTGTTATGGCATCATCAATGATCCCAAATAAAATTACTAAATCCCTAGATGTGCTAAATCGTAATTTTTTTCTGGAAAAACTCTTCCAAGTCTCAAGGCATTCTCCCTCATTTCTTAGGATAAGATTTTCAGACCGAAGTCCTTAGGAGGATTAGGACTCCAAAAGAAAAACAAGTAAACCAAGGTTATCTAGCCAAATTAGGTTGGAAAGTGTTATCAAACCCCCTTTAATCTATGGGTATCAAGAATAAAGAATAAATACTTTAGTAAACCATCCTTTTTTTAATGCACCACTAAGCAATTTGACTCTGCCATTTGGAGAGCACTTCTCCATAACTGTGATCTTATTTGAAGTGGAATACGATGAAAGTTAGGAACTATAAATAAAATTTTACTTTGGCTTGACAATTGGTGCCTCCTAACTAGTATCATTAAATACTTAAAAATAGACCATAACTCCATTTAGAATCTCAATCTAATAGTTAACGCATGTACCGCCCCTTTAATGGAATGGGATATTGATTACCCATGACTGCTTAATTATGCTATAATATCTAGTTCAACTTATATTGGGTATACATATACCAAATTAGGAACAACTAGATATTCCATGTTGGGGCCTCACAAACAACGGAGACTTCTCAACCAAATCAACCACTTCGCTAGCATATGACCCTAACAACTTCCTAGAACCGAAAAGGGCCTACAATTAGATTTGGCACCTAGACATTCCCCCATAAATTAAACATCTTCATATAGGAAATGCTTCAAGACGATCTGCCCACTCGTGATAGCCTACAAACGGAACATTGCTACATCGTTAGATTGTCTCTTCTGCGCCTACCAACCATAATCCAAAAACCATATTTTTGGCCAGTGCTCTAACATCTTGAACCTCTGAAACTCCTCGGAAGTTCAAAATTTTATTCAAGGAAGACTTCCAAACCAGCCCATAAACCAATGTTTGCTCTCCCTTTGCTAAAAAACAACACCTCAATCACAAAAAGTCATCTTTCTTGTTTGGAGCATACGGAAAGAGTAAAACTTCCTTATATTTAATATAACCATTTCTCAACTAGTATAATTCCTTATAGAGAAAAATATAATCTCTCAGAATGGCAAGCCAAAGTTATCAAAGATTTTATTTCTACCAACCCCTTTCAAGGTTACAGGTATCCCAAAATTATTCGTGTTCGATGGAATCCACCACCTACAAATACCATCAAACTCTAATTCAACGGGTCCACCAACCATAAGTCCTCAACTGTTGGTATTGTTATGCGCACCGCAAATGGAGACATCCTAAATACAAGTGCTTTCAAATTCGGGCCTAATACACGACTTTCTTATCCAAAGCTCTCGCCCTCCCGACTGGTCTCCTCACCGCTGGACACCTAAACATCCCAAACTTTTGGTCGGTGACAACCGAGACCTTATCTGCATCATTCAAGGAAATTCAATTGTTCTGGAAGATAGATATTCTCCAAATCAGTATAGGATTTCGGACGATTTAATTTACTCACATTTTTCCTGAAGCCAATCAAGTTGTTGATCATCTCTCAGAACTAGGGCACTCTTTTCCCCATTTAGCGGCTATAATCAACTCAGTACGTATACGAGAATTCTATTTCCCATCATATTAATTATGTTAAATCATAAAGGTTCCTTAAGAGAAAGATTTCCTAGTTTCCTCCTTGTAACAAAAAAAATATGCGAAGTATATATATTGCATTGTTGGTTTCTTTGGCAGCGGCATATGTTTACATATAATCCTTTTATAAGAACTTCACTGCAAACCCCACTATAGCTGCCCATAAACTATTGCAAGTGTCTTAGGTGTAACATGTAACACCATAACTCATTGTGTAACAAAATCTCACACGTACACGATGACACATGATGATACAAACTCCAATACAAAAGACTTGGACTACACAAATAATGACATGAATCTGATATTATTTTGTCATTTATTTCATGTCATATAATTTTTTATTTATTTCATGTCACTTCACTTCTATTTTGTGTCACTTCACTTTTGTTTTGTGTCGTTTTTTTCATTTATTTCATACTAATCTGATTTGTTTTATGTCATTTCAGTTTTGTTTGATTTCATTTTGTCATCTGCATCTTATCATTTCTGATAGGATTCATGTCATTTCAGTTTTGTTTAATATCATATTGTCATCTATTTCATATCATTTTGGAACTATTTCATGTCATTTATAGAACTTTTAGTGTCATTATTGGTATATTTTATATTATTTTTAAAACTGTAATAATAATAAAAAATTGGAATGAAAAATTTTCTGCAAATTGACTTCAATTGTTCCAAGCATAAAGGATCAATGAAAAACAAATGTGTCCCTTCATTTCATTCTCTTCAACACTCTCCCATTGTTACAAGAAGTTTCATTTTTCTCCCACCGTTTCTACTACTTTCCTAAAGCGAACAATACTATCTCGCTTCTTCAGACACCTCAGTTAAGAACCCTTACCCTCTCCTTTCCTATATATACCCCTTTCCCTTCTCCAAGAAATGCTGGGTTCAATTAATTTATTGATTATTCCCCAGTCGGAAAATCTCTGATCTCTCATCAAAGAATCACCGTCCTAAACTAAACAGGTCAAAAAAGGACAATTCGATGGAGATTGACTTCCAAATATCTACTATTCCGAGAAGAGATAGACGAAGAACTCGTAGTTTTGACCAATAATTTTTTCTTCATAATTCAACCCACAAGAACCTTGTGACCAAATTACTCCTCTCTTAAAGACAGTATTATCACCCTAGAAATTTCATTCCCTTGTTTCTCCAATCTGGAGGTGAATAAAACGTACCCATAATTATGGGACCCACAATCTTCATAAATAACCAGTTATAAACATCCAATGAAAGCTGGATCGGGTACCCATCCACTTCGATTTTCTCACTTCCTTGAAACTTCCACCTCAAATACTTCACTTATTGTAATACCCTAACCGTCACAACAACAACAAAACCTCAATGACGCTGTACTTCTCCGACGACAATTCTTTCGCCGCCACTCTTGCCGCCACGAAGACTTGTGGTGAGGGGTGGAGTTGAAGAGAGAGAGAATGTTGAAATACTGAAGCATGAGGGAGGAGAGAGAGGGAGAGGGGATAAATAGTAGTTTATGGATTATTAGTCTATAAGTTATGGTGTAACAGTTACATCCAAGAATTTATATAAACTATAAAAAGTGACGACAAAGCTATAAGATTATAACCTAGAGTATTATATCATTGTCATCATCATAACTTTTCGGAAATCAAACAACAATTTTTTATTCTGCCTTTATCACTCAAACCGAATACAAGTTCAATAAAAAATCCATTCAAGTGTATGCTTTCTTTCAAAGATCATTCATAATTTGATCTAAGATTCATTCAAATAAATATTTAAATCGACAATCGCATATATATATATATACATATATATACATATATATATATATGTGTGTGTGTGTGTGTGTGTGTGTGTGTGTGTGTGTTTTTGTTAGTTTTTTTTTTTGAACTGATTGGCGACTCTCAATTTCGAACCATTAGAACAAATTGTGGGCTAACATGATTTTTGCATGCCTACATGTAGTGTTAATTTTTCCTAAAAAAATTGCAACAAGAGTAAGACTATAATATTATACTTGTAACTAGCACATGAACCAAGGCGGAGGAGAGACAGTGAAATACAATCTCCCAAAATAATAAAATAAGATTTTCTTTGTAAACATACTTATTAAAAGGAGAAACGTCGCAATTATCGTGAAACATTCTAAAAAAAGAGACAAAGGAAGTATATAAGCAAGAAATATGAGTTTTAACTAGGTTTAGTGTATAATATTTATAACAATAATGTTTGTATTTATTTTTTAACCTATGCACATCTCACGGTTCCACTGTGTTCTTTTAACGGGATCAATACAAGAGGGGTTTGAATTGTATTGTTGGGAACAATGAGCAATTTTTGCGGAATTGAAATAACAACAAGAAAACTTAAGTAAAGAGACAAGATTTCACGAGGAAAACCTCCCTAGACCTTATAGGAAATAAAAAACCTCGACCCAAGGCGATTTTAACCAAAACTCATTCACTAATAATAGGTCAACAACTTAGTACAACCTATATATTCCTCTAGAGTTCCTTCTCTCATTACACTAGAAAGAAAAATACCACAATAGTACCTCAAGTGTTGTTACTCTTACTCTTGACTTCACTCAAAGTTATCTCTTGTATATAGGATTTCACTCAAAATCCCTACCCCAAACTCAATTATAATAGATGAATAAACACTAAGTGAAACTCACAATAAGACTAGGAAAATTAACAAGTATGAGAATAGTTATTGGCACTGACCCTAGAAAAACGTATGCTCTCTTATAATATATAGTCAGTGATCTTAGAAGAATATGTCAATGAGTTATTTGTAGATGAGTGAGTTTACACGAGTAAACCCTACGATCACTAAGTAACTCATTTCTTATCTTTTCCTATATTAAAGCAACTTCTTTTGTGATAAAATCAGATTTTATTTAAAATATCTTTTGTGATAAAATCGATTTTCAACCAACTCAAGTAATAAGTAACAAAATTTTAAGGAGCAGGTGGGGGTGATGAATTAGGAACATCCTCAGTAACCAATTCCTCTACAATTACTTCCTCCAATTTTCCCATAACCTCAACATGATTTGCAGCCACTTGTTGAACGAGTCTCTTGAGCCCATTTTTTATAATCTCCACCATGGTATACAACTGAATCATCGCAGAATTTAACTTGTTGAAGGAGTCAATCACAGAGTTGGTTCCCTTAAAAATAGTAGCCAAATGAGTGTGAAGGGAACTGGCTTGGGTATGGACTCCTTCCATCCCTTGGTGAAGAGCAATTTGGTTATGGGTCATATCATAGGCAAGCTCGTAACGACACTCAATTCTTTCAGCATGTTTGGTTGTATATGTGTGGTCAATGGGAGGGACACGGGTGTCTTGTTCCTTAACGGGAGGAACATGCAGAGGTGGTAAGGATAATGTTGAGGGTTTTAAGGGAGTGGTTTGAGTGACAGGAGGAGAAGGCTGATTATTTGTGGGGATAGTAGGAATAGATTCTGGAATGGTGGTGGTAGCAACAAGTTCTGGTATAGTGGAGGAGGGTGTTGTGTCCATTTTGGTGGCAGTGGTGGGAACAGTTGTGGGGGTTGGGGAGACAGGAGGGCTAGGAGGTGGTTATGGTGCTTTGGGAGGAGAGGGAGGAAATTCAATCACTGGGGAGGAAGGAACATCAAGGATTTGCAGCTTATCCGAATTTACTTCTTCTTCTTCCTCATCCAAGGAGAAGAGCTGCTTGGCAAGCCTTGAGCTTCGCCTTTGTGGTTCCATATAAACCTTTTCCTTTTTCTCCCTAGGGGGACTTTTCTTGTGCGGTTCCTTAACAGGAACTTCCTTCTTTGTTCTCTTCCTCTTAGTAACTTTTGAATTTTGTTTCTTTTCTTCTTCTTCTTCTTCTTCTTCTTCTTCTTCTTCTTCTTCTTCTTCTTCTTCTTCTTCTTCTTCTTCTTCTTCTTCTTCTTCCACTTCTTCTACTTTCTCTTCTACTGCCCCATCTTTCTTGTCCAAACTTCCATTAACTAGAGACAAGCTGACGTATTTTATGGCTCTAGCATTCAAAATATTTCCATGTCTTTGTCCTTGGGAGACAAAGCCGGCTAGTAACCCCATCATCTTTTAGAATTTCAGTCAACAGGGTACCATACCCAACTATAGTATTGTTTGAGATGCAATGGTAAAGATGCTAAATCATGAGTGAAGGAAAGTTTATTTGAGTGTAGGTCTCAAGGCAATGCATGTAAACCATGTCAAGTAAACACACTTCTTTCCTTTTGGTTTGTCTTGGGAGGATTGATTTTTTCACCAAATTATACAGAATTTTGTGGAAGGGGCTAAGAAGGTTATGATCCAAAGTAGTACAACCTTTGGATCCTCCAAAACTACACACAAGGTCATCTTGAGTAATGTGGGTGAAAGGGAAGGTAGGTTAGTATTTAAAGTAAACATCAACTCCGGAGTTGGGAACATTAAACAGTATTCCTAACTTAGCTGCATCAAACCTAATTTCAGTTTCTTTGACTTTAGAGTAACAGACCCCATCAATAAGCTCAAAATTCTCACAAAAATCATCTAGGGCTTCCGGGATTAACATATTTGCAAAACTCGAATCAAACAATTTCTCCTAATTTTGTTTCACTATAGTTTCTATCAAATAATGAACTTTTCTTTTCTACACCAAGCAAGATCGATGCACATACCAAGAATGTATTTTGGTTGGGTAGATGAAGCTTTCTTGTGCTGAGTTCCTCGCACTTTTCTTGTTGTTCCTTTCCTCGAGACCGATTGAACTTGCATGCTTTCTTTTTGAACCAATTGTGGTTCCCCTCAACTTGTGGATCTTTTTCTTGCTGAGTTTTAGTGATTTTTGGAGAAGATGGTGGAGGAACTCTTGAGTAGTGTTCAGCGATTTAGTAACTGAGGAGTCCATGAGAGTAGTTGAAGGTTGAGAAGATGAAGGAGTTGATTCATAATTTGGTTAATTAGTTCTTGGGTTTGTGTTTGCACTGGTTCTTGCCATGATTGAGGTGAAGAATTTATATGGGAGAAGGAGAATCAAGATCTGAAAAGAAGTAAGGAAGGAAATATCGTTTGGGATAGATGGGAACTAAGGGGGATGAAATAAGAGAAAGGGGCACACGATTTAATGTAAAAATATGGCGGTAGAAGTAAAAGGCGGCGGATAGGTGAAATAGGAAATGGATGAAAAATAAATGAAGAAATTAAAATAAGGATAGATTTTTATAGGCTTAATGATAACATCTATCCCTAAAAATATTATTGGATTTTTATTTTTCAGAAAAAGAAGGAACTACAACATCTGCAATAATGTATTTCAATAGGAACCAAAATTTGCACACAACTTTAAGTCACCTAATTTTCAAGTGGCACATTAGACAATAAGGGGCATATTAGAATCCATTAGTGGGTAGTTCCTAATCCGTTCATGTTCATGTTGGGAACATGGTGAACTTGTGCATGGATCCACTTTATTTTTCTTTTATTTATTCTACCTTACACATATCAATATTCAATTTGCAAGGGGAATACATGGCAAATATAATTTACATAATTTTAACAGACCTAGTTCCAATATTAGTTGTTCAAATCTCTCTCTACACAAAGTTTTAGTAAGTATATCAGCAATTTGACGATCAGTTTGACAAAATTCCAACTTTATCAAACCTTTTTCAGCATTGTCTTTCAAGAAGTGGTGTCTTATGTGAATGTGTTTGACTCTAGAATGATGCACTAGATCTTTAGAAATACTTATAGCACTTGTATTATTACAATAAATAGGAACACAAATAAGTCTAATTCCGTAGTCACGAAGTTGTTGCTTTAACCTTAGAATTTGGGAATAGCATGATGCAGCAGCAACATACTCAACTTCTGCTGTGGATAATGCAACAATGTTTTGTTTCTTGGTACTCCAAGAAACTAAACTATGACCTAGGAACTGTACCATACCTGAGGTGCCTTTTCTATTTACCAGATCTCCAGCATAATCAGCTTCTGCAAATTCTTTTAGCTCAAATGTGTCACTCCTTCGATAGAACAAGCTTAGGTCATCATTTCCTTTCAAGTATCTCAAGATCCTCTTTACAGCAGTTAAGTGAGATTCCTTTGGAGCTGATTGAAACCTAGCACACAAACCAACACTAAAATTAATGTCTGGTCGACTAGCAGTTAGATACAACAAGGAACCAATCATACCTCTATATTTCTTCTGATCCACCGTTGTTCCTATGGAATCCTCATCTAGCCTAGTTGCAGTTTCCATAGGTGTATGGTTGATCTTAGAATTTTCTAGGCCAAACTTCTTAATTATTTCTTTGATATATTTTTCTTGATGAACAAAAATACCTCTTTCAGTTTGTTTGGTTTGTAACCCAAGGAAGAAATTTAACTCACCCATCAATGCTCATTTCGAATTCATTACTCATTAGATCTGCAGAGTACTTCATAATGATTCGTTACTAGCACCACATATAATGTCATCAACATAGATCTGGACAATTAGTAAGTCAGCATTTTTAGATTTAAGGAACAATGTTTTGTCAACCCTACCTCTTTTAAAATCATTTTCAAGTAGGTAATTAGACAATCTTTCATACCAAGCTGTAGGAGCTTGCTTAAGTCCATACAAAGCTTTGTCTAGTTTAAAAACATGATTTGAAAAATCAAGATTTTCAAATCCAGGTGGTTGTTCCACATAAACGTCCTCATTTAGGTAACCATTTAAGAAAGCACACTTGACGTCCATTTGGTACAACCTAAAACCCATGGAAGCAGCAAAGGCAATTAAGATTCGAATAACTTATAACCTTGGAACAGGAGTGAAAGTCTCATCATAGTCAATTCCTTCTTGTTGATTGTATCCTATTACCACTAAACGAGCTTTGTTCCTTACCATAGTTCCATTTTCATCCAGTTTGTTCCTAAATACCCATTTAAGTCCTATCACTTTATGATCTTTGGAATGTGGTTCTAAGTGCCATAACTTGTTCCTTTCAAACTGATTTAGCTCATCTTGCATGACCACTATCCAATCCGAGTCAGTTAGAACTTCTTCATGATTCTTCGGTTCCATCATTGATAGGAAGGCTTGGAATGCACAAAAGATCCTTAACTGAGCTCTTGTTTGATATTTTCTAGATATGTCTCCCATGATCAACTCCACAGGGTGAGATTTTTGATGTTTCCATGGCTTTGGTTGAAATTCTTGAATTGGAACATTGGTTTCTTCTGTTGTTCCCAAATTTTGCTCTTCTCCTATTTGGGAACCTGTGATAAGAATATCATGCCGATTTGCTGTGTTTGGTTCTTCTTCATTGAGAACTTTTGTTTGATTAGTTGGCCTTTCCTTGATCTTGGTTTCCTCATCTTCTAGGTTGGTTTTGTCACCTAAGTATCTCGTTAGTCCAATCTTAAAATCTTCTTCCTGATTATTTGGAGTAACTTGGTTAGTTTCATCAAACACAATGTGAACACTTTCTTCTAGACACATAGTTCTCTTATTATATACACGATAAGCTTTGCTATTTGTTGCATAACCTAAGAACACTGCTTCATCAATTCTAGCATCAAATTTTCCTAGTTTATCTTTTCCATTATTATGAACAAAACATTTACATCCAAAAGTTCTCAAATAAGTAATATTAGGACGTTTTCCAATAAACAATTCATAAGGTGTCTTGTTAATTATCGGTCTGATCATAGCTCTATTGATGATGTAGCACGCCGTATTCACTGCTTCAGCCCAGAAGTTCTTTGGTAGTCCACTAGCTATTAGCATTGTTCTTGTCATGTCTTCTAGTGTTCGGATTTTCCTTTCTACCACACCATTTTACTGTGGTGTTCTTGGGGATGAAAAGTTGTGATCCAAACCTTGTTCCCTGCATAGCTCATCAAACTTGTCATTTTCAAATTCTCTACCACGGTCAGATCTTAGATGCAATAGCTTATGTCCACTTATATTTTGAGTCCTCTTAGCAAAGACTAGGAACTCATTGAAAGTTTCATCTTTGCTAGAGAGGAATAATACTAAAGTAGATATTGAAAAGTCATCTACAATAACAAGAACATACCTTTTTCTACTTCCACTTTGAATTCTCATTGGCCCACATAAATCCATGTATATGAGTTCCAATGGTTTGGTAGTCTTACTGTGGTTTTAGATTTAAAAGAGGATCGGACTTGCTAGTCTTTCACACATGCTTCACAAACTTGATCTAGATGGAACTTTATCGAAGGTAGCGCTAGAACAAGTTCCTTAGATCTAAGTTTGTCAAGTAGTGAAAATCTAGCATGTCCTAGACATTTGTGCCATAATAGAGAATCATCCTCAGTCACACTTAGACATGTTAGATTGTCTTTAAGAACAAGATCAAGATCCACTATATAGGTGTTCCCTGTTCTTGTTCCTTCCAAAATAACATTCTTTGTGTCATTGTTGATGATTAAGCACTTATTGTTATTAAACTTAACTAAATTATTTTTGTCACAGAATTGAGAGATGTTCAACATATTGTGTTTCAGTCCTTCTACTAGAAATACATTATCAATGGAGTGTGTTGGTGATTTTTCTACTTATCCGATAGCCACAGTTACCTTTATTGTTATCACAAATGTCACACATCCACCTTCAAAGGCCGTGAGTGAGAAAAATCCTATTTTGTCTCTACATGTGCTTAGAAAAACTGCTGTCTAGGTAGCATGTGTTGTTCCCTGTCACTCTAGCCTGCAAAATCAATCACTGATTAGACTTAGGAACCCAACGCTGTTTGGGTTCCTGTTTTTTTAGAAGCAGTTAATTTTTTCTTTCCATTCAAGATTACTATTCTCAATATTCTTTTCGGCAAACTTAAGTCCTAAGGAACAATTTTTCCATTGATGTCCAATTTTTCCATTGATGTCCAATTTTTCCACAGAACATACAAAACCTATTACTAGGAAGGTTTACTCTCTTCTTAGGTTTACTTTTTCTTTTTGTACTCAATCCAAGTCCTTCGTTTCTTTTTGTTTGAGGATTTGTTATCCAGTTTGGAACATCCAATGGATTCCTATTGTTCCTAATAAAGTCAAGTTCCTTTATCAGATTTTTGTTCATTTCAGTTAAGGCATCCACTTCCTTCGTTAGTTCTTCAATCTCAGTTCTAAAACTTTTAAAAGGAACATACCTTATGTCAAAGGAACTAACTTCATGAACAATGTCTTTTATTTGGTTTAGCTCCAAATTTAGTAGGTAGTTTTCATTTTTGACTTTCTCATAATTTTCCTTTAATTTCAGATTTCTATCAAATAAGTCGAAGAAACGATTTTCAGTTTCAATTTGAATATTCTTAAGCCAATCTGTATGTTTCTTGTTCACTTTTAGTGCAAATTCAGTTTGTTTGCTCTTAGTGCATTCATCTTTACAATCTTTAACAACATCAACTAATAAGTCATAGAGTTTTTCTTTAGTCATAAATGTTAACCGAGTTTTAATAATATTAAGACTTGCCTCAAGTGATTCAATCTCATCATCAGTTTCATCTCCATCAATAGCCATCAAAAATAGGTTGGCTATTTCTTTAGAATTTTGGTCATGCTCTTCTTCTTCAGAATCAGAATCTCCCTATGCAGCTATCATGGCTCTCTTCAAGTCAGTTTTCGAGAATGGATTTTTGAAGTCTTTGTTTTTTTCTTTGCTGCGTTCCTTTCCTTTGTCCTTGCCTTTCTTCGGTTCCCATTCAGGACATTCCTTGATGAATTGATCTAAACTGCCACATTTATGACAACCAGTTTTGTTAGTAAATTTTTTATTCTTACCTTTGTAGTCTCCATTTTTCATGTTCCTGAACATCTTTTTCAAACGTCGGACCAAAAGTGCAGATTCATCATCTTCTGTATATGTTTCTATCATCTTCATCAACTTTTAGGGCTATGGACTTTTGCCTAGTTGGTTCTCCATTTTCTGAATCTAGGTGCAACTCATTTGTCATCAAGGAACCAACAAGTTGTTCCAAATTAAACTTGGTGAAGTCTTTGGTTTCCCGCAAGGCAATAACTTTGGCCATCCATCTATCTTTGGGTAGACTTTTAAGAACTTTATATACCTGTTCTTCAGATGTGATAACTTTTCCAAGAAAAGCTAACTCATTAATTATGTTAGTAAATCTAGTAAACATTTCTTGAATAGTTTCCTTTGGTTTCATATGGAAAATTCATATTGATTCATTAGAAGATCAATTATAGATCTTTTTACTTCTTTTTTTTTGCTAAATAAGTAAGATTTTCATTGCTAAATTCAAGTTACACCTAGGCCAACCAAAGAGCAAACGAACCAACTAGGTTGGACCCTTTAACTTAGAGGAGGCAAACTAATCCAAGAGGATTTTTATTGCTCATCATCATAAAAAACTTTGTTGAATATTAGTCCAATAAAGTTTGTCTTTGTTATATGTCATCTTCAAAATTTAGGGTCAACATATTGCAAAACTAACCTGAAGCTGAAAACTGAAAACTAGCTTTTTTGCTCTTTTTACAAATTTTTGCTCAATTTTGAGAATCTTTTTCTCATTTTATGTTTTTTGCTCATTTTATATTTTTGCTCATTTCAAGATATTTTTGCTCATTTTTTAGAAATTTTGTGCTCATATTACGTTGCAGTTTTCAGTTTTCAACATAAGTAGTGATGGAATCATTAATGAGCAAAGTAGGTCCAAATGCACTAAAACCCCGGTGTCTAGATTCTTCGATAGGCTCCATATCAAACACTTCTAGTTCATCCTTAAAGAACACTTCCAAGTTCCAGGTAGTACTATTTCATCAATCAACACATAACTAAAGTGACCAACAATGTCACTAATCCAAAGAAACACCTCCAACAACCCAACTCCATTCACCCCAATTTCCTCAAACTTCTCGGATCACTTCTTCTCACATAATTTCCCTTTCCAACCCTTCACAGCAGCAGACTTCCCGCTCTTCTCAGCTCGCACCATCCCGTACTCAGAGCTGGCGGTGGAGACCTCGGAGGACGTGAGAACTCGGTTGGACTGCAAGGAGATCTGTGGTACTAATCGAAGGTAGAAGAAGAAGTTTTGGAGAAATAATTAGAGTTTTTTTCGGTTAATTAAACCACTAAGATAATTAAAGGTGGAGGAAGAAAAAATGGGAGAAGAAATAGAGTTTTGATTTCGGATTGCAATTGAGTAGGTGAGTTTGAAATCTCTTCACTTTCTTATTTGCATGCTAGTTAACCACAAAACTTTTCTTTCTTGCAAATTTTCAGGTTTTTTTTCGAATTATTATTCCTATTAGAAAAATTAATATTGAAAAATGAATGACTTTTTATAATTAGAAAACCGCAAAAATTAGATGTATTGCAAATCATCAGTGTTTTATTTGATTTAGTATTCCCTAAAAATGAACGATTTTTTATAATTGGAAAACCGCAAAAATTAGTGTATTGCAAATTTTCAGTGTTCTATTCAATTTAGTATTCCCTGAAAAGTTGTTTTTTTATAAAAAAAAACAATGTAATTATTATATGGAAATATTGATTTTTTGAGAATTATTAATCCCTAAAAAGTTTGGATTTTTTGTTTTGAAAAATTATAGTAATGTATACTAAAATTGTTGAATGTTTTTCTTTTTTGAAATCCCAAATAAAGTACTCAATTTCCACATCGAAGAACACGCTTATCTGCGTAATAATTATAGGATTATGAAGTTTTATGTGTGAGTTTATGGTTTTCAAAAAAATTGTATTAGGATTCTTTGTGTAATTTGGTTCCTTAAGAAATTGTCTTTTTTCATCTAATTTAATTTGAGTTAGAAATAAAATTGTATATAATTTGAATAATCATGTAGGTCACTTAGAGAACCATTGTCTGAACTTCACGTTGATAACACAAAGAAAAAATGATTGATTAAGAATTACCTTTTAACGATTTCCACTGTTAGTCCTCTTGGATTGTTTGTTGCTGCTCTTATTTTGGTTTGATTACACTCTGAATTTAAGCACACCAATGTAATGTGTGATCAAACCTCTCTCATGGTTTCCTCTTTACTTTCTCTCTGCTTTTTCCCTGTATAAAATATTCACAAAAATCACTATGAAATCTTATTACAGACAGAAAAAATTGTGTGAGAGAAGTAAGAAATACATTTTTATTATTTCCTTACACATCCAACAATATTTTGCTTCTATTGGATCGTGTATTAAAACGATTGTGAAAGTACCCTCCATAAAATTCATACTCGGAAATAAACCATTGTAATTACCTGATCCTTGGTGAAAAAAATGGTATTCTGATTTGTGGTTTGTTTATGTGGTTGTGTTGTTCAGAGAATTGAATAGAGAAGTGGAATAATTGAAGATATAGAAACAGGCGTGTTTACTTGTAGTTATTCTCCCTTTATTTAGGGATTTTATTGGCTGGTTATATGTTTAGCATTACACATTTGTCTTTTTTATTGTGTTTTCTTGTTTTTGTTTTTTTTTTGCGATATTAAGGAGTCAGTTATGTTGTGTATTTTCTTTTCTTTTTTTCTTTTTTCTATTTTTTGGTATCCCCCTAGTTACCTTATAGAATAGAGATTAGATGTAATTTAATTTATTTGGTAAGGGTAAAATAGGGATTTTAATATTTTGGTGTCCCCCTAGTTGCCTTATAGAATAGATATATATATATATATATATATATATATATATATATATATATATATATATATATATATATATATATATATATATATATTTTTTTTTTCTTTTGGCCCCGTAATAGGGAGTCCCTTGGTAAGAAAAAAGACCCTACATAGGTCAACACTTGAGAGTAGGGGGCATATAAGGAAGTCCCTACACTTGAGCTTAGTGAGGTTCGAACTTGTGACCTCAAAGTCACAAGGTGAGTTCTCTAGCACCTCCACCAGAAAGCTTGGTTATATATATATATATATATATATATATATATATATATATATATATATATATATATACATATACATATATAGAGCAGCAGGTGATAGCCTAGTGGTATTGGCATCACCTCCGATCCCATAGATCCTAGGATCGAGTCTCATCCCTTGCAAGGAAGGATCCCCAATTTCCCCCTACTTGCAAGGGATTTCATCTTACCTTATAAATATATATATGTAGAACAGATATATATATGTAGGCGTGTTTTTATTTCGTCTACGCGGTGTGAGCGTGTATTTGACTACCCCATTGTAAAGGTTTAATGAAAAATGTTTCGAAGTCGCCAACAAGTCTTTAAAGGAAGACTCATAAACCTAATTGGATATTGGGAAATCGTAGGGACAACTTAGGGACTTATCCAATGTAGATTTCCCCGTCCTGACTCCATAGATGGTCAATGAACCAAAAATTGAGTTTGGAGGTGAGGGTACGAACACAGTCATAATGAACCACATTCGCCCATTGCTGGCCTCTACTAAATATCGATTCATGTCAATTTTTATTCAATAGAATAACTAAATATCGATTCATGTCTAGGTTGGTGCAGGAAACACATAAAAGTATTTTTAGTGATATGTTATTAGGCAATCAAAATTAGAGGGAACCTAACAGGTTGTCCAAATTATCTGATTAATATTAGAACAATTCTTTACGTCTTGATTAGCAATAATAACATGTGTGGTGATAAATTAAAAAGCATAACAGGACAATCCGGCAAGCATATAATAATATATAAAAATAAATAAAAAAGAAAGAAGATTAGAATGTACAAAAGAGCGCTTTTTATATTAAAGATCTACATCATGGAAGAAATAGTTAGTAACTTCAATATAAAAATAATTTATTCAAGGAGCCTCAGGATTGTACCATGGCTTGGGCATGAGAGATTGACAACCTTCGGGACGAGTAATCGTGAAGCCTGAAGATCTGAACGTGTATGTAGATTTGAATGCTTTTGTATGTGCTTTGTCAGCAAATATGAGTTTTTGTAGAGAGGTTTCGTAGGTGTTCGTAAAGTACGAAAGATATATAAGTCGAAGAATTGTGTGAAAAACCGTTTTTTAATCCGTAAAATCGAAGAGTATTTATAGGGATAAGGAAATTGTGCTTCACACGCCAGGCGCAAGTGGCTGTGTGACGTACAATCACACGTGTCAGGCGCACATTGGTGCGCCTGACGCCGCATGACTAATAAATAGCATACACGTACGCGTTTTTTAAAAAGATAGAAAAGACAGGTTGCAAGTCGTACAGAGTGTGCGCTAGGCGCAGGACTCTGTGTTACACACAGATTCACGTGTAAGGCTTGTGCGCTTGGCGCACGACAGTGCGCTAAGCGCACCGCCTTGTTTTTGACACGTTTTGACAGTTTTTTTTATAAAACGCGTTTTTAAAATTTTCTTTTATCTTTTAACTCCAGAAATCTAATTTTACGAGACAAAATCCGATTTTAATTATAAAAATATCTTTGAAAATATTTATTTTATTTAAAGAAAATAATTAATTATCAATGAATAATTAAATGGGCCTTTTCAAATAGTTGAGCTCGAAATACAATACGATTTTAGGTCATTAAAATACGCTTTAACACTTTTAAAACAGTTTTGGCTCTTCGGACTGCTCTGCCCATGTGTCGGACCTATTAAGACTGCGGTATGTTCATCATTGGGCCCTTAAATAGGGAGACAAGATTATGTGTCTACAATATATTTATATATTTTTTTGTCACCCCACTAGGGAACTCTTGGTAAGAAGAAGGACCCTACTGGACCAACACCTCTCGCAGGTCAGCCCAGCTACACAAGTCAACTCTTGAGAGTAGCTAAGGGGGGATATAAGGGAATCCCTACTCCCAAGCACAAGTAGGTAGTGGGGTTCAAACTTGTGACCTCAAAGTCACAAGGTGAGTTGCCCACCACGTCCACCAAGCAAGTTTGGTTATATATATATATTGGGGCCCCGACCAGGGAACCCCTTGGTTAGGGATGTTCAAAGTGTGGTCTGGATCGCACCAAACCGCAACCCAAACCGTTTTTTATTGTGGTTTAGGTTGGTTTGCGGTTTTAAAATTGTGAATTGGTTTGATATTTCAATTAAGCAAAACGCCGTTTGCGGTTTGGGTTGGGTTTGAATTTTTGTAAACCGAAACTGCACCGTAAACCGCAAATTTATATGATTTAAAAAAAAATAAAGTTTATCTATTTTGATTTCTTTTTAAAAGCACTTGACAAACTCACAGGCGTACGAGTATACGAGAAAATACGACTATACAAGTTAATACGAGTATTAGATTAGGTCTTGCACTCATCACTCATCAGTCATCTAGTCATCTGCTCCTCTTTGCAATCTCCTGCCTCCCTCACTTATCTGCTCCTCCGACCTCCACTCATTTGCTCGGTATTTATTATGTAGTTTTAGAGAATTCTCAGATTACAAAACTCATATCGCAGGGGAAAATATTGTTAAACCGCAAACCGCACCGCAACAAACTGTTTTGATTGGTCCGGTTTGGATTGGTTTGGGAAAAAGTATGCGTCTGGGTTGGAAAAATGTCTAACCATATATTTGTGTTTGGTTTGGGTTACATCCCAAACCGCACCAACCCAACCCACGTACAGTCCTACCCTTGGTAAAAAGACAATTTTTTCACATGGTACCCCTCTGGAATTTTAAATTCATGGGGTACCCATATACTTTTAAAAATGCACAAAGTACCCTTATGATTTAAATAAAATGCATGAAATACCCTTAATGACAAATGGCGTCAAGTTTATGTTAGTCATTAAAGCCAAATCAACCTAATTATTCTAAATAATCGCTTCCCTCCCCCCCCTCCGACCACCCCCCCCCCACCTACCACTACTTGTCACATGGAGAACCACCCACCAACCCACCACAACCGCGGCATTGCCTTCAGAGAACAACCGCCACTAGGAAAAACGACTGAAATTCCGGCCCCACCCTCGAAAACCTCCCCCCCCCCCTAAAAACCATCCGCAGCAGTCACCACTCCCACCCCCTTCTCGGGAAACGCGCCCCTCCCCTCGAAAAATCCCCCCACCCACAATTTTCTTTACACTCACCTCGCAGATGTAGATATGGATCTGTTCTAACAAATTAATGTCTAAAATCAATATTATAAATTTCCAATACAAAAACACTGGAATGCATACAAACTACATCCATAGCTACTTCTGATCCTTCAAGATAAACAAGTTTATCAGAACTTCACTCTATTGAAACTCGGTCGAATATGAAGGATCAATATCAACTTATGAACCATGGGACTGAGTCGGAGAGAAAAGATCATCCAAGATTTCCTCGATCAAATCAATTGGTCAAATCGTTTTCATTACCATCAAAATGCAAACGATTCACGTTTCCTCAATCATCACAACTCGGAGATTTACGTCCATGGAATAATAATCAGAATAAATCGAGCTTAATCTGCGTTGCAAAAAAGCGTCATGAATCGGATTTGCGAGATCATCCATGGATGAACACCAAATAAATTGTACTCTAAACATAGATCGTCGAAAGAATTGTTCGATTTGAGTAAAAGAAATGAAAGAATTAAATCTCAGCAGAATAGATCAAAGAAGAAATTCGGAGTTTCAAAATTTCAGAAGAGAGAATAAAAGATGAGATAACAAAGGGGTGGGGGATTTTTTCAAGGGGAGGGGGCAGATTTCAAGGGGTGGGGGTGGTTTCTAAGGGGGTATGGGGAGGTTTTCGAGGGTGGGAGAGAAAGGTGTGAGCGCAGAGGAAAGAGGAGGAGAAGGTGGTGGGTGGTGCAGTAGTAGGTGGTGGTGCGGGCAGGTGGCCCAAAATAGAGGCGAGAGAGGGAGAATTGGGGTAAAAGAAAGAAATTGGAAGAGATGAGAGAAAGGAATTAATTATCTAAACCTAACGGAATCTTAACGCCATTAGTCGTTAATGGCATTTCATCTATTTTATCTAAATCACAGGGGTACCCTGGTGCATTTTTGAAACTATAGGGGTACCCCATGAATTTTAAAATTCCACAGGAGTACCACATGAAAAAATCGATAAGAAGAACTCTACTGGACCAGCACCTCTCGCAGGTCAGCCAACCCAGCTATACAGGCTAGTCCAGTGCAGAGGAAAGGGGAGGAGAAAGTGGTGGGTGGTGCAGTGGTGGGTGGTGGTGTGGGGAAGGTCGCCCAAAACAGAGGAGAGAGAGGGAGAATGAGGGTAAAAGAAAGAAATGGGAAGAGATGAGAGAAAGGAATTAGCTCTTTAAACCTAACGGAAACCTGACGTCGTTAGTCATTAATGGCATTTCATACATTTTATTTAACTCATAGGGGTACCTGGTGCATTTTTAAAACTAACTATAGGGGTGCCCAATGAATTTTAAAATTTCACAGGGGTACCATGTGAAAAAACCGGTAAGAAGAAGGACCCTAGCTATTGGACCAACACCTCTTGCAAGTCACCCAGCCTAGCTACACAGGTCAACGCTTGAGAGTAGGGGGATATAAGGAAATTCATTCTCCCAAGTAGGGGTGTGCACCGGTCCCGAACCGGTTGGACCAGTTGACCAGAATCTGAAATATTTTTGGACCGGGATCGGACCGGAATATTCCGATTCCAGTCCGGTTTTGGACCTGTTGGACCAAAAAAAAAATTATTAATTTTTTTTTGCTTACATTTAAACATATTTATAAATTCGATAGATTAAAATCTAATAATTATAAAAGCAATACTGTTAAAGGCAATAAAGATGACATTTTAGCTCTCTAACTTTCTAAGTTTTAAACTTTTTTTAACCCTTAAACGTATTTTTTACAAAAAAAAAAGGAATTCTGGTCCACATAATCACCACCATCTTTATCTATCGAAATAGGTAAATGTCTTAAATACTTATTCCCTACTTGTACTAACAACTTTTTGTACCATATAATCACCACATAAAGTTCATAGCAAAAACCATTTATTTCTCTCCAAATATAGAGCACACAATGATCCGTATGTCCGAGTGACAGCAATACCCAGAAAATAACTCAATGGACCTAAATCAGACATTAGGAACTCAGTTTTAAGCTAAGCAATGATCCGTTCCCGTAAGACATTAGAGGAAGTGACCAACAAAACATCATCAATATACAGAAGTAAATATGTTGTGATTGAGCCATGATGAAACATGAAGAGAGAATTATCACTCTTGGTAATAATGAACCCCATGAGCAAGAGATGAGTAGCAAATCGTTAATACCAGGCACGAGGTGCCTATTTCATTATACCATAGAGAGCCTTACGTAGGCGGCAAACATAATGAGGTGTGCGCGAATCAACAAAACTCGGAGGTTGATGCATATATACTTTCTCACGAAGATCACCGTGAAGAAAAGCACTTTTAACATCAAGCTGATGAATGGACCACTTGCGAGCTATAGCTAAACTTAATACAGTTCGAATAGTCTGTGGTTTAACCACAGGACTAACTATCTCATCACAATCAACACCAAATTCCTGAGACCTGCCATCACAAACAAGTCGAGATTTGTGCCTTTCAAGGTCACCATTAGATTACAACTTGTGTCTGAAAAGCTACATGCAATTAACAATATTCACCCCTGTAGGCCAAGGCACCAATTCCCAAGTCCCTGTTTTTAATAAGAGCATCGTACTCCTCTTACATTGCCACATTCTAACTAGGGTCATTTAAGGCATGTTTATGATTTTTAGGCATAGAAGATTGGTGTGGAAGTGGGCCGAAATTTTGAGTGAGGAGATTGTATTTAGAATTTGGCTTTACAATCCCTCTTTGGGTTCGAGTAACAGGTGGAGGCCGAGGAGGCCATATGGGGGGCAGCCCACGCAAGCTAAGGGTGGGGGGAGTATGGTGATGCATATGGGTGGGCAGGGCTGGGAGCAAACATGGCAGATGGGGTCTGTTGGGCCTAGGGAGGGGAATGGGCTGGGGTTAGTGTAGCGCAGACAAGAGGAGAAGTATGTTGGGCCAAAGGTGGAGGGGAGGGGGAGAAAACTAGCACGCGGGCTTGGGAGGGGAAGTAAGGGCAGCATCTTGTTGGTCCACGGGTGCAATAGCAGGTGTAATACTCCATATTTTCAGTAATTTAATATTTATACTTTTCTAAAATTTTTGGTTATTAAAAAGACTATTATTTATTAAAAAGACTTGTTATTTATTAAAAAGGCTTTTAAAATAGGCTTTTATAAAAGATTTTGGGTATTTAAAAATAAATTCTAACCCAAATAGATGTTGGGCCTAAATTTACTAGTTTTTAAACCCAAGTACTTTGTTTAAAACAAAATATTTAAAAAAAGTTTTAAAGAAAATTAAAAAGGGCTTACAAAAAAAAAAGAAAAAAAGATTGAATTTTGCGGCGGCAAAACTCACGCCAGTGAGCTGCAACATGGTTATACAAGTTTTTATTTTTTTATTTTTTATTTTTTATAAAGGTAAGGAGAAAAAGAAGGTTAGGAGACCCTCCGCACGAGGGGAGTTCCAACATTATCGTTTACAAGAATAGAGTGAAGAGAGCAGAATGAGTACAATCATCTATATTAAACTGAGAATCAACTAGATGACCAACGTTGGCGATCCAATCTGCTGCTTTATTTGCTTCCCGGTAGACATGACGAATAGTCCACGAAGAGAAAGAGCGAAGAAGAACTTGGATATCCTGGATGATATGAGCAATTTGCCAAGGAGGAGACCAGATACCTTTTACTGAGTTGATGACCATAAGATTATCACCTTCAATTTGGAGATGACGAATATTGTTGTGGATAGCAAGATGGTGCCCTTGTTGGAGAGCGATTGCTTCGGCAATGGAAACTGATGAAGAACCAAGATTGAAAGCTACAACTTCGTGAAGGTGGCCATCAACATCTCTAATGATAATACCTGCTGCAGCAGAAGTACAACGAACCGAGCCGTCGAAGTTGAGTTTGAAGAAGGAGGTGGGAGGTGGCTCCCAAGCAACGAGGATGGAGGAAAGATACACCGGGGTGGAAGGAGAAGAGATGAAGGGGAAATCGGGGAACCAGAGGAAATGCTGCTGTCAACTGCATTCCTTAGGCTCCATTCTGAATTTTTTTTTTTGCTTTATACAAAATCCTGTACATATTAAGAGAATCATTATGAAAGATAATAGAATTTCTTTCCTTCCAAATACTCCATATAAGAAAAACAAATTTGATAGTGGAGGACCCATTATGTCTGATTTTAGTAGGTTCCATAAGTAGGTTCCATAAGTATTTTCCAACCCAATTTTGCTATAAAAGCTTTATTCATAGGAAGAGTTTTTCTTAGGAGTGCAAATTTTATCCCACGCAATAAGAGGTTTTGCATTTTTATCATTATTTTGGCGCTAGAAAAATTTCCTGTGAAGAGTATCAATAGATTTAGAACTATATGAGCAAGGTCAGCTTTAGAAGGGTGATGGGAACTAAAGAAGATTCCCAAGTACCTTCCTAGAGAGGAATTGGGTAACATATTGAATTGACTAGCTAGAGCTGTTTTTCGGATGGATGGGACCTTTTTAGAGAAAATAATAGAAGATTTATGACAATTCACTAATTGACCGGAAAGGCCACATAAATCATCAAGTACACTTTTTAGGTTTTTACAAGCTGAGCTAGTTGCTTTGTAAAATAAAAGGCTATCATCAGCAAACATTAGGCAGGGTATGTTGGCAGTTCGAGGGTGCAACTTAAATCCGATACCTGAATCTCTAGATTGGCTTTGAAGAGTTAATTTCCTGATGAAAACTTCCATACATAAAATAAAAAGGTACGGTGACAGGGGGTCACCTTGTCGCAGACCCCTAGAAGGTCGGAACCAAGGAGAAGGTTGACCATTTACTTTGATTGAATAGGAAACATTAGTAACGCATTCCCTAATCCAATGGATCCAAGTTGGAGGGAAACCAAAAGCCTCGAGAGTTTGCCAAAGAAAGTCCCACTCGATGCGGTCATAAGCTTTTTCCATGTCTAATTTTAACGCACACCGCCCTGTTTTGTTTTGAGACTTTTGAAATGTATTGAGAGCCTCTTGTGCAATTAAAAGATTGTCATGAATGGAGCGATCTTGAGTAAAAGCATTTTGAAGGGGGCTAATTTCCCGTTGCAGAATAGGACGGAGGCGATTAACTAGTAGCTTCGAAATTGCTTTGTAAATAGTGTTGATTAAACTTATTGGTCTGAAATAATCTGGGGATTCAGGACCCTCTTTTTTCGGAATGAGGGTTATTAAAGTGTGGTTCAAAGACGGAGGCAATTTACCATGATAAAAGAAACTTTGAACAGCGATGACCAGTTCTTTTTTAATAATGGGCCAATAAGCCTGATATAATTTTCCCCCAAATCCATCGGATCCAGGTGCTTTAAGTGGGTTAATATCAAAGAAGGCATCTTTTATTTCCTCTGCCGTGGCAGGAGTAAGTAGAGATTCCACATCAGTCGGAGAGACAAAAGGGTGCAGAAAACTCAAATCAATTTCCCTGCTGATAGAGTGGGAGGACCAGAATCGACTCTTGAAGGAATCAGACAACAGTTGAGTTAGGTCGTCATGGGAATCAACCCATTGTCCTAACTCATTTTTTAGTTGAAAAATCGTCATGTTAGCCATAGATTTTTTCATTCTATTATGAAAGAAGCGAGAATTGTGGTCCCCTTGGGTTAGCCAAGTTTTTCTAGCAGAGCTTCCCCAAGCTTTCTGATTAAAGAGAAGAAGCTTCTCCCTTTGGATAATCAACCGATTGATATGCTTGATTAAGATGTTATTGAACGGTTGGTGCCACAATTTTTGTTGTAATTCCTTTATTTTTTCATCATTTGTAACCAGTTTATTGGTCATGTGTCTATAGTTGGTCTTAGCCCAAGCTTTAAGATCGATTTTAATGCGGATGAGTTTTTGTTGAATGCGAAAGAATCGAGAGCCGGTAATTATAATATTTCAGTTCTTTTAAACAATAGAGTGTGAATGTTTATCTAAAGTCCAAAAATTTTGAAACCGAAATGGAGGTGGCCGATAAAGGACTCCTTCATTGGAGGAAAAGATTATTAGAGCATGATCTGAGACTGTGAATGTACCATAAAGAATGGTACTTTTGTTAAAATCGTCATAAAAGAATTTGTTGTTAATAGCCCTATCAATTCGTTCGAAAATGAGGTTGTTATTGTGAACACCTCTCCATGAGTAAGCCTGCTGGATGCACGGGATGTCAATGGCGTTGGAATTAATGAGAAGAGAAGGTAGTCGTTGGAGCTGACTTGGTTTTAGCGGGGACCCCCCTAATTTATCTAGAGGAGAGAGCATTTCATTAAAATCCCCAAGCAAAAGCCAAGGAAAGGGAAGGGTAGTAATGTAGTTATTCAAATAATTCCAGAACATATCATTTTCTACAGCTTTAGCCGGACAATATGTGCCCAAGATTGAATACATTTTATTGTTTGGCTTGTATAGAACGTCGAGATGAACTAATCGATCATGAGAAAAGTTATTTTGAACTGTAATATTGGAATTATTCCAACACACCCACATTCCACCCACATGGTTAACTGGGTCAACAACTAATTTATTGTGGAAGTGAAGTGCTTTGAGAATGCGGTGGCTATTATTATTACTCGTTAAGGTTTCAATGATGAAAATTATATCCGGATTATATTTATTCTTAAGGTAGATTAGCTCACTCAAAGCTTGGGTTTTTTACCCCCCTTGATATTCCAGCATAAAATCTTGATATAATAAACGGATTGGTGAGATAAATTCGTTTGGTAGGTTTAAAATAAACCTGTTCGTACAAAGGCCAAAAATATGGCCTCATTACTTTTCTTCCTCTCCTTGTGTCAATTCTGAGATGAGTAAATAGGCCTGCCATAGAAGAAAATGAGTCAAGGGGTGTATAACCACCCCTGTGCAAAAGCGAGTGTCAAGCACTCAGTTCGATAAGGCTTCAAGAGCCTAGTCATTTAGGAAAATATACATTTGGATTAGCATTCCATTAACGATCCAGTCCAAAATCGGATTTCGCGATGCAAAGCCAACGAGTAGAGAGATCGACCTTTCTTTTCCTCCTACGCTCATTGAAATGGTGAAAAAGTGACCCTGCCACAGAAAGAACATGAAAGCCAAACAATAAGAATCGTCCTCCATATGTTCTTTTATTAAGTACCTGCAGCAAGAGCAAGAGTCATATAGGGGTGTAAAGACACCCATGTTCATTTGCTTGTGGTGAAACACACGAGTCCATATGGGTCCCAAGACCCAGAACAAAGAGAAAATAAATAAAACTGTAAGAAATGGAGTATAGCACGTAGGATTGATTGGAGATGGTTGGTTAGACCGCCAACAATGATCCTTTCTGCAAGAGTGCCTGAAAAACCAAAAAACAACATTAAGGGATGTAAAAACATCCCAGTTCCTTTGCGAGTGATGGAGCACTCGAGTCCAAATGGGCGAGAAACCCCAATTCCAATAATAGATGAGAGCAATATAACAATTAAGAAGGTGACATGTACGAAAAGGTACAAAGTGATCAACTTGATAGACTATATAATCGGCATTGAAATTGGCAGTTCGAATGCTAAACGAGTATGCAATAGCAACTACAAAAAGACTATCCACAAAAAGCATATCAACAATTAAAGATTGAAGGACAAGCAAAGTGTGCAAGGAACCGTAGGGAGACAATAATCGAGAACCAATTATAATCCAGAAAAGAAGGAGTCTGTAAACTCGGAAAGCAGTAATAACAAGGTGAAGATTGGAAGAAGTGACCAGATCCGTGTAACCATACCAGTTAATGACGTAGGAAGGTTAGCGAAGAAGTTCGACGAAGAAGTTCGACAAAAGTCCCGAAATGATTTCTACTAATCGCCTCCTGAGTCCGATTCTTTATCGTGTGATACCTTTCGGGAGTTTAACGGGCCAACGAGTCAAACTCATCGCTTCGCCATGACGTACAGGCTTTTTAAGCCATCCGAGTTCGTTTAGGGCCCGAAAACAGCTTTTTAAGTATTTCCGGATTTTATTATTTCCTTATTTTCGTATTAGGGTTTTGTTTTGAGTATTTAAACAACATTAGGTCATTATTTGGAGGCTTTTGACTTTTAATAATATTTCGAGTTTTACTCTTGTTACGGTGGATTCGAATTTTCTACTGATTTATCGCTTGTAAATGCCTGTTTCGATCGAGATTAGCGCTTGCTTTTCTCTTAGATTTTCCGACTGCGTCAGTGGTATCGAGCGAGCTCTCTCCCTGTTTCTTTTCGTATCTTGAAACGGCCATGGGAGAACCCGGTGACCGGGAGCGAGATCTCGAAGGAGTTACCGCGCTTTTACCACGGCCCCCACTTTGATCGAATGGATGATCGCGCTAACTACGCAGATGAACAACATGCGTAACAATATTACTCGTGGAGAAGACAGAGAGGGGAACAGAATAAAGTTCCACGGGAAGAGGCAAGCGAACCTGTTGTGGCGGCGCATCCTCGAGTTCTCGCAAAAATTCCCTTTCATCATACAACATAAATCCGCACTTTGAACAAGGTAGCAGATGCGTTGAGTAGGAGGGCTTCCTTACTCATCACTTTAGCTCAAGAAATCGTGGGATTTGATCGTTTGAAGGAGTCGTATGCGGATGATGTTGAGTTTAAGGAAGTATGGGCCAAAGTAGAAAGGGCGCCAAGCGCGGACTTCCATATCCGAGAGGGCTACCTATTCGGAGGTGATCGGTTGTGCATCCCTAGTTCTTCCTTGAGGAGAAGTTAGTCCGGATCTTCATGGAGGTGGCCTTGGAGGACATTTGGGGGAGGGGACAAGACCATTGCGGGTTTAGAAGAGAGGTTTTATTGGCCTCACCCGAGGCGAGATCGTTAGTGCCATAGTCCGTCGTTGTCATACTTGTCAAGTGTCCAAAGGTCGGCCTCAAAATACCGGTCTTTATATGCCTTTACCTATTCCCGATGATATTTGGCAAGACCCGTCGATGGATTTTTGTGTTGGTTTGCCTCGTACCCAACGAGGCGTGGATTCGGGTTTGTGGTTGTTGACCGATTCTCCAAGATGTCCCATTTCATTGCTTGTAAGAAGACCTGCCGATGCTTCAAATGTGGCCAAGCTTTTCTTCGTGGGAGGTGGTGACTTCATGGTGTTCCTACTTCTATCACTTCGGATAGGGACACCAAGTTTCTTAGCCATTTTTGGATCACTCTTTGGAGGATGTTTGGGACGGCATTGAACGGGAGTTCTACAAATTCATCCACGTACGGATGGTCGACCGAAGTCACTAACAGGACACTGGGGAACATGATTCGTAGTGTTTGTGGCGACAAGCCAAAACAGTGGGATTTGGCTTTACCTCAGGTGGAGTTTGCTTATAACAGTGCTGTGCACTCGGCCACGGGGAAATCACCATTCTCTTTGGTTTACACCTCTATTCCTAGGCATGTGGTCGATCCGGTTAGGCTTCCTAAGAGTCCCTGGAGTTAGTGTGGTCAGCGGGAATATGGCAGAGGAGATTGTTCTTTGTCAAAGAGACTGTGGAAGGCTAAACCGCACGCTATCAGGCGGGAGAAATAAAGAGCTGCCGATAAACACAGGAGAGCCAAGATTTTCAGTGTGGGTGATGATGTGATGGTGTTTTTGCGTAAAGAGAGGTTTCTGTTGGTACCTACAGTAAGTTGAGGCCGCGCAAGTATGGTCCTTTCAAAGTGATTCGCAAGATTAATGACAATGCCTATGTGGTGGGTCTTCCGGATGATTTGAACATCTCCAACACTTTCAATGTTGCTGACATTTATGAGTACCATGCAGATGAGGCTCTTTATGAAGATACGAACTCGAGGTCGAGTTCTTCGGAGGTGGAGGAGACTGACGTAGGAAGGTTAGCGAAGAAGTTCGACGAAGAAGTTCGACAAAAGTCCTGAAATGATTTCTACTAATCAGGCCTCCGGAGTCCGATTGCTTATTGTGATACCTTTCTGGAAGCGGAACGGGCCAACGAGTCAAACTCATCGCTTCGCCATGACGTACAGGCTTTTTAAGCCATCCGAGTTCGTTTAGGGCCCGAAAACAGCTTTTTAAGTATTTCCGGATTTTATTATTTCCTTATTTTCGTATTAGGGTTTTGTTTTGAGTATTTAAACAACATTAGGTCATTATTTGGAGGCTTTTGACTTTTAATAATATTTCGTAGTTTTACTCTTGTTCCGTGGATTCGGAATTTTTCTAGATTTATCGCTTGTAACTGTCTGTTCTTGACTGAGATTAGCGCTTGCTTTTCTCTTAGATTTTCCGACTGCGTCAGTTAAGCGCAGGAAGAAGTATGCGAGACAATGGGGCACAGTAGTAAGACCCAAAGTAGCAAATATTGTTCGGGATAGAGCACTCTTTAAAAACTGAAAGAATATGAATAAATGAAATCCAACCATACTCTTGAAGTATAAGGGATATCAAAGAAGTGATTTCACATATGATTCTTATAAAAGCAATTAAAATGATAGCAAAGTGATACAAATCTAAATGGAACATTTGCGAAGTATCAACCGAGAAGCAAACCAAATCTGACCAAAACCAAATAACAGCCATATAAATGAGCAATTGAGCACAAAAGCTAGACCATAACCACATGATTGAAATTAGGAATAAACAATCTTGAGACATTAACATAATACGATGAGTTATTGAAGACCAACCAACCATTTTTAGAGACATATCCATCAAGAAAATCGTCACTAAGAAGACATAAAAATCTAGTGCAAGAGGATACCAATGAGGTGGTAAGAAATTATAGCTACCACTGAAGGAGGCAGAAACAAAAGATCTCAAACAAATTAAATTCAAACGGGGGGGGAGAGGACTTACCTGGACGGGTCCAAGGATGGGGTAACGGCGCGCGTGACAGAAGTCGGTGGCGAAGAGGCGGTTGGTGTTGGTGGGCACTTCCAGGTTTGCCGTGGTACGGACTCGGCTACGACGCGCCTGCCTTGTGCTGGTACCGGATTCAGGCGAGTGTTGGTATTGGAGACTGAAGCTGGACGCGGTGGTGATATTTTTCTTCGAATGCGATTCAAAGGCCGGGTTTTGAGAGGTGGGATAGTTTAGACCAGGGATGCGAAAACTCAAAGTGATTGGCATAGGTGATAGTAGCGGTGGTCGAAGGCGATGCAGAGGAGTGGGGAGGGTCGGGAAATACACGATTCTTCAGACCCGCAGGATAGGCGTACCGATGCTGCAGATAGGTATCGGAAGTGGAGCGTCGGTGATCGTCAGGATTGAAAAGACTACAAAAGCAGAGCAATTATTTAAGTCAGAAGAGAGAGAAAGGCCCTAGGGGAAAATGTGACGATGAAATAGCTGGGATGGAATAAGTTATCATATTACATCTATCAAAGGAATAACATTGATATGGACGAACTGTTATTTTAATATGGAGGTCAACCAACATTCTGGATCAATCTCACATAATTCACGTACAATGTATAATTTGTATATGATAAACGTCGTGGTATTATCGTGGAAGAATAAAAAAAAACTAGTTCCGATAACGTCCAGATCTTTTAATAAAATTGCTTGAGCTAATATTAAGGCACATGTCAACTGATCTGAGGACTATATAAGTAACCCAATAGACCATGCAACTTGAACTCTTCATACGTTATTGTTTCGGTGTTGAAACGGTTGGCGGTCTTGAGAGAAGTCCGCCAAAGATTGGGGTTAGACTCCGCTAGTGAATAACTGCACAAGAAGCAAACGTGAACTACCTTCGGGGGGATGCGAGGAAACCCCCTCCGACGCTCAAGTCAGCACGTGTCCAAATAGGATTTAGAGAGAGAAAGTAGAGAGAGAGAGATAAGAATCCTGAGTGTGAGGGAATGTACCTGTAGAATAGTACTAGTGGGGTATTTATAGAAGTACTATTCCTCTGACAGGGTGTGTAATCCTTCTACACATGTACGGTTGTGGTGCACCTGACACTTGGGAAGATTCCCTTATTTTGTCTTGTTGGGCGACCGCCAACGTTGTCGGGCCACATCAATGAACTGACTTGTTAGAGCATTAGGCGACACTTACAATATTCGCGTCCGTAATTGTGTTCGCGGACTCCTCATGGGGGTCCGCTAACGTACTTGGGTTATACCCATACAACTAGCCCCCCCAATATCTTTTGGGGTCTTGACCGCTAAGGATGTTGTCGGTGGACGCGAGTCATTGTTGCCGTATTCAATTTTTCGGAGAGGTTGGTTCGTTGGGTGCCACGTGTCGTCGTAGGGAGTTGAAAAGTTTTGAAAAGTTAATCATTGTCTTTCCGAAAATCCCGCCCAATTCTTTATTAGGGTTTAACCTTGCTGTGACACTTGGCATAAATCGGGAGAGAAGTTGGAGGGTCCTTCTAATCTCAGCCGTTCATTCGCTATATATATGGACAACATTTGTCCTTTTTCTGGATTTCTCCATCATTCTCAAGCTTTCCTTCTTCCTTTTCCATTTCTTTTCTCACGAACCTGCAGCTTCATTTGCTCAGAAACTGATTTTTTCTTGCTCAAATTGCTTCGAAAAGTTACTCAATCCTCTAATTTTCATTTTCCGGTTCTAGTGCACTGAAAATTTCGTCTTTTCTTGACGAACATTTTCTGGGTTTTTTCTGGGTTTGAAGATTTGTCTTTCGCCGGTGCTTTTCCTATCTTTCCGGTGATTCCTTGGCTCAAGCTCAAGCTTTTCGGTGCAATCTCGCTGTTCGGAGACTTTGTTTACCTTTTCCGGCGTCTTTCACTTACTACTTTACTTTTCTCCGGCGACCTTTCGTTTCCAGGTATTTCTTCAATTTCTCTCCGTGTTTTATTAAGTTTCTTTGCGTTTTCATCATGTCGGATCAGTCTGATAGCCAGAATACCCCTAGTGAGGCGTTCATGACCTAGAGTGACCCTTCTTCTCCCCTGGCCGATAGCGAGCCCTCTTCCCCTTTGGCCGATAGTGAGCCTGCTTCTGGCTCAAGCCCAGTGGGGAGGACCAGGTTGTTAGCGGACATACCTCTTACCGTTGAGAGAGAAAAAGAGTTAAGGTCAAAGTTTCTAAACGACCCTGCTACCCCTGAGTTGCATAGCCTGACTAGCTAGGAGGTATCTATCCGCTAGTCAGAGTGGTGACCGGCAAACGCTTAGAGAGCTTAGGCACCAGATTCTTGCTAGGCGATCCGTTAGGCATCCTCCGGTCGATGCCGTTCCCGGCCTTTATGTAGCACCTCTTAGAGAGCATGCTTGGTTGGATAGTTTGGCGGATGCTGGGGTAGAGGTAACGGCCAACTTTTTCGACCGTTTACAGCAATCTGCGGCTCCTAACCCTCATATTATTGATTTAGGTGACGACAGCGACTCCATTGCTACCGTTATGGTCCGTCAGGAAACTGTCTACCACCGTCGCAGCGCTCCTGCGAGTCCTGTTGTACGCGTTACTGTGGACGCGGCTGATTCCGTGCCTTTGTCGGCGCACACGATTGGGGAAAGTTCCCGTGCTGTCGAATTAAGGGTTGACGACTCCAATCAAATGGAGGATGAGACTGAGGTTGGACCGGGCACTGATGCTCTTTGGTTGCCTGCTGATTATAGTGCTGGTCCTCTTAGCGTAGAAATTGACGGGTCATAGCGTTAGGACGCCAATGATTTTTCCTACCCCAGGGTTGCTCGGGATTTATATTATTTTCCCGAGGGTTATCGGCTGATAGTTCCACCAGAGGGGGCTATTGTGACAGAGTGTCCTCCCGGTCACGTGGCCGTGTATACTCATCACTTCGAGGTTGGCCTCCGCCTTCCTCTGGATTCTTTTTTGGTAAAGATTTTGAACGCGTTCAACGTGTGCTTGGCTCAATTGACTCCTTTGGCGGTCCGGAATTTGATAGCGTACATCTGGGTTATCCGTTTTTTGGATTTTCCGCAAACGCTAAATCGGTTCCGCCACATCCATTGGCTGAAGAAGAATGGATCTTCTAGGCAGGCAGGTTGGTGGTCGCTCACTACAGCCGACAAGAAGATGACCGTCCAACCTAAAATGACTGGTTTAAAAGGTTGGCAGGATGCCTTCTTTTGGTTGCAGGTTCCTGAAGTTTATCCTGTGCGTCGTCATTTCACCGAGCCTCGTCCTCATATGGAGCATTTACCCATTATTCCGTTAACTGGGGAGGAGTTAGCGGCCTTTGATTATTTTGACACGGAGGATTATTTAGTTACTTATGAGGATGGGAAGGAGGCAAGGGTTAAGGAGCCCAAATATTAGATTCCTCATTCCAAGTACATCCTGGGGAACGAGCCCTTGTCGGCCATGCTGCTCTGCCCTACTCATGAAAATGGTAAGTGTTGTTGTCGGACTGGTCCGTCTGATGAAAATAGTAAATTATTATTTTTTTTTTAATTGCTTCCTGTTTGTCTGCAGGCTTTGACCATCTTGATCTTGACGCCCTTGGCGTTGACGAGAACCTCAAGCCGCTAACCAATTTGCCGCCTGCTCCGTCCCACGAGCACGAGACCATGCATGGGACTACTAGTGGTCGCCGGGGAGGGAACCGCCACGACCCTCAAAATATTCGCCGTGGTCGTGGCGGGGTGACCGTCGCTCGCGTCCCTGTTCCGGTTGCCAGCACTACTGTTGTCGGCTCTGGTGGGCAACCTGCTGCTGTCCCTCTAAGGTCTTCTACTTCCCGACCTGTGGCCAGGGGAGGCGTGACAAGGAGACGGCCACGAGAACAGACTGCGCCGGACTCCTCCGCTAACAAGCGGCCGACCTTGGCAGGTCCTGGCACTTCTACCCCCGCTGATGAAATCGTCTAAATAGAAAACCTGGACGTGAATGCTCCAGGGAGCCAAGGGCATGTGGAGGTCGCGGCCACGGATCCCGGTCTCCCGAGCGGTGGTACTTGGTTGTCTGGCTCCTTCTCCACCATTCGTCAAAAGATCCGGGAGATGATCACTTCTCAGAGTTTTCTATCTAGCTTATCTCCCGGCATTTTCTCTCGATTTGGTGAGTGGATTGAGAAGAAAGAAGTGCCGCTGAGTGATTCAATGGCGGCCTCGTTTGCCGGCCGTCCTATCGTCCCAGGCAAGATCTACCAACCTGATTGGGACGTTAGAGAGGATGAATCGTTGTATGCTGATATTCCGGGAGAACGGTGGCGTTCTCGCCTACCGGATTTTGAAAGGCATGCAACTGCCTATTGACAGGCCGGCAGGGTCCTTGGTGACTCCAGCTGCTAGGTTGGCTCACGACCAACTTGTCGTATGTTTCTTCCTCCATTTGTGACTGTTATTTATTTTTGCATTTGTGTTGACGGTCTTCTTTCTTCTCCGCAGGCCAACAATGCTGCTCTTGAGCTGATTGAGCAGTATGTTGAGTACCAGAAGTTGTCGGACAGCTATAAACAGTCGCTGGAGACTTGCCAGGACTTGCTTAAGGATGCTGAGGACAAACTGGCAACTAAGACTGCTGCCTTGCAGCCCCTCGAGGATGAGCTGGAAACCTTGAGACCGCGAGCTGCTTTATTGGAAGAGACTGAGGAAAATGTCAACACATTGACCAAAGCTCTGGAGGCCGCTAACACTGAGAAGGAGGTTGCCGTACTGGACGCTGCGGCCGAAGCTGAGGCCAAAGGGTCGCCAAGGCTGTTGCTAAGTTCAAACAGTCTGATGAATATGCAACGGCCCTCTATAAGAGGTATGACGGCGGGTGGGCGGCCGCTATGAGATGTGTTTGCAAGACCATTTCAGGATTTGACTAGAATGTGATCGAAGATGCCCATACTGCCGGCCAACATCTCACGCCATTTGAGGGAGATCCAAAGTTTGCTGACGAGGATGCCATAGCTGATGCGGATCCTCGGGACCTGACGGAGCAGATAAACCAGGATGCTCCCCCCTCTTGAAGTTTTTGGCGGCCTTCTCTCAGCTCTTCTTGTTCTTCTAATAGCTTGTAATTTTTAATTCTATGAATATTTTGACACTTGATTCGGCCCATGTTGGCGTTTGTAAACGTTAACATTTCTTAATTTTATAAGTACGATTCCAACTAAAAAGCCTTTTATTTGGCCGCCTTCTTTTTGTCTGTAGTTGGCCGCCAAGCCAGTAGCTTTTATTTTATGGGAAAGTACTTTATATCTTGCGTTTCTGTCGTTTTAATTATCACCTGATTGTTGTATGTCTGCCAATCTTTTTGTTTGTCAACGATAATTATCATATGGTCTTTTATATGACCGTTAATGCACATGGGCCTGTCATATGGCTTATGCTCTTGTGTTAGATCTGTTATATAATCGTTAATACACTTTGAGCCTGTCATATGGCTTTAGTTTCCTGTGCTAGGTCTGTCATATGACCGTTAAAGCACTTTGAGCCTGTCATATGGCTTTTGATTTGTGCTCGGTCTGTCATATGACCGTTAACGCACTTTGAGCCTGTCATATGGCTTTTGATTTGTGCTAGGTCTGTCATATGACCGTTAACGCACTTTGAGCCTGTCATATGGCTTTTGATTTGTGCTAGGTCTGTCATATGACCTTTAACGCACTTTGAGCCTGTCATATGGCTTTTGATTTGTGCTCGGTCTGTCATATGACCGTTAACGCACTTTGAGCCTGTCATATGGCTTTTGATTTGTACGTATGAAAATAATAAGACAATTGATGAATTGCTTAACGGAAGCTTGTATTATTTATGTAATGAGAGGTGGCTTTCGGCCTATTACATTCAAAAGCTCAAACATCGTATTTCTTTAGGACGCTAGCATTCCAACAATTTTTAAGCTCCTTGTCATCCATGCTCTTTAAAATGAAAGAACCGGGAGCAATCTTGTTGGCTATGACGTAAGGACCTTCCCAGTTAGCAGTCAGCTTTCCCTCAATATGTGCCTTTCCGGTGGCTACTGTTCTGCGAAGGACTAGGTCGCCAACATCTAACGGCCTCTCCATGACTTTCTTATTGTAAGCCTTGCTGATTCTATCTTTATAGGCGGCTGCTCTCAGTTCCGCCATGAGCCTTGTTTCTGGCAGGAGGTCTAGGCTTTCCCTGAGTGCTTGGCCGTTTCTTTGAAGGTCTTGGTGCTTGATCCGATAAGAGGGTAACCCCACCTCTACTGGTAATACCGCTTCTGCGCCGAAGGCTAGCTTGAATGGGCTTTCTCCCGTTTCTTCCTTCTCTGTTGTTCTGTTTGACCATAGCACCGCTGGCACCATATCAGCCCATCCTCCTTTGAACTCATCTAGCTTTTTCTTCAAGGCGTTCAGGATCTGTTTATTCGCGGCCTCTGCTTGCCCGTTGCTCTGGGAATGGCAAACGGCTGAGTATGCGAACTTCACACGGAACTCCGTTAAGAATGCTTGTACGGGACGACAATCAAACTGGATGCCATGATCGAAAACGATAGCCATGGGGATCCCAAATGTTGTCATAATGTTCTGCCAGATGAATTTCTTGACCTGATTAGCCTTGATTTTTGCTGTCGGTTCAGCCTCTATCCATTTTGTAAAGTAATCAATGCCCACTATTAGGAATCTCCTCCCTCCTGTTGCTGTGGTGAACGGTCCCAGGATGTCCATTCCCCACTGAGCAAACGGAATCGGACAGAGGATAGGTCGTAAATCATTGGGTCGGTCCGTTAATGATGGGAGCATATCTCTGGCACTTGTCGCACTTCTTGACGTAGCATTGTGCGTCCGCCAGCATACTTGGCCAGTAGAAACCTGCTCTCAACGCCTTAAGTGCTAAAGCCTTTCCGCCAATGTGGTTGCCGCATATACCTTCATGTATTTCTTCGAGTATCCTCGCGGATTCCCATGCGGTTGCACACTTAATCAAAGGTATACTGAACGACTTTTTGTACAGCTCATTCTGATATATGACATACCAGCTTGCTTCTCGCTTCAATTTCTTAGCAGACGAAGGATTACTGGGAAGCGTCCCAGTCAACTTGTATGCCACACGACTCACTAAACCACTCCCCTTGTTGATTTATCTTTGTTGACGGCCACACTTTTTTCCGTTATGCTCTTCTCCTTCAAGATGTCCACCGTGACGGTTTTTTCAATGCTAAATGAGTCAGAACTTGCCAATTTGGACAATGCGTCCGCTTTTGTGTTCTCGGCCCTAGGTATTGCTTGAATTTCAAAATGATTCAATTGAGCTATCAATTCCTTGGCCTTTTCCACGTACTTTAGCATGTTGGCCTCTCTGACTTCAAAATCTCCTCGTAGCTGGCCGCTGACCAACTGTGAGTCTGTTTTTAAGAGCACCTTCTTAGCGCCCGCCGCCAAGCACATTCTCAAGCCCGCAATTGCTGCCTCATATTCTGCTTCGTTGTTTGACGCCGGAAAAGCAAATTTAATGGCGTACTGGTATGAATTTCCCTTTGGGCTAATCATCACTATACCAGCCCCGGATCCGCTAACAGCAGACGATCCGTCAACTTCCAACAGCCAGACCTCCTTTTGCTCCACTTCTTCTTCCTCATATGAGGCTTCCACAATAAAATCTGCCAAGGCCTGCGCCTTGATAGCGGTCCTGGGCTTATATTGTATATCATACTCTGATAGTTCCACGGCCCATTTCAACAAACGGCCGGAACTATCCATCTTCTGCAACGCTTTTTCTAGCGGCTGATTTGTTAGAACTTGAATGGGATGGCAGTCGAAGTATGGCCTGAGTTTCCTGGCGGCGATTATCATGGCCAAAGCCATTTTCTCAACCAGCTGATAACGGCTCTCTGGCCCGTTAAGGATATGGCTAACGAAGTATATTGGCTGCTGCCTTTTCTCTTTTTCCACCAATAACACGGCCGCGACTGTTTTCGGCGAGGCCGAGATATACAATTGCAATACGTCTCCAATCTCGGGCCTTGTAATGGTGGGTAAGCTTTTCAAATGCTCTTTTACCGCCAGGAATGTTTTGCTTTGCTCCTCTCCCCACTCGAACTTCTTATTTCCCTTAGCAGCGCGAAGAAAGGCAAAGCCTTGTCTGCTGATTTTGAAATGAATCGAGTAAGGGCCGCCATTCTTCCTGTCAGCCTCTGAATATCTTTCACGCTCTTTGGCTCAGGCAGATTGACAATAGCCTGCACCTTCTCCGGATTAGCGTCAATCCCTCTCTTGCTTACCAAAAATCCCAAAAACTTCCCAGCTCTTACCCCAAAGACACATTTCTTTGGGTTAAGCTTCATTTTATATTTCCTCAAAGTTCTGAAAGTTTCTTATAAGTTGACTATGTGTTCGCGGTCAGCCTTACTTTTGACGATGGAGTCGTCAACATATGCCTCGATGTTTCTCCCCCTCTGATCCGCGAATACCTTATCGACCAGCTTTTGGTATGTTGCTCCTGCATTGCGGAGGCCAAATGGAATTGCTTTGTAATTGTACACGCCACAATCTGTGATGAATGCTGCCTTCTTTCGATCGGCCTCCAGCAAACTAATCTGGTGATAACCTGAGAATGCATCCATAAAGCTGAGTAGTGCGTGACCGCTAGTAGAGTCTACTAGCCGGTCTATTCTTGGTAATGGATAGCAGTCCTTCGGGCAGGCTCTATTGAGGTCCGTGAAGTCGACACACATCCTCCACTGGCCGTTAGCTTTTTTTCACCATAACCACATTGGCCAACCATTCTGGGTAGTCGCACGGCTCAATGAAGTCGGCAGCCAGCAGCTTATCAACTTCTTCCTTGATGGCCTTGTTCTTTTCGGCCGAAAAATTCCGCTTCTTTTGCTTGATAGGTCGGACAGTGTTGTCAACATTTAGACGATGTATCATCACGGCCGGGTCTATTCCCGGCATCTCATCCGCCGAGAACGCGAAGACGTCCGCATTTTCTCTTAGGAGAGTAACCAGGTTGACCCTGACCTTTGGGTCCATGTCTGTTCCAACAGCTACTGTCCTTGCCGGATTATCCGCCAGCATCACCTTTTCTGTTTCTCCGTCCGGTTTGGGCCTTGGCGTATCGTTAGGCCTGGATTCCAATTCTTCCATTGAAACATCCATCTCCTCATCCCCTTTCCCGGATCCTTCCTCATTCGTCAGAGCTTTCCTCTGAGCTCGCCTTTACTTTCGGGTTGGCGGATTCAGATCTTCTATCGGAATTCTCCTTGCCCGCTGCTTTAGTGCTGTTAGATAGCATGATTTTGCCACCTCCTGATTTCCTCTTAACTTTGTTGTTGCCCCGAGATTGGAGACGTACAGCATAGTCAAATGATAAGTTGACACAACTCCTTGGACGTCATGGATGAAAGGGCGTCCGATAATTGCATTGTAAGCTCCCGGCACGTCAACTACCAAAAATTCTGCCATTACATCCCTGGCGTTCTCATCTTCTCCAACCCTTACCGGTAGGGTTATCAGCCCTTCTGGGATTACTGACGCCCCCGTGAAACCTATCACCGGGTAGCGAACAGGCTTCAAATGCTCCCGGCCGATCATCAGCTTTTCAAAAGTGGAGAGATACAATATGTTTGCTGAACTTCCTCCGTCCACCAGAATTCTGTGGATCAGACAGTTTGATACTTTCAGTGTGACCACCAGAGGGTCGTCATGAGGGTAAACGACATGCTTTGCATCTTCAACCGTGAAAGACATAGCGGGCATTACTGGCGGCCTTCTCCATTGCATGCTTTCATTGAAATTGACCTGGTGCCTGAATTCTTTAAGACTTGCCTTGGCCCCATTGACGATGCCACCATGAATTGGACCGCCACTTATAACATGGATCTCAGCAATCCGCGACTGCACATTCTCGTTATTAGGCTTTACCACGTCCCCGTCTTTTGACTGAGCCTTGTATTGGGTGAAGTAACCCCGTCTTATCAGATCCTCTAGGTTATCCTTCAAGTGTCTGCAGTTCTCAGTAGTGTGACCGTGATCTCCATGAAAATCACACCACTTGCTCTTATCACGGTTTTTGTGAAACATTTGCTTTGGGCGCTGCCATTTATCATTGTCCTTGTTCATCTGGTATATCCGAGCTCTTGAGGTCGTGAGCTGCTTATATGCATCGAACTTATCTTTGTACTCGAATCTTTCGCGGTCATTCTTCTCGCGGTCATTTCCTTTCTTGACCACATTTGACTCCTGCTTCCTTTCATCTCGGCCGCGATCATTTTCGTGACCCTTTTCTCTCTTCTGCTTATCATCCCTCATCTTTTCGGGCTCGCAACTTTGGCTTCCCGCGGCCTTGTCAAGCTGCTTATATGCATCGAACTTACCCTTAAGACTGGCTCTAGGGAGGTGAAGGTTTTGCGGCCCAGGTAGCTCCTGAATGCGGACCCTTTCCTCAGCCCAGTCATTAGAGCTAGGACGGCCACATCTTGCTGAAGCGAGGAATAGTGACTGCCTCAGCATTAAAACGGCCAATGAAATCTCGCAGGCTCTCATTTTCCCGCTGCTTGATAGATAACAACTCGCCAGTTGTGCGCTCACGGCGCCTATTACTCACGAAGTGAGTGCTGAACATAGATGAAAGCTGAGAGAAACTTGAAACATTACCAGCCTGGATACTCTTGAACCATGTCTGGGCAATCCCAGTCAGAGTAGACGGAAAAACTTTACACCAGATGGCGTCCACCTGCGTGTATAAATACATATGCCCTTCATAGGCTGCAACATGGTCATCCGGATCTGACGTGCCGTCATATTTGCAGGACGGCATCTTGATCCTTGGCATAGGGTGGTTCAAGATTTCTGGAATGAAGGGAGACAGCTTAGGTTTAATCAACAAATGACCGCCGGCGGAATAGTTGCTTATATCGTTGGTGCTATATTCTCGGCGGGAACGGCTCTGATGCTCATCCCCAGAATTGTTTAGATCCTCTGTCTCTAGGAGTGCTTCTTCATACTCTGGGTCCTAAATTTGCCTTTCCATCTGGCGTCCCTCTTGAGTGAAAGTCCGCATTCTTCTCACGGGGGTGCCATCGACGTTGCGACCATTCACGGTCGACATCCGCCTACGAACCTGGCCAACCCTCGTATTAGGAGTGGGGGTGTTGTTAGGCTGAGTACCCGCTTGTAACATTTGGATGAAAGACGCTACAATTTGTAGCTGCTCAGGGGAGAATTGACTTAATTGTGCCAGGTTAAATGATCCGCTACCAGTGTTTACCTGAGACACATTGTTCCCAGGAGTTTGCTGTTCATTGACGTTCCCAGCGTCTAACTCTGATGGATCACGGCCGTCATTGTTTGCTCTTTCCATGATAGCGTTCACAAAGATGGGAGGCCCCCTCCTTGTAGCGCCAAGTTGTTTCGGTGTTGAAACGGTTGGCGGTCTTGAGAGAAGTCCGCCAAAGATTGGGGTTAGACTCCGCTAGTGAATAACTGCACAAGAAGCAAACGTGAACTACCCTCGGGGGGGATGCGAGGAAACCCCCTCCGACGCTCAAGTCAGCACGTGTCCAAATAGGATTTAGAGAGAGAAATTAGAGAGAGAGAGAGATAAGAATTCTGAGTGTGAGGGAATGTACCTGTAGAATAGTACTAGTGGGGTATTTATAGAAGTACTATTCCTCTGACAGGGTGTGTAATCCTTCTACACGTGTACGGTTGTGGTGCACCTGACACTTGGGAAGATTCCCTTATTTTGTCTTGTTGGGCGACCGCCAACGTTGTCGGGCCACATCAATGAACTGACTTGTTAGAGCATTAGGCGACACTTACAATATTTGCGTCCGTAATTGTGTTTGCGGACTACTCATAGGGGTCCGCTAACGTACTTGGGTTATACCCATACAGTTATCTTTTAAGTATTATATTTTTTTTTTCTTTCAAACAAAAAGTTTTAGCTAGTAGCTAGCTTGCTAGAAACTGCTCAAGAAATATGATGACTACCAAAGGTTTGATGTCATTGTCAGCTTTTCCATGACTGTTTTGTAAGGGTACCTACACTTTTTTTATATTTATGTCTCTCTCCTAGAGGCTAGAGTAATGCATGTTTCAAAAATATGTTAATAACTCCGCCAGTCGCTCTTTAGCTGCTTTCATATATATCATCATATATATATTTGAATCAACTTGCTTAATAGAGACATAAGGACATTTGATATCTTCAACTAATAAAAACTAACACACCAAAGTAACAGGCCGCGAATTCATGCCATTAGAAAGTAGAGTAATATGAAAGATTATGCGCATAATGCTACCATAAGGGTTATGTTTTTAAAATAATCATTGTAAATAGCACTCCCTAAACAAAAAGACAAGTCACAACGAAAGACAAAATTGATATATATACACAAATAACATTAGTTGTCTTGAATTACTAATATGAAACAATAATTTATATATTACGAGACATCGCCCAGATGAAAAAACTAGTTGACTAAGTAAAATAGGACCAAGGCCATCAGTTTTGGTGCCATCTAAATATTTAGCTTTTTTTTTTAAGCTTTCTTAATTAGCAAGACAAAACTATTTTCTAGCTAAAATAATTAACGCTTAGGAAATTTCAACAGTTTATGAAATGGACAACTTTATTAATTAAGGAGCTTGCGTTCGACTTTGCATGCACTATTATTTTGAAGATGTTTATCCCTCATAACAAAAATCGTAAGATGTTCATAAGACAATGGTTGTCTATGCATTTCTCGGTACTTTTAGTTTCAATATTGGAAGCAGACTGGCGGAAAAAATAAATCGCTCATTAATATTGAGATGATTACGCTTTTCTATGATTCACCTTTTCTATCCCACACGAGAGAATACAATACTTCCCGGTAGTATCATCTTTAGACTTGAACAGTTAGTAGTTGGGCATTTTCTCAAAATCGGGCAACGATTCAGCAAGCTCGTGACATTTGAAATTTGTGCGCATTCAAAAAAAGAAAAAAAAAAGACAAACAAAAAAAAAAAACTATGCAAGTAGTAAAATTTTTACCATGTCATCGTTTGTAGAGTAAGTTAACTATGCCTTTTGTGTTTCAAAATATATATGCAGGGGTGTGATGGTTCAGTGTTATTGAACTCAACGACAGATTTCCAATCCGAAAAAGAAGCAATACCTAATCGAAGCTTGTCGGGGTTCGACGTTATTGATGATATCAAAGCAGAGGTCGAGAAGGAGTGTCAAGGAGTAGTGTGTCTTGTGCTGATATCTTAGCGTTGGCCACTAGAGACGCTGTTTCTGTCCAGGTAAGGTAAATTTTGGGTGCATATATATACCAAATTATATGCAATCTGTGTACTACTTCCTTCGTTTTTTTATTAGTCCTTACATGACATACATACCAAGAGATTAAGAGAATGACATTAAGTTGAAAAATGTTGAGACAAGTAGTCCCAATAACATGTGAAGATGGATGAGAGAGGAAAATTACTAGAAATGAGTATATGAGAATATTTAAATTTGAACTTCCATAAAAAAAGGAACTGCAATGATTAAAAATGATAAATATTACCTTTCAATGGTAAAAATTACACACACTTTTTTATTACAAACTTTTATTACTATGCATATCAAAAAATTATTATGAGGATCTTATTAGATTGGTTAAATGAGTACTTTCTTAATTTAATCAACTTTTAGAAAACACTAAGTATTTAATAATTTAATAATAATGTTGGAAAGTGTATATTGGAGATTGTCTGATAAACACCAATCCAGATTTTGAGAAAATTTTAAAAATAGAGTGAAGTATAATGTTGCAGATAAATTTTTGGACCAATTTATTGGTCAGATCATAGACTTGAGGTAACTGATTTTTTTAAAAAATATGATGAAAAATTACTAGATAGATGAAATTACACGTTATAACATTGCTAACAACTGATAAATATAATTTTACTTCTACATAAATAAAAAATAAAAAGGGATGATTTTTGAGTTAAAGTTATTTCTGATTATTCAATCTAATGCAGAAAATAGTTTACTTTATAACATTAATAATCCATAAATTATTTGTTTTAATAGTATGGGAGACCGCTGTGGAAGGTACCCACATGCAGAAGGGGTGGAACAATATCATTGGCTTCAGAGGCTTCCGCTAATATTCCTTCCCCGTTTTTGAACTTCACTATGCTTAAAAACAGCTTCGATAACAAAGGCATCTCAGTTCTTGATCTAGTGGCTTTGTCAGGTATCCTTTCACTCTTTTTAATCTTTTTCTTCCTTTACTTTCCTTGTAACGGAAGTATGCAATTGTAGTAACATACATTTTGTTAGTGTAATTTTGAAACTCTATTATGACATATTTTTCTTTTCGGTTTATGTAATGCATACTCAATAAGTCAATATTTTACAATAAGTTACGAAGAAAATTTATGGCAAAAAAATTATGTAGGTTTAGGGATACCAGGCCATCACTTATAAATGACATAATTACTTTTAAATTACATAAATAAAGTGGTTATACACATTAATGTCATTTATTATTGCTTATCAAGTATGGAAAAAATATTATGAATATTGCAAAATAAAAGAGATCTAATGAAACAAATTTGGATATTGCAAATCGAGACATTTTATCAAGTATGAAAAAATTATAGTTATAACTTATGAATATTACAAAAAGAGATCTAACGAAACAAATTGTAGTGACTTGTACAAAAAAAACTTAAACCTTCAAGATCTTTAATTTAAGCTTATTTTCCTTGATTTTAATGCAAAAAAATAATAATTCACAAATATGGATTGAAAGGAAGAGACAACCTTCATAATGTTTATATTTACTATTTTATGTATTAGAAAAGCTTGGTTATTCATTAGTGGGTTTCCCCTAGTGCGCTTCAGAGCTATCCGCTAGACAATAGTAAATGGTGGTTATAATCATAAACTTTTAGGTAGATAAATAAATTTGTTTTCATTTTAAAGTCCCTAGTAAGTTTGTCTACACACCATCCTGAAATGTCCATTTTTCTTATCAGAAATATTCTATTGTCAATTAGACAATTACAATAGACTGAATTATGTGATAACAAAATTTGTGCCGAAAGTTAGACCATTGGAGATGAAATTCTATTATTATTATAAGAATTGGTGGGACATTTTCTTTTCAAAATTAGATAAAAGTACGCTATTTTTTTCAATATTTATAACTAGCTACTAAACAAAAGTATTAAGATTAAGATAACTATTATCACCTCAGAAGAAAATTAAGATAACTAACTGATATAATTTCTAAAAAGTATATTAAGCGACAAATAAATTATGAAAAATATCATGTGCTAAACTAAATTGTTTTTGCTTTATATATCTTCTTAAAAAAATTATTCTGATACCTTTCCTCATTTTACAACATTTTGGTGGTGGTAAATTAAGGTGCACACACAATTGGAGTTGGTCATTGCAACCTTTTCAGTAGACGATTATTCAACTTCACTGGAAGAGGAGACCAAGACCCTTCACTAAACCGAGCTTACGCTGATTTCTTAAGGACGCAATGTAATGGCCCGAATGATCGCACAACCACTGTTGAGATGGATCGAGGAAGCTCCCTATCTTTTGACAATCACTTCTTCCAGATCTTAATGGACAACAAAGGTCTTTTCACATCCGATGCCGCCTTGCTCACGGATGACGAAGCCCGAAAATTCGCCTCCAAAATGCTTAACCCAAAGAAGTTTTTTGATGAGTTTGCCAAGTCAATGGAGAAGATGGGAGCCATTGACGTGCTTACGGGAACTCAAGCCTCAAGGCCATATTAGGAAGCAATGTAGTTTGGTCAACTAATTAGTGAAATAAGCTGTATACATGCATATTAGCTATATGTTAAGGATCTGCTTGTTTTGTATAGCCAAATTAATGTACTCGTGTATGTGTAATCAATATGCAAATCTCCTCCCTTTGGGGTTTCGCAGATTCTTCCTTGTCAATCATTTTAATCAATGCTGCCACTCCTAGTTGTAAGAAACATTAGTTATCAAATTATTTTCTATTTGGAAAATTTGTGCGAAACAATCTTTTAGAAGCACTATATTACGAGAAACAAACTATTAAATTTTTTTTTACACTTAACAACCTTAACTGAATATTTTTTTTAGGAGATCAGACCTTAAAGCTTTATTCCGGCGTTGATTCTCGTTTCCAGGCGTTGATAAAGGTGTTTTCTATGTGCAATCCTCGCACTTAAAGGTGTTCAATGTCTTGATGACCAAAGCTTGTGATCGAAAATTAACGTCGGAAAATAGCCTTGAGGTCAGGTGAAGTTTGTTGGCCTTTGCTCTGTTTTTCTCTGCTCGTCCTCTGTAAAAGAGGCGCCTTTTTCTACTTATATTCTTATACTCACGGAAGAAAACCTAGTTGTTGAAGAAACCGCCAAAGTCGGTTAACGGACGCGAGCTGGGGTGATGTGTGTCGCGAGGTGCGACGCGCTACTGCTTTTTTCTACCTGACGCTGCAGACTTAAGCTGGGACAACAAAAGGGCTCACGACCCGCGATCTAGCTCGCGAGGTGCGATGGGCCTGTGCTGCCGAGCTCGCCACAATTCTTCATTGCCAAAATTCCCGGACGCTCTAGAATTGAAGTTTCAAACATCTCGGATAGAACGGGACCACATAACAACGACCTTTACTCTTTAAGACTCACAAAAGTAGGAATTAGGAGACAAAAATCAACATATTACTCCTAAACCCTCAAAGACTAAAACAACTTCATTCTTCCCTCTTAAGCCTAACTACTAACCAAAAGGATAGAAAATGTGTTTAAGATGCACGCATAACTCGGACACATCACAATTTCTAAAGATGGTTTCCCCTTACCTCACATGTTATTACTGCTAATCAAGACCTAAGGAATTGTTCTAATATTAATCAGATAACATGAACAACCTATTAGGAACCCTGTAATTTTGATTGCTTAATAACATGCAACCAAAAATAAGTCTTTTTTGATGTGTTTAATCAACCAATTTAGACTAATATTTTTAGGGTGCTTGAAAATATTATATGGTTGTTCTTTTGCATAAACTTTGATATGAATCGATATTTAGTAGAGGTCAGCAATGAGCGAATGTGGTTCATGATCGTGTTCGTACCCTCATCCCCGAACTTAATTTTTGGTTCATGACCATTATGGAAGTTATGACGGGAAATCTACATTGGATAAGTCCCTAAGATGTCCCTATGGTTTCCCAAATATCTAATTAGGTTTATGAGTCTTCCTCTAAAGACTTGTTGGCGACTTCGAAAACGTATTTTAATAAAACCTTAACAATGGGGTAGTCAAATACGCGCTCACACCGCGTAGGCGAAATAAAATCACGCCTATAATTTTTCCTTGGATCGGCTTATCAGCAGTGAGAAAATTAACTAATCCTTCAGGAGATGTGTCAGGTGACACGTTCATTTTTGTAAGGGCGTTCAGTAATGTCGTGCGATGCTCATGAGAAGAAGCTATTAATTGCCAAACATTGATTTCAGCTTTTGTTTTCATGAGTTGCTGAATGATAGCGTTCTCTTTGCGAAGAAGCTCTTCAGGAGGTGCAGGTAATTGTGAAGTATTGTTCTGGACTGGTTGATTTAGTCTTCCAGTTCAAGTGAGCACTTGTACATCTTCCTTTTCAGTGTCGGATTGGTACCAATCTTCTCCTACAACAACAAGATCATCATAGATATCAACAATCTCATTGTCATCATATAGCCCTGGAGGAGGAGGAATGCATGCTCCTTTTTCATAGTCACTTTCCTCATTGACATACTCATCTTCATCATCACTGGCCCATATGCCATTGATGTCGAATGGTGCTTTAGTAAGAATAAGAGTAGGGACAGGATCCCCTATGGGCGCAATCAATAGAGATGGATCATAGTAGTATTGATCTTGTGAGATGGCTAAGACATTGTTTAATAGCCCACTTTGATTATTGGGTTTTTTTCCCTGCAGGAGGAATGGAAAGTCTATCTTCATCAACCATGTCTTGGATGACATCTCTCAGTTTGAAGCAATCATTAGTTTTGTGACCATTTCCTCTGTGGTACTTACAGTAAGCATTCTTGTCCCATCGTGAACTTTTTCTACTTTCTTCTGGATCAGGAGTTGGTCTAATGGGAAAAAGAGCGTCTTTTAAGTGAAAGCGATCAAAAGCTGTGGCATAGGACATGCCTATTGGAGTGTATATCCTCCTTGGTTACTCTGGAAGGATTTGTTCAGTGCCTCAAGAAGGTTCACCTCTCCACCTTTAGATGTAGATCCATAGTCATTCTTCTTGTTGTTATTATTGCCCTTATAACGATTGTTGTCATTTTGGGAATTTTTCAACAAGTCACCTTCGATTTGAATGACTATACTGGAGAGCTTCGTAAAATTTTCGATACCTAAATACTTGAGATGGTTTTTGTATTTAGGCAAAAGATTGGCAATGAAGATGCGAATTAGCTCTTCCTCAGGAATCTTGAAGACCATGTGAGTGGACTTTTCTCTCCACCTGTTGAGGTAGGAGGTAAAGCCTTCATTATTGTCTTGCTTAAGGACTTCCAATTCCCTTTGAGGGGTTTGGATTACAGTGTTGTGTTCATATTGTTTCATGAACTCTCTAGTGATATCACCCCAAGTTTCAACATGTTTAGGGCCTAGTGAGTAGAACCAGTTTTGAGAGATAGGGTCCAACGACATCGGCAATAGCGTTGGATAAAGTTTGGGGTCCACTGACTTAATGATCATGGTGGCCCTAAAATTTCTCAAGTGGTACTTAGGATTATCAATAGGCTTGAATTTGGGAAAGTCACTTGTAGAGAACTTTTCAGGCAACTTTCCCTTGAACTTGTTGTTCTCGTCCATCTCAAAGTAGGCATCTTTTTTGGTAACCTTATGGAAAACATTTGTTGAATTTGCGAAATATACCCAGTCGCCAAATTGTAGCCTAAGCGAATGATCTTTTGAGCTAACATGCGTCCGTTCATGTGCGTACCACAAATTCCATTATGGACCTGATTCATAGCCTTCATGATGTCTGGCTTATCTATACAGAGAAGATGCACACTGTTGAGTCATGTAGTGTTTTGATGATTGTAAACAAATGATGATTATCTAACTAACATGTGTGTTTGAGATGTGCATATTACATTAACATGAAACAAGTCATGGAAGGTTGAATATATCCCATCATGAAGGACTTCCAACAAGTGAAGTTCCTAAAAGAGTTCCTATATAAGGAACACAAACAGAACAGTGGAACATTGAATATGAAGTTCCGGAGCAGTTCCTGAGTGGGAGCAGCAAGATGACGTTTCAGAGTTGAAACAAGAAGTTCCTGAGCAGGAACTATGAGTGCGAAGTTTCTTAAAGGAACTAGCACATCGAAGTTCCAGAGGTGGAGCTATCAACATGTGGTTCTTGAGTTGGAGCATCATGGAGCACGAAGGTAGAGAAAAATGAATTTATTTTCTAGGATTCATGTAAGTATGTGGAAACGTGAAAGGTAATGGAACAAGGTCAAAAGGAACTCGTAAGGTCAAAAGGAACTCGTGGAACTTAGAGTCAAAAGATAAGTGGGCAAGCGGTTGAGATAAATAAGGAATATATATCTAAAAGATATTATTTAAATTAAGAATAATATATCTTTTAGAACTAGTTTAGGAATAATATTCTAAAGTTTTTAGGAGTCTCAAATTAATTAGATTGAGTCAAACATCACGTAATCCATGCAGCAGGTTCATTTGGTTAGTTTAACAAATCTTTCTTTGGTTGTTTCCAACGTCTGAGTCTGTTCCTAAGCAAAGGAACTGGTCACTGTTGGGAACAGCGAAAGATAGGAACAATGAAAAGTGAATCTGATGTAATAACTAAATATAACGTGACATGTTAGTGGTTAATTAGTTAATAAATATTTTTAAATAAAATACAAGGTAGTTAGAGTTTTTTTAGGAATTACTTTAATTGATAATTTTATTTAAAATAATGTTGCACAAGTAAATGCTAGATTTTAGGAAGCAGTATTAATTTGTTACACACGTTCAAGATAAACGTGGAGTTAGTGGTAGATCATGCAGCTTGTTCCTCAAGCTAAGGAACAACATGGGTTAATGCTTTAAACCACTAACTCGTGATTAATCCCACGCTCATTCTAAATGACTGCTATAAATATACAAGTTCAATTAAGTTTCAAATTGTCTGACTGGTGTCATTCCATAGTGTCTGACTTGTGTCATTCCATAAGTTCTGGCTTAAGGAATAATGTTATAAAAGAATTATATTTTTCTATTCCTCGTTTTGAGTCAGTTCCTATGAGTTCCAAGTTCCTACAAGTGTCATGTTCCTTTACAGTTCTTCAGTTTCTATATACTAGAGTTAAACCAAATTATCAAGCGTCTGTATTTGAGTTTGGGGTTAAAGGGTTTGAGTAAACTCTTGTAATGGGAACTTGGTAAAGGGTTTGAGTGAATTCTTGTATCAAGTTCGAGTTAGGAACTTGAGTAAGTTCTTGTTGTTTATGCGTAGATTTGGGGTGAAGTTTATACAGGGGTGAGGGGTTTGAGTAAACCTGTTGTAAAGAGTTCTGGAAACTCTTAAGGGACTTAGAGTTAAGTCTAGAGAGTTAAAGTTCCTAGTGGAACTTGTGAGAGAGTTAGAGTTTCGAGTGGAACTTAGGCATGTAATAGGTTGTAACAGAGGTGGTTCCCTATTATAATGAAGAGTTTAAATCCTAAGGAGGTCGTGGTTTTCTTCTTGTATTGAGACAACAAGTTTCCACGTAAAAATCTCTCTTGCACTTTCAGTTTCTTATTGCTTATGTTTTAAATTCCGCATTATTTGAGCAATAAGTTCCACACTACAATTCACCCCTCTCTTGTAGTGTTCCTTCTGAGTTAACAATTGGTATTAGAGCTGAAACTCAGTGATAAGCAGGAAACCCTGCTGAGTTAAGTTCCTGCAAGAAACTCCACCCTACGTCATTCAAAGGAACAATTGGAAGCTGACTTTTTATTATCAATTAAAAGTCACTCAAGGATTATCAACGACCCCTTTGATGTAAGTATCTCTTCCTTGAGATATTCTTTATATGCATACATTAATTTAGAACTTGTTCCTTATAGTATTTCTAGTAAAATTGTTGTATTTGGCTTTGATGTTTTTATAGCAATTTTGGATAACTTTAAAACTTTTTTCTAAAGACAAAATGAATATTTTTAAATTGTTTTTTAAATATCAAAGAATCAGTATACTAGAAATGGTTCAAGGAACGAGCCGTATGGAACAATGCATATTTGTCACTCTTGGAACTTGGTTTCCCATCTTTAGGGAAATCCATTATTTTTGGCATGTTATATTGCGCTTATATTATTCTTCATTTGCCAAATGATAGTGTTATTATGCATCATGAATATTTGAAATATATCTTATGTCGATACATGATGGTCCTTGTTAGTAGTAGTAGATATGTGCATCATGAATATGGATATTTTATGTTGCTCTTACTAACAAGAAAGGACCCAACATATATTTGGGTACCAAAAATAAGAACTTGCTTATTTTACAGGTCATGTGAAAGGATCTTACATCTCTTGATGTAGAGGTTGTTTCTAGAAAGTAGTTATAAACATGAGTTCCTCTCACTAGAAAAGCTGAAAAAGTATGTAAAAGGTGAAATATATTTCTTAGAAAATTGGGTAATAATCTTTACATACTACTATATATCTTGGTCATTATTATTCTCAAATATGCTTTTTAATATCACTTTTTAATACATGACTGTAGAAGGTTATGAAAGAGAAGTTATTTTACGAGTTTTACATATAAATGAATTATTTCAATCTAACTTCTCTTCAAGTTTTATGCAACTATAATTATGTTTCGTGGGTTTGACTATGGAGATAATTAATATTGGTAAAGGAACTTGCTGATGTAATAAGAGAATGATCGTCAGTTCCTCTGAAAGGAACAGACGTATTAGCACAACTAAAATGAACCAAAGGAACTCTAATATAGTCACTGGAACATGGTAATTAAGTATGAATCAACTGATCTATTAACTGATATTCACTTTCTAATGATAATAGAAGTTTAAGGCCAGAATTTAGGAAGGTTTTAAGGAAAAATATTTTGACTAAGTTAAAACATTTGAAGAAATTCTTTTTGGTTATGGAAAGATTTTATTTTGTTTGAAAAATTAAATCTTTCATATTTAAAGAAAAATCTTCTTAGATATTATAAAAAAAGAATTGAAATTAAACTTTTATTTAGGATAAGAGAAAATAATAAGAGATTAAAAAAGCGCCGTTTGAGAGCTTTAGGGTTTCTCCTTCCATGGTAAACTAAGGATTACGTATGGTTCAAGCTACTGATTTCTTAGCTTATTATGGGTCGAAAGAAGAAAGTTCAGATGCCTAATCCTCCTGTAACGCGCCAATCTCAACTTTTGAATGCAAAGCAAGGATCTTTAATGGTGACTAATATTGGTACTGGAATTGATAAAACTTCAGTAAACACCCCTGAATCTGGTGACATTGAGCAGCAAACTGTTATTGATGTTATGCAACAAGTGTTTGAACAGCAAAGGATTGCTCAAAGACAAAGTGCGATGGTTAAGAAGGTAAATGAAGCTATGGCAAGCTCTGCTCAACGGGTAACAGAGGAAGTTGTGAATGCAGTTACTCTTCCTGTTCCAAGTGGTGAGGTTACCAATGTAGAAGATGACGAAGAAGATACTGTGAATAGGGTACAAGATCCTGCTGCCAAATCTTGGTCTGCCATTGCTATGGGGAAAAAACTCACATCTAAAGGTATGTCGCTGAAGTTTATAGCTCCTAGTTTGCATAATGGAAAATCTATTGCTAAAATAGATAAATCTGAAGTTGAGCAATTGTCTGATGTGTGGGCGAATGCAATAGTGCTATATGTGGTGGGCCAAACACCAACAATAGGGGCTATTATTAGTTTTATCAATATGGAATGGAATCATGTTGGGAAGCCTAAAGTCTTTCTTCATGAAGATGGGTACTTCCTGATAAAATTTAACTCTATTGAAGATAGGAATGAGATTTTATTTGCTGGTCCATATTCTCTTAACAATAGACCTATGATTGTAAAAGCTTGGACCCCTAAATTTAATTTCCATGAGGAAATAATGAGGGTGATTCCATTATGGGTTAGATTTCCTAATCTACCTTTGAATTGTTGGGTACCAGAAACTTTGAGCAACATTGGTAGTATGATTGGAGTGCCACTCTTTGCTGATGAGTGTACTACTAGGCAAATGAGAATCTCTTTTGCTCGACTTCTTATTGAAGTAGATGTCACTAAGGAATTACCTAAAGTTATTTCTATTGAAGATTATGCTGGAAACATAATTGAGCAGCCTGTGCACTATGACTAGGTCCCTCCTTTTTGCCCGAAATGTCAAACTGCAGGCCATGACTGTGCTAAGAAAGTTTATAAGCAACCACTTAGACAAGAACCAACCAAGGTCATTCAGAAATGGGTACCTAAAGTTCCTGCTACTGTTCAAGTTAGCAAGGATACTAATGTGGGAGTTTCAGAGATAGCAGCTCAGCCAACAGAGATTCAACAGCAGGGTGGGACTTCTACTGTTATGGCAGATACTGCCCATCAATCAGTAGCTGATGTTGCATCTCAACAAGTGAGAATTGGTGATATTGAGTGGTCTGTTGTGCCTGCAAAGCCTGGTAAAGACAAGCAGTCTGTTACTAGTGGGTCTGGTACTATTGTTCACACTGCTGATGAAAGAGGCTCTAGTTCATTTCATATCTCACCAATATGATCATTAGTTCTTGGAATGTGAGAGGATTGAATAATCCTGCAACCATAGTAGAAGTTAAGAAGTATATGAGTCATAATAAACTAAATCTTATGGGTTTACTGGAAACAAAAGTAAAACATGACAATAAAGACAGAATCAGGAGGAAGTTTAGAGGTAATTGGCTTTGGGAGGATAACTATGCTCATTCTAGTAAAGGTAGAATTTGGGTTTGTTGGAATCCTGAGAGCTTATCTTGGCACACCTTGGATAAAACAGATCAATTTATCCATGGTGAGGTTACTAACAAGCTTACTGGTGTTACTATCTTAGTTACTTTTGTGTATGGATTACATTCTGTGGAAACTAGGAAGCCTCTCTGGGAGAATTTAATCAGGATTAGCCACATAACTACAAAAGAATGGTGTGTGCTAGGTGACTTTAATGCTGTTCTTAAAGGGGCAAATAGGTTTCAAGGTAGAGCTGTTACTACTTATGAAACCCAGGATTTTACTTACTGTCTTGACAGTAGTGATCTAATGGAGCTCAGAAGTAGTGGTCATTTCTTTTCTTGGACTAATAAGAGTCAAGGTGATGCAAGAGTAATGAGCAGAATAGATAGATGTCTTGTTAATTCTCATTGGCTAATTACTTATACTGGTGTTACTGTTGATTTTCTTAATCCTGGTATTTCAGACCATAGCCCTCTTCTTTTAAAGTGTTCTTCTTTCTTCTCTCAGAGGGGGAGACCCTTTAAATTTTTTAACGATATGGCTGATCATTCTGATTTTGAGAAGATTGTTACTGAGTCTTGGATTCATCATTCAAGAAGAGATTCTACGATGCAAGTCTGGAATAATTTAAAGTTGTTAAAAGACAAGTTTAAAAAGCTGCATAAGCAAGATTTTGCTAATTTGGAGGCCAGAATTGCTCATTTAAGAGAACAATTGGATATCATACAGACCATAATTGCTGCTGATAGGTCTAATGAAGAGTTGTTTAATCAAGAGTCTGATTGTATTAGTAACCTGAAGAAGTTTTTGGCTGTTGAGGAAAGTGCTTTCAGACAGAAATCCAGAGTCCAGTGGCTAAAGCTGGGTGATAGTAATAGTCATTTCTTTTTCCGGGCTATGAAGGAAAGATTTACTAAAAATAGTATGGATTCTCTCCATACTGCCCAAGGTCTTAAGCTCACCAAGGCTGCTGACATTCAAGATGAAGTGATGAAATTTTATACAGATTGTTGGGTACTGCTGCTGTTGATTTACCTGGTGTTGACATTACTCTTGTGAGAGCAGGAGCTCAATTACAGGCAGCTGATATTCATTATCTTACTCAGTCTGTCACCTGCAATGAGATTGATTTGGCTCTTCATAGTATTGATGATCTCAAGGCTCCTGGGATTGATGGATTCAATAGTCATTTTTTCAAGAGATGTTGGGGTATTATCAAGGAGAAGGTGTATCATGCTATTCAAGAGTTTTTTCAAGATGGTATTTTACCTCCTGCTATTAATTGCACCTTGGTAACTTTTATTCCTAAAATTGCTCATCCATATTCTATTAAAGATTTTAGACCAATTGCTTGTTGCTCAGTTTTATACAAGCTAATTGCTAAAATTCTAACTATGAGAATGCAAGTTGTGATTGGTAGTGTGGTGGACTTAGCCCAATCTGGGTTCATGCCTAATAGAACTATCTCTGATAATATTCTTCTTGCTACTGAATTGATCAAAGGGTATTCTACTAAGCATGTGAGTCCTAGGTGCATGATTAAAATTGACTTAAGAAAAGCCTATGACTCAGTTGAGTGGCCTTTTCTTAAGGTCATGCTTGCTGAATTGGGTTTCCCTTCCATCTTTGTAAAATGGATCATGACTTGTGTAACTTATGTGTCCTAATCTGTGCTCATTAATGGAGTCCCTAGTCCTCCTTTTAAAGCTCAGAAAGGCCTTAGACAGGGTGATCCTTTGTCACCTTTTCTATTTGCCATTTGTATGGAATACCTGTCAAGATGTTTGGGAAATTTGAAGACAATTTCTGCCTTCTATTTTCATCCTAGATGTGAGAAGGTGGGTGTGACACACCTCATGTTTGCTGATGATCTATTGATGTTTGCAAGAGCAGATACTAGTTCTATTCACCTAATCTTTGATGCTTTTCAAAAGTTTTCCAAGGCTTCAGACTTGGAAGCAAATTTGGACAAGAGCAATGTTTATTTTGCTTTGGGATCTCTCCGATGACATTCACACATTGCAAAATATTCTTCAGATGCCTACTGGTACTCTTCCTTTTAAGTATCTGGGAGTCCCTCTTGCTTCTAGGAAATTGTTTTACAATGAGTGTAAGCCTCTGCTGGCTAAAGTTACTGCAAGAATTAAGACTTGGACTGCTAAGAAATTGTCTTATGCAGGAAGAGCTCAATTAGTGGCTGCTGTTCTGCAGGGTATTCAATTATATTGGTGTCAAATTTTTATTCTTCCTAAGAAGCTCCTTAGAGTTATTCAAGCTGCTTGCAGAACCTATCTTTGGACTGGAATGGATAACATGTCTAGAAAGAATCCTATCTCATGGGATACTCTTTGCAACAAGAAGTCTAGTGGAGGGCTAAATTTCAAGGATATTACTCTTTGGAATAAAGCTGCAATTGCTAAGCACTTTTGGGCCTTAGCTAACAAGCAGGATAGGTTATGGATTAGATGGCTTCATGCTTATTATGTAAAGCGTGCTGATGTTTGGAGCATGAATATACCTCAAAGACTTTCTTGGTCAATGAGGAAATTTTTGGATGCTAGAAATATTGTGGTTGATTCTAGTACATGTCAGCAGTATATCCATAATGGTAATTTTTCCATTCAAAAGCTCTACTGGACCCTGAGGGGTGAAACACCAGTAGTGCCATGGAGGAGAATAGTGTGTAAAAGCAAAGCCAGCCCAAAGGCTTTATTTATTACTTGGATTATGTTGCATGGAAGGTTGAACACTAAAGTCAGATTGGCTCAGTGGGGGATTGGTGATAATCAAGATTGTGTGTTATATTCTGGAAATAAAGAGACTCAAGAGCATCTGTTTTTTGCTTGTCCCTACAGTACTGAAGTCTGGAACTTGTGTTTGCAACAAATTGGCATTACCAGACTCACTCAACAAACTACAGAAGTGGATACATCAGCTAGGATCAGCAGGAAAGGTGGTGAAACAGCTCAATTGTATAATATAATGTTTGTGGAATGTGTCTACCACATCTGGATTCAGAGAAACAGGAAAGTATTTGATGATACACTGCTTCCTGCTCATCAGTTATTTAAGACTATTGTGTTTAGTGTTGCTTGTCGTTGTCAACATAATTTGGTGGCTAGGTTGTTATAGTTGTTCTGGTGTGTTGTTGATGGTTTTGCTGTAGTTTTGTTGTTTTTGGTTTTGTTGTTCTCTCTGAGCTTGTTCAGAGTAGTTGTTGGGGTCCTTGCCTTGTGTGGCTTCTCCTCAAACCCATCCTAGAAGGTGGCGGGGATTTTTCACTGTTGGGCTTGTTTCCCCTGTTGTTTTAGGGTGTATTCCAAAATCTTTATTTTTGGTTTTCAATAATATCTTTGAGTTGCCAAAAAAAAAAAAGTAATAGATCATGCTTAACAAATTCCTAGAATTTAGGAAAGTGGGTTACTGGATATAATACGTTCAATTGAACGTATACAAAGTGGCGCATGATGTGCTTGTTCCTCAAGCAAAGGAACAACATGTTCTAAAGCTACAAATCCATGATCCTATGATATAATCTCACGTTTAATCCAAACGACTATTAAATAAGAACTAAATTAATGAAGTTCTAAGTGTGCCTGACTAAGTGATTAAGTGAGTTAAGTAATTAAAGTATCAATGTCTTTATTCTCTTATAATAGCCAATTGTTCCTATTGTCTACTTATTCTATTTCCACTAAATTAAATGCATAAAATTAGTTTCTCAAATCAAGAAACATTGACTATTGATTTGAAGGAAGCGATGGTAAACTAAGATTAGTGGAACTATTAAATGGTATAGGAACATTCCAACATTTGGCACAAGTTCCTAATTCTTTTGAAATTAATCTTAGTTCACTTGAATAAAGCAGAAGTTCCTTTTCATATGAGACTATATTTTTTAAGGGACTTTATTTCATTTTATGCTTTAACTATATTATCTCTTTTGACTAGCCTACTAACATTAAAATGCACAAAGTATTTCTTTTTGGGTTTGCTTTACATATTATATTTCTTAGTTTATGACAACGCAAAATGAAGGAACAAACAACATTTAGTGAGGGGGAACAACTCGTAAGATAAATCTCGACAACGAGTGTTCCAAGCCTATGATGATAGACAAATCAATATTACTCTCGCTATATGCTTATGATGAAGGAACTGTAGCTTCATAAACCAACGTAAAATGGTAAGATTGTTTAATAATCAAATGTTGGTAAGTTAAGTTCCTGTTCCATTGTATATATTTTATTGTCGAGTTAATGAAGCACCATCTGTTTAAAGTTTTTAAAATTTCACTAACTCTGGTGGTTTTGCAATTAAATTGCATCATCAATTAAAACTAGAAATGTCATACTTGAAGGGAATCAAGTAGGGAACACATACTTTGTGGATCTCTATTTGGTTCCTAACAACAACATGACATGACTAGTCATTATTGAAGATGATCTACTCATATCTTTCAAAATGATAACATTCTAACTTCATCGTGGTTGACAAATTTAGACCAAAGAACTTGATTATAGGTATATCTTATATCTAGTTCCTAAAGGATAAAGTTTGTTAACTATGTCTATGAAGATAGTATATGATCTTATCTTCTTTCAAAATCATAAAATTTGGTGTGCACCATAAATTCTTGGAACCTTTTCATGAGAATTTGCGTGGCATCTTAAGTGTTTAGATTAAAATTTTAAAGGAGATTTGTCTTGGTTATAGTTGATATTTATTTAAGAAACACTTGATTCTTTTTCTTTAATAGCAAAGATGAATATTCCACAGAATGTGTAATCATTGCTAAGAAGATTAAAAGTTTAAGTGGTCATAAATTATTATATTCGAGATCTAACCATGGAACCAAGTTCCAAACAAGTTTGATGATTTTGCAGAAGACAAGGTACTGACTACAAGCTTCCAAAGTGAAGAATATTATAACCAGAAAGGAACTTCTGGACAAAAGTCGTCAATACTACTTCCAAATCATCAACAAGGATATGATTACATCTTTGATCAACAAGACACCCTACAAACTCAAAAAGTAGAAGATTCTACTAGGGAAATTTGATGATATAAGTGAAGAGGCGATGTTCCTGTGATGCGCCTTCAATTGCAAAGCATACCAAGTTTACAACAAAGAAAACAATGTGCATAGTAATGAATGAGCATATTATTTTAATTGAAACTAACTTGTTTGTTCACAGTAAGCAGGTTAAAGATGGTTTTTATGTTAAACTCACAAGTTCCTATGGAGCTAGAGTTCCTAACATGAAATATGTCACTCTGAAAAGCAACAATGGCAAGCTATATGACCTCATGAAGAAGAACTTAAAAAACAAGATCAAGTTCAAATTCATGAAATAGAAGTTCAACTCAATAAATATGTGGAAGCGAGTTCCTATGCAATTAGTAGGAACAGGCAGTTTCATACTTCTAGTATTCGAGTTCCTTGCCATCGACAAAGGAACTCTATACAGGTTAGTTATTGAGAGGAAGATAAGAAGTACTCCTACGATTGATTCGTGACATCGACAAAGGAACTCTATACAGGTTAGTTGTTGAGAGGAACAACTAAACAAAGGTATTGACTTTGAGGAAACTTTTACTCATGTAGCCATGTCATAAGATAATTGTATATTATTTTCTCTTGTTGCATACATGGGATTTAGGTTGTTTCAAATAGATTTAAAATGTGTTCAAAATAAATAATTTTTTTTGAAATCAATGAGGAACAACATCAAGTTTCTTCTTGAAAAATGATTTCAAAATTCACAATAATTTTTGTCTTCAAGAGGAATTGACTTAGTAGTTGTACTTAGTTATATGGATAATATTTTTGGTACAACCAACTATTTTATGCAAGGGTTTTTGCTAACCTTATAAGCAAATGTGTACGTGAGCATGATAAGGGAACACAACTACTCTCTTGGAAGATAATGATGCAAGGACAAAAACATGTCAAAGAACTTTTAAATAATGATGAGTATGAGTCGAGTTGGAATGAAAGTTTCCATCAGATGTGAAGACATCAAAATGATGGAACTAGCAGTTCAGGAATTCAAAAGTAAGTCATCAAAATCATTCCAGTACTTGAAAGTTTATATGCATGGTGAAATATGACTTAACGTATGTTGTTCCTATTCACATTGTATCATGATTAATAAATTACATTGTTAGATTATTAATATGAATGCATAACTTTTATAAGTCTTGCTTTACATTATGTGAATATATGTTCTTTATAATTTCACCTATTCATGGACTGTTTAGAGGAACAAGACTTGATGAAGTATGACTTGAGTGTAAACATGTTCTTTTCCAAAAGTTTTGTCAAATTGGGCTCTTACCAATATTAAACTTGACGTGATTATTACACTTAATTTTTGTGTCGTAAAGGCATACTCACTTGCCTAAGAGTGTTAGAGGTCTCATAATAGAACTATGGATGCTACCAAATATGAAAATCCTAAGTTGCCAAAGGTACAAGAAACCTTGATGGAACAAGACAGGTAAATTCCCATAATATATTTCTTTAACTTTTAGAGGGAACAAACCTATTCTTAGCCAACTATCATCAGTTCACACCACATTTCTTCAAATACCCTTTAATTGATTAAATCCTAATTCCATTCATATCCTAATTCCCATGTGCTCCAATTTAAATTCATGACTTTTTATGGTTCAACAATGCATAAAGAGTGATAAATGGTAACTACATTTTGAGGGGGAAGCTATGGAAGAAGTGAGAAGCAAGTATTTTGTGATTTATCAATTGATGCTCAAAAGGATATATTATTAGATGGAACTAATCATATAAGTTCCTAATGATGAAGGAGTGGTAAGGAACTCAGGGGGAATAAGGAAGGAATCGATATATATGTTTTCATTCTTGGTGGTGGATTTCAAGTATGTTGAGTCATGTAGTGTTTTGATGATTGTAAACAAATGATGATTATTATCTAACTAACATGTGTGTTTGAGATGTGCATATTACATTAACATGCAACAAGTCATGGAAGGTTGAATATATCACATCATGAAGGACTTCCAACAAGTGAAGTTCCTAAAAGAGTTCCTATAAGGAACACAAACAGAGCGGTTCCTAGGTACATCCTAAGAGGAACATTGAATATGAAGTTCCGAAGCAGTTCTTGAGTGGGAGCAGCAAGATGACGTTTCAGAGTTGAAACAAGAAGTTCCTAAGCAGGAACTATGAGTGCGAAGTTTCTTAAAGGAACTAGCACATCGAAGATCCAGAGGTGGAGCTATCAACATGCGGTTCTTGAGTTGGAGCAGCATGGTGCATGAAGGCAGAAAATATGAGTTTATTTTCTCGGATTCATGTAAGTATGTGGAAACGTGAAAGGTAATGGAACAAGGTCAAAAGGAACTCGTAAGGTCAAAAGGAACTCGTAGAACTTAGAGTCAAAAGTATTTAAGAGTCAATAAGTCTGATGCATATTATTATCTTAATCTATAAGAATTTATTTTGAGTTTGTTTCTTAATAAATCTCTACTTGGTTAATTATTTATAAATAATATGCAATAGTTGTTTTAGGATAAGATTTATTTTTAAATAAAAGATAAGTTTTAAATAAAATAGTTTTAAATAAAATCGGTTTTAATTTAGGATTCTGATTTTAATATCTTTTATTTATATTTTATCTTATCAGTTTTTGAAAAATAAAAAGCCTACATTTATAATACGTATAATGAGTTTTTGTAAAGAAACTGTCTGTCTGTTCCTCTCTAAGGAACGGACGTGCTGGTCCTGTTATCTACGTTAAAGGAACGAAGCAGCAGTTAAAGGAACTAGGCGTGTAAAATATTGTGCAACGGTTAAAAGAAATCTGTTGAGATTTTAAAGGCTATATTTTAGGAAAATGATTTTATGTGGTTCAAATCTGATGTTAAAGGAAATATCTTTTATGGAAAAGATTTTATCTTTGTTCAAAAATCAAATCATTTTCGGATTTAAAAGAAAATTCTTTAAAGATATTATTTGATAAAAAGATTTAATTTTGGTGTTATTAATTAAAATAGTTTTTAATTAAAAACCAAATTTAAAATACTGTTGCATAAGTAAATGCTAGATTTTAGGAAGCAGTAACATTTCCATCTCCCACGTTCAACTGAGGTCGTGGAGATCATGGGTAACAAAAGGAGCGTGTTCCTCTAGTTGAGGAACATCATGGGAAAATGGTTTAACCACTAATACATGATTAATCTCACGTTCATTCTAAATGACTGCTATAAATAGACAAGTTCAATTAAGTTTCAAATTGTCTGACTGGTGTCATTCCATAAGGTCTGGCTTTAGGAATAATGTTACAAAAGAATTATATTTTCTATTCCTTGTTTTGAGTCAGTTCCTATGAGTTCCAAGTTCCTACGAGTGCCATGTTCCTATACAGTTCTTCAGTTTCTACATACTAGAGTTAAACTATATTATCAAATGTCTGTATTTGAGTTTGGGGTTAAAGGGTTTGAGTGAACTCTTGTAAGGGAAACTTGGTGAAGAGTGTGAGTGAATTCTTGTATCAAGTTCGAGTTAGGAACTTGAGTAAGTTCTCGTGTTTATGCGTAGACTAAGGGTGAAGTCAATCTAGAGGTGAAGGGTTCGAGTAAACCTTTTGTAAAGAGTTGTGGGAACTCTTGATAGACTTAGAGTTAAGTATTGAGTGTAGAGTGGAGATTGTGAGAGAGTTAGAGTTCCTAGTGGAACTTGTGAGAGAGTTTGAGTTCCGAGGGGAACTTGCGTATGTAATAGGTTGAAACAGAGGAGGTTTCCTATTATAGTGAGGAGTTTAAATCCCGAGGAGGTCGTGGTTTTTCTTCTTGTATTGGGACAAGAAGTTTCCACGTAAAAATCTCTCTTGCACTTTCAGTTCCTTATTGCTTATGTTTTAAATTCCACATTATTTGGGCAATAAGTTCCACACTACAATTCACCCCCCCTGTTGTAGTGTTCCTATAGAAATAACAATTGGCATCAGAGCTGGAACTCAGTGATAAGCAGGAAACCCTGCTGAGTTAAGTTCCTGCAAGAAGAAGGAACTCGTACGAGAAAGGAACTCCACCCTACGTCATTCAAAGGATCAACTGGAAGCTGACTTTTTATTATCAATTTAAAGTCACTCAAGGATTATCAACGACCCCTTTGATGTAAGTATCTCTTACTTGAGATATTCTTTATACGCATACAATAATTTGAAACTTGCTCCTTATAGTATTTCTAGTAAAATTATTTTATTTGGCTTTGATGTTTTTATAGCAATTTTGGATAACTTTAAAACTGTTTTTTTAAAGACAAAAATTCAAATTTTCAAATTGTTTTTAAATATCAAAAAATCGGTATACTAGAAATGGTTCAAGGAACGACTCGTATGGAACAATGCATATTTATTACTCATGAAACTTGGTTTCCCATCTTTAGGGAAATCCATTATCTTTAGCATGTTACATTGCGCTCATATTATTCTTCATTTGCCAAATGATAGTGTTATTATGCATCATGAATATTTGAAAAATATCTTATGTCGATACATGATGTTCCTTGTTAGTAGTAGTAGATATGTGCATCATGAATATGGATATTTTATGTTGCTCTTACTAACAAGAAAGGACCCAGCATATATTTGGGTACCAAAATCCAAGAACTTGCTTATTTTGCAGGTCATGTGAAAGGAACCTACATCTCTTGATGTAGAGGTTGTTTCTAGAAAGTAGATCTAGACATGAGTTCCTCTCACTACAAAAGCTGGAAAAAGTATGTAAAAGGTGAAATACATTTCTCAGGAAATTGGGTAGTAATCTTTACATACTACTATATATCTTGGCCATTATTATTCTCAAATATGCTTTTTAATATCCCCTATTAATACATGCCTGTAGAAGATTATGAAAGAGAAGTTGTTTTATGGTTTTTCCATATATATATATGAATTATTTCAATCCAAATTCTCTTCAAGTTTTGTGCAAATATAATTATATTTTGTAGGTTTGACTATGGAGATAATTAATATTGGTAAAGGAACTTGCAGATGTAATAAGAGAATGATCGTCAGTTTCTCTGAAAGGAACAGACGTATTGGCATAACTAAAATGAACCAAATGAACTCTAATATAGTCATAGGAACATAGTAATTAAGCATGAATCAACAGATCTATTAACTGATATTCATGTCCTAATGAAAATAGAAGTTTAAGGCTAAAATTTAGGAAGGTTTTCGGGAAAAAGATTTTGACCAAGTTAAAACATTTTAAGAAAATCTTTTTGGTTATTGAAAGATTTTATTTTGTTTGAAAAATTAAATCTTTTATATTGAAAGAAAAATCTTCTTAGATATTGTTAAAAAGAATTGAAATTAAACTTTTATTTAGGATAAGATAAAATAATAAGAGATCATGCTTAACAAATTCCTAGAATTTAGGAAAGTGAGATACTAGATATAACACGTTCAATTGAACGTACACAAAGTGGCACATGATGCGCTTGTTCCTCAAGCAGATGAACAACGTATTCTAGAGCCACAAATCCATGATCTTATGATCCAATCTCACGTTTAATCCAAATGACTATTATATAAGAACTTAATTAATAAAGTTCTAAGTGTGCCTGATTAAGTGATTAAGTGAGTTAAGTAATTAAAGTATCAGTGCCTTTATTCTCTTATAATAGCCAATTGTTCCTATTGTCTACTTATTGCATTTCCACTAAATTAAATGCATAAAATCAGTTTCTCAATAAATCAATAAACATTGACTATTGATTTGAAGGAAGCAATGGTAAACTAAGATTAGTGGAACTATAAATGGTATAGGAACATTCCAACATTTGGCACAAGTTCCTAATTCTTTTGAAATTAATCTTAGTTCACTTGAACAAAGCAGAAGTTCCGTTTCATACGAGACTATATTTTTTGGAACTTTACTTCATTTTATGCTTTAACTATATTATCTCTTTTGACTAACCTACTAATATTAAAATGCACAAAGTATTTCTTTTTGGGTTTGCTTTACAGATTATATTTCTTAGTTTATGACAACCCGAAATGAAGGAACAAACAATATTTAGTGAGGGGGAACAACTCGTAAGATATAGCTCGACAACGAGTGCTCCAAGCCTATGATGATAGACAAATCAATATTACTCTCGCTATATGCTTATGATGAAGGAACTGTAGCTTCATAAACCAACGTAAAATGGTAAGATTGTTGAATAATCAAATGTTGGTAAGTTAAGTTCCTGTTCCATTGTATATATCTTTATTGTCGAGTTAATGAAGCACAATATGTTTAATGTTTTTAAAGTTCACTAACTCTGGTTATTTCGCAATTAAATTGCGTCATCAATAAAAGCTAGAAATGTTATACTTGAAGGGACTCAAGTAGGGAACACATACTTTGTGGATCTCAATTTGGTTCCTAACAACAACATGACATGACTAGTCATTATTGAAGATGATCTACTTATATCTTTCAAAATGATAACATTCTAACTTCATCATGGTTGACAAACTTAGACCAAGGAACTTGATTATAGGTATATCTTATATCTAGTTCCTAAAGGATAAATTTTGTTAACTATGTCAATGAAGATAGTATGTGATCTTATCTTCTTTCAAAAAATTTGGTATGCACCACAGATTCTTGGAACCTTTTCATGTGAATTTACGTGGCATCTTAAGTGTTTAAATTAAAATTTTATAGGAGAATTGTCTTGGTTGTAGTTGATATTTATTTAAGGGACACATGATTCTTTTCTTTAATAGCAAAGATGAATATTCCACAGAATGTGTAATCATTGCTAAGAAGATTAAAAATTTAAGTGATCATAAATTATTATATTCGAGATCTAACCATGGAACCAAGTTCCAAACAAGTTTGATGATTTTGCAGGAAACAAGGTACTGACTACAAGCTTTCAAAGTGAAGAAAATTATAACCAGAAAGGAACTTCTGGACAAAAGTCGTCAATACTACTTCCCAATCATCAACAAGGATATGGCTACATCTTTGATCAACAAGACATCCAACAAACTCAAAAAGTAGAAGATTCTACTAGGGAAGTTTGTTGATATCAGTGAGGAGGCGATGTTCCTGTGATGCGCCTTCAATTGCAAAGCATACCAAGTTTACAACAAATAAAACAATGTGCATAGTAATGAGTGAGCATATTATTTTGATTGAAACTAACTTGTTTGTTCACAGTAAACAGTTTAAAGATGGTTTTCATGTTGAACTCACAAGTTTCTATGGAACTAGAATTCCTAACATGAAATATGCCACTCTCAAAAGCAACAATAGCCATCTATATGACATCATGGAGAAGAGCTTAAAAATGAAGATCAAGTTCAAATTCATGAAATAGAAGTTCAACTCAATAAATATATAGAAGCGAGATCCTATGCAGTTAGTAGGAACAAAGGAACTCTATCCAGGTTAGGTGTTAAGAGGAACAACTAAACAAAGGTATTGACTTTGAGGAAACTTTTATTAATGTAGCTAGGTCATGAAATAATTGTATATTATTTTTTCTTGTTGCTTACATGGGATTTAGATTGTTCCAAATAAATTTTCAATGTGCTCAAAATAATTATTTTTTTGGAAATCTATGAGGAACAATATCAAGTTTCTTCTTGTAAAATGATTTCAAAATTAACAATAATTTTTGTTTTCAAGAGAAATTGACTTAGTAGTTGTACATAGTTAGATCGATAATACTTGTGGTACAACTAACTATTTTATGCAAGGGTTTTTGCTAACCTTATAAGCAAATGTACACGAGCATGATAAGGGAACAAAGCTACTCGCTTGTAACATAATGCAAGGACAAAAACATGTCAAGGAACTTTTGAAGAATGATGAGTGTGAGTCGAGTTCGAATGAAAGTTTCCATCAGATGTGAAGACATCAAAATGATGGAACTAGCAGTTCCGAAATTCAAAAGCAAGTCATCAAAATCATTCAAGTACTTGAAAGTTAATATGCATGGTGAAATATGACTTAAGGTATGTTGTTCCTATTCACATTATATCATAATTAATAAATTACATTGTTAAATTATTAATATGAATGCATAACTTTTATAAGTCTTGCTTTACATTATGTGAATATATGTTCTTTATCATTTCACCTATTCATGGACTGTTTAGAGGAATAAGACTTGATGAAGTATGACTTGAGTGTAAACATGTTCTTTTCCAAAAGTTTTGTCGAATTGGGCTCTTACACATATTAAAATTGAAGTGATTAAATGCACACTAGCGTATATATGTTACACTTAATTTTTGTGTCGTAAAGGCATACACACTTGCCTAAGAGTGTTAGAGGTCTCATAATAGAACTATGGATGAAATCAAACATGAAAGTCCTAAGTTGCCAAAGATACAATGAAAGAAACCTTGATAGAACAAGACAGGTAAATTCCTTTAATATATTTCATTTAAATTTTAGAGGGAACAAACCTATTCTTAGCCAACTATCATCAGTTCACACCACACTTCTTCAAATACCCTTTGATTGATTAATTCCTCATTCTATTCATATCATGTCACTTAAATCTCCTAATTCCCATGTGCTCTAAATTAAAATTCATGACTTTTTATGGTTCAATGATGCATAGAGAGTGATAAATGGTAAATACATTTTGAGGGGGAAGTTATGGAAAAAGTGAGAAGCAAGTATTTTGTGATTTATCAATTGATGCTCAAAAGGATATATTATTAGATGGAACTAATCATATAAGTTCCTAATGATGAAGGAATGGTAAGGAACTCAGGGGGAATAAGGAAGAAATCAATATAAATGTGACTTTCTAGGAAAAATGCAATAACTTGTAATGACACCCTTGTTTAAAAAAATAATAATAAAAAATAAATAAATAAAAAGAGATCAACAAGGGTGATCAAATCTTTATTATTTCCTAGAAGTCAATATTTAATATAGTTGTGAAAATGCTTACTCATAGATTTGATTATTTGAGAAGAGGAACATAAGCGACAGATGAAGAACTTGATTACAAAGATGAATTCGTTAAAGTTTCTTCGTGCAATGAGTTCCTCACGGTTGGTTAGTTGAGTAAAAGTGAACTTGATAGATATACATATCAAGGTGTGTGTGGGGTTTGGCAGAGATTTTAAAAGTATGAAGTGAATTAATCAACTCTAATTATTGTTGAGAACCTCTTATTAAAAGTCTAAACCATAGAGCACACAATCTATCTCAAGTTCCCTCTGCTCAAATTGTTCCATAAATTTCTTTCATATTTCTTTGAGCAGGATATTACAATGTCCTATCTCTTAATTCATTCTTGACTTTCAAATCTGATTTTTGCTTGATTTTTATTTCTTATTTGTCAAGTTCCTTCGATGGTTTTTGAAGTTGGGTCTTTGGATTGTGAGTTGGAAATTCGTGTAGCACATGCATCCTAAGTTTGAAAAATTGAGATTCTTGAGGCTTTTGGGACTAACAAGTGTTTAACCATTATGGTGGTAAGTGTAGCATATAACAATAAGTGTATATGATTTACCTAAAACAAATGTGTGTAGAATGATCCTTTTCGATAATGACAAAAGGGGGAAGAATATGTATGATGCTTATGATCAAGTATAGTTAAGTCTAAATCCTTATATGATGAAAGTTATTTGTATGATGTGTATGTTGGTATTTCCTTCATATACATGCATAACTTGTTAGTTAAGGGGGATTAATGTACATCGTTTATTGTTTAATTTGTGATAAGCATCATTTGTTTGTCATCATCAAAAAGGGGAAAATTGTTGAGTCATGTAGTGTTTTGATGATTGTAAACAAATGATGATTATCTAACTAACATGTATGTTTGAGATGTGCATATTACATTAACATGCAACAAGTCATGGAAGGTTGAATATATCACATCATGAAGGACTTCCAACAAGTGAAGTTCCTAAAAGAGTTCCTATAAGGAACACAAACAAAGCGGTTCCTAGGTACATCCTAAGAGGAACATTGAATATGAAGTTCCGAAGCAGTTACTGAGTGGGAGCAGCAAGATGACGTTTCAGAGTTGAAACAAGAAGTTCCTAAGCAGGAACTATGAGTGCGAAGTTTCTTAAAGGAACTAGCACATCGAAGTTCCAGAGGTGGAGCTATCAACATGCGGTTCTTGAGTTGGAGCAGAATGGTGCATGAAGGCAGAAAATATGAGTTTATTTTCTACGATTCATGTAAGTATGTGGAAACGTGAAAGGTAATGGAACAAGGTCAAAAGGAACTCGTAAGGTCAAAAGGAACTCGTATAACTTAGAGTCAAAAGTATTTAAGAGTCAATAAGTCTGATGCATATTATTATCTTAATCTATAAGAATTTATTTAGAGTTTGTTTCTTAATAAATCTCTACTTGGTTAATTATTTATAAATAATATGCATTAGTTGTTCTAGGATAAGATTTAGTTTTTTAATAAAAGATAAGATTTAAATAAAATAGTTTTAAATAAAATCGGTTTTAATTTAGGATTCTGATTTTAATATCTTTTATTTATATTTTATCTTATCAGTTTTTGAAAAATAAAAAGCCTAGATTTATAATACGTATAATGAGTTTTTGTAAAGAAACTGTCTGTCTGTTCCTCTCTAAGGAACAGACATGCTGGTCCTGTTATCTACGTTAAAGGAACGAAGCAGCAGTTAAAGGAACTAGGCGTGTAAAATACTGTGCAATGGTTAAAAGAAATCTGTTGAGATTTTAAAGGCTATATTTTAGGAAAATGATTTTATGTGGTTCAAATCTGATGTTAAAGGAAATATCTTTTATGGAAAAGATATTATTTGATAAAAAGATCTAATTTTGGTGTTATTAATTATAATAGTTCTTAATTAAAAACAAAATTTAAAATACTGTTGCATAAGTAAATGCTAGATTTTAGGAAGCAGTAACATTTCCATCTCCCACGTTCAACTGAGGTCGTGGAGATCATGGGTAACAAAAGGAACGTGTTCCTCTAGTTGAGGAACATTATGGGAAAATGGTTTAACCACTAACACATGATTAATCCCACGTTCATTCTAAATGACTGCTATAAATAGACAAGTTCAATTAAGTTTCAAATTGTCTGACTGGTGTCATTCCATAAGGTCTGGCTTTAGGAATAATGTTACAAAAGAATTATATTTTCTATTCCTTGTGTTGAGTCAGTTCCTATGAGTTCCAAGTTCCTACGAGTGCCATGTTCCTATACAGTTCTTCAGTTTCTACATACTAGAGTTAAACTATAAATGTCTGTATTTGAGTTTGGGGTTAAAGGGTTTGAGTGAACTCTTGTAATGGGAACTTGGTGAAGAGTTTGAGTGAATTCTTGTATCAAGTTCGAGTTAGGAACTTGAGTAAGTTCTTGTGTTTATGCATAGACTAAGGGTGAAGTCTATCTAGGGGTGAAGGGTTTGAGTAAACCTTTTGTAAAGAGTTGTGGGAACTCTTGAAAGACTTAGAGTTAAGTATTGAGTGTAGAGTGGAGATTGTGAGAGAGTTAGAGTTCCTAGTGGAACTTGTGAGAGAGTTTGAGTTCCGAGGGGAACTTGCGTATGTAATAGGTTGAAACAGAGGAGGTTTCCTATTATAGTGAAGAGATTAAATCCCGAGGAGGTTGTGGTTTTTCTTCTTGTATTGAGACAAGAAGTTTCCACGTAAAAATCTCTCTTGCACTTTCAGTTCCTTATTGCTTATGTTTTAAATTCCACATTATTTGGGCAATAAGTTCCACACTACAATTCACCTCCCTCTTGTAGTGTTCCTATAGAAATAACAAAGTATGTGTGAGTAAGCAATTACTTCTTTGTGGTTGGTAAATGTGACATTGTAGGAAAAATGCAACAACTTGTAATGATACCCTTGTTTAAAAAAACGAAAAAAAAAAAAAAAAAAAAAAAAAAAAAAGAAAAAAAGAGTAAACAAGGGTGATCAAATCTTTATTATTTCCTAGAAGTCATTATTTCATATGGTTACGGAAATGCTTACTCATGGATTTGATGATTTGAAAAGAGGAACATAAGCGAAAGATTGGAAGAACCTGATTACGAAGATGCATTCGTTCAAGTTTCTTCGTGCAATGAGTTTCTCACGGTTGGTTGGTTGAGTAAAAGTGAACTTGAGAGATATACATATCAAGGTGTGTGTGGGGTTTGGCAGAGACTTTAAAAGTGTGAAGTGAATTAATCAACTCTAATTATTGTCGAGAACCTCTTATTAAATGACTAAACCATAGAGCACACAATATATCTCAAGTTCCCTCTACTCAAATAATTGTTCCATGAACTTCTTTCATATTTCTTTGAGCCGGATATTACAATGTCCTATCTCTTAATCCATTCTTAACTTCCACATTTGATTTTTTTCTTGACATTTATTTTCTTATTTGTCAAGTTCCTTCGATGGTTTTCGAAGTTGGGTCTTTGGCTTGTGAGTTGGAAATTCGTGTAGCACATGCATCCTAAGTTTGAAAAATTGAGATTCTTGAGGCTTTTGGGACTAACAAGTGTTTAACCATTATGGTGGTAAGTGTGGCATATAACAATATGTGTATATGATTTACCTAAAAACAAATGTGTGCAAGATGATCCTTTTCTATAATGACAAAAGGGGGAAGAATATGTATGATGCTTATGGTCAAGTATAGTTAAGTCCAAATCTTTATATGATGAAAGTTATTTGTATGATGTTTTTATCTATGTTGATATTTCCTTCATATACATGCATGACTTGTTAGTTAAGGGGGATTAATGTACATCGTTTATTGTTTAATTTGTGATAAGCATCATTTGTTGTCATCATCAAAAAGGGGGAAATTGTTGAGTCATGTAGTGTTTTGATGATTGTAAATAAATGATGATTATCTAACTAACATGTGTGTTTGAGATGTGCATATTACATTAACATGAAACAAGTCATGGAATGTTGAATATATCCCATCATGAAGGACTTCCAACAAGTGAAGTTCCTAAAAGAGTTCCTATAAGGAACACAAACAGAGCAGTGGAACATTGAATATGAAGTTCCGGAGAAGTTCCTGAGTGGGAGCAACAATATAACGTTTTAGAGTTGAAACAAGAAGTTCCTGAGCAGGAACTATGAGTGCGAAGTTTCTTAAAGGAACTAGCACATCGAAGTTCCAGAGGTGGAGCTATCAACGTGCGGTTCTTGAGTTGGAGCAGCATGGAGCATGAAGACAAAAAATAATGAGTTTATTTTCTATGATTCATGTAAGTATGTGGAAACTTGAAAGGTAATGGAACAAGGTCAAAAGGAACTCGTAAGGTCAAAAGGAACTCGTGGAACTTAGAGTCAAAAGATAAGTGGGCAAGCGGTTAAGATAAATAAGGAATATATATCTAAAAGATATTATTTAAATTAAGAATAATATATCTTTTAGAACTAGTTTAGGAATAACATTCTAAAGTTGTTAGGAGTCTCAAATTAATTAGATTGAGTCAAAGATCACATAATCCATGCAGCAGATTCATTTGGTTAGTTTAACAAATCTTTCTTTAGTTGTTTCCAATGTCTGAGTGTGTTCCTAAGCAAAGGAACTGGTCACTGTTGGGAACAGTGAAAGATAGGAACAATGAAAAGTGAATCTGATGTAATAACTAAATATAACATGACATGTTAGTGGTTAATTTGTTAATAAATATTTTTAAATAAAATACAAGGTAGTTATAGTGTTTTTAGGAATTAGTTTAATTGATAATTTTATTTAAAATAATGTTGCACAAGTAAATGCTAGATTTTAGGAAGCAGTATTAATTTGTTACATACTTTCAAGATAAACATGGAGTTAGTGGTAGATCATGGAGCTTACTCCTCAAGCTAAGGAACAACATGGGTTAATGCTTTAAACCACTAACTCATGATTAATCCCATGTTCATTCTAAATGACTGCTATAAATATACAAGTTCAATTAAGTTTTAAATTGTCAGACTGGTGTCATTCCATAGTGTCTGACTTTTGTCATTCCATAAGGTCTGGCTTAAGGAATAATGTTATAAAAGAATTATATTTTTCTATTCCTCGTTTTGAGTCAGTTCCTATGAGTTCCAAGTTCCTACGAGTGTCATGTTCCTTTACAGTTCTTCAGTACCTATATACTAGAGTTAAACTAAATTATCAAACGTTTGTATTTGAGTTTGGGGTTAAAGGGTTTGAGTGAACTCTTGTAATGGGAACTTGGTAAAGGGTTTGAGTGAATTCTTGTATCAAGTTCGAGTTAGGAACTTGAGTAAGTTCTTGTTGTTTATGCGTAGACTTGGGGTGAAGTCTATTCAGGGGTGAGGGGTTTAAGTAAACCTGTTGTAAAGAGTTGTGGAATCTTAAGGGTTTTAGAGTTAAGTCTAGAGAGTTAAAGTTCCTAGTGAAACTTGTGAGAGAGTTAGAGTTTCGAGTGGAACTTGGGCATGTAATAGGTTGTAACAGAGGTGGTTACCTATTATAGTGAAGAGTTTAAAATCCTGAGGAGGTCGTGGTTTTTCTTCTTGTATTGAGACAAGAAGTTTCCACGTAAAAATCTCTCTTGCACTTTCATTTTCTATTGCTTATTTTTTAAATTCCGCATTATTTGGGCAATAAGTTCCACACTACAATTTACCTCCCCTCTTGTAGTGTTCCTTCTGTGTTAACACACGCCTTATGGTGTTCTTTTTTACATTATCCCGTTGTATTCGACATATTGAGAGGCCTGGAGCCTTAAGGCACGTTGGGCTCTTGTTGAAGAGCCATGTGGGTACTGTTTTTTTGGTTAGGTAATTGAGGATGCCAGTGAACCAAGGCTCAGAGGGAGTTTGACCTTGTCTAAGGTATGAATATAAGCAGGCTCTTGCCGTCTCTCAATGATAAGGGGCATTTCGGGCATTGTACGAGAAATCCTAATCATGGAGGCCAAACGGACTAAGGCATTGGCGAATTGGTTTTCTTCTCGAGGAAGGTAGGTTGTAGGCGTGTTTTTATTTCGCCTACGCGGTGTGAGCGCGTATTAGATTTGACTACCCCACTGTAAAGGTTTTATTGAAAATTGTTTTGTATTGAAAGAAGTCGTCAACAATTCTTTTTAGGAAGAATCATAAACCTAATTGGATATGGGAAAATCGTAGGGATAAATTATCCAATGTAGATTTCCCCGTCTTGACTCCATAGATGGTCAAAGTGAACCAAAGATTGAGTTCGGGGGTGAGGGTACGAATATAGTCATAATGAACCACATTCGCCCAAAGTTGACCTCTACTAAATATCGATTCATCACAGATTTTATGCCGAAGAATAATCAAATAACGTTTTAAACACCCTAAAAATATTTAGTCTAAATTGGTTCAGGAAACACATAAAATACTAATTTTTAGTGACAAGTTATTATGCAATCAATATTACAGGGAACATAACAGGTTGTCCAAATTAATCTGATTAATGTTAGAACAGTTCTTTAGGTATTGTTTAGCAAAAATAACATGTGGGTGATAAAAATCATGCAGGACAATCATAATAATATGTATAGAATAATCAGGCAGACATATGATAATGTATGCAAATAAATAAAAATAAGAAAAGAAAATATTGCAGGGAGTAAGTATAATATACAACTAGCTTTATATGCACGCTATGCGTGCGAAGTCGTTTATGAAGTTAAATTATTGCATACTTACATCTAGCTCTTTCTATATAAGTTTAAAGTTTTATGTGTATGTGTACGTAATCGTACCCGTATCCGATACTCGTACCCGTGTCCATGTAACATAGGTTATAACTTTTGAGGACTAATAAAACTACAACTAATTAGAGTTAGGTTCCGAGCATTGTTGTTCTTTATATTACATGTTTATATTAGTTACCTTGCAGAATTCAGATATTAATATGATTACCCATGTTTGATAATTTATCTTTTTTATATATTTTTCATCTTCTAATCTAACTATTACTTTTAAGGACTAATAAAGCTACTTTTATTTTATTTAAATAACATAATCTTAATAACCTTATTGTATGGTGATACGCTCAAGTTACACGTAGTATTTACGTAACTTTGGGTGCACTTTGCTAAGAGTTTGATTGTAATTGTTAACATTCGTGTTTTATTTAACTCTTAGTGGAAGTTCGGAGTTTTGCGAGATAATTTGTGTTAACGTCATGTATTCCGAGCTTCCAAGGTGAAGTGCATTTGAGCCGAGCAAAGCCCAAGCATCACCGCAAGCTAAGCATCACCACAAGCATCACCGCAAGCCCAACTACCGCATGCTTGCCTCGCGAACCATGCCAGCCCAGCGAGGCCCAGCAGCATCGCCCATCACAACATCATCGCCAAGCAAGCAGCAGCAGCATCGCAAGCCCAAGCCTCACCCATCGCATGCCAGCTCGAAGCAAGCTGCCCAGCCCAGCGCTCGAAGCACCGCACGCCCAGCGCCCAGCAGCATGCACGCCCAGCGCGGGAAGCATCGCCAGCCCAGCGCAAGCGCTCGCACCTCGCGACCTGCTTGCTCGCACCTCGCGAGATTTCTCGCACGGTGCGACCTGTTGGCTTGGCCCAGTTCTTCAGCTCGTGTTGGAGGCAGAGATCACTCGCACGGTGCGACCAGACTCGCACCTCGCGACCCCTAGGTCGGTCTAAATGTCGGCTGATTTTTGAGCTTTAGTATAAATACTAAACTTGATTTTTGGACCTAGGGGGCAGCAGCCACAAGGAGAGGGAGTCTCCAAAACTCCACTCCTCTCTTGTTGTCTTCTTTTTTAGTTTTTATTTTCTAGTTTAGTTTTTGTAGATTTCAATTATGGGATTGGCTTATGCTATGCCAATTGTAGCTTGAACCGTTCTTGAACGAGATTAATATGAAGCTTCAAGCATTATTGTGAGATCTTTCCTCTCTTTCTATTTTCTTTGATTATGGTTTAATTTCTATGCTTGCTTTCTATGATTTTTGCATGATTATGCTAGGAATGTTACTAGTTTGATTGTGTAATTAATCTAATGCTAGATCGAAGAATAGAATCGGATTGTTTTATTCTTTTATCGATTTGTAGCAAACTAGGGAGTAACTCAGATGCTGATCATCTTGGTTATTTCTTAGGGAAATTGAATCAACTGTTAAATGTTTATCGCTTGTATGACGTTAGCAGGTCTGTTGGTTCTCTGTGTTTATTGCTGCTATTGGATTGAACTTAGACGCGATCGTACTAGGTTATCCTTTAGTTAGGGTTTTATAGTCACGCTGATCGTGCTATTCAACTAAGAATAAGGAGAACGCGAGATTAATTCTCAACAATAGATAATTATGGAAACAATTAGAGTGGAGGTTCAAGGATCGATAATGAATTGAAGTGTATGTTAATCGGATTCAAGATCTTTCCATAATTGATTTCTCATTTTGTTTATATGTTAGTTGTAGTTTAGTTTGTTCGTAAATCTACTTGAAACCCCCCTTTGTAATTATTATTAGGTTTCTCGGCCCTTAGCTTAATCTAGGTTTCGAATCACGCTGAGTACTAAACTCGTCCCTGTTTCCCTGTGGATACGACCCCTACTTCCATTATACTATCTTAGTGTAAAAGAGAGTAGGAGAAATTTTATCTTTGGCCGGGTGCGGTGCCCAACGACACATCCGCGCCCGCCCAAATTTTGGCGCCGTTGCCGGGGAAACGGTGTTACTAGTTTGTATTTAGCGTGATTTTTGGATGGTATTGTTTGTGCTCTTTGTTTTTTGTTGACACTCATAGCGCTAACGATGCATTGCAAGAGTTCTTCTCAATCAATTTTGCAGGTACTTGAAGTGGAGATTGACATGGAACCACAAATGTCACACATGGAGCACAACCCAATGATTAAGCTTAAGGTATTAAGTCGAGCTAACGACTTTAAACAACAGCGCTTCTCGGGAGGCAACCCGAGACCGTCTTTATTTTCTTTCTTTTCCTTTATTTTCTCATCAAATTTCCACCACCACAACAAATTTTCTTTCACCCACCGCCCGCACACTACAAAAGATCCACAACCAATCTTAATTCACTTGTAACCAAAATCCACAAAAGAAAACCCGTTGGGAGGACTTCAATAGCTAGGAGTTGGTAACACTAGAGGATTGAGATTGTTAATGTATCTTTTCGATCTCTTAAGCTAGGTGCAAATCTCAAAAATTCGAAACTTTTGAACTTGTCATTTGTTTGAGTGATTCGAGGGAGAGGGTTGTGAGTTGATTTATGAGATTTGAGTTGGTGTTGTTAAGAAGTTTGAGTTTGACGGATTGTTTGCCATGAGTTTTGAGCATTCGATCTTCGATTTACCCGATTTTCAAATTTCCCCCCTTTTTCAGTTTACTTTTTCTTTTAATTGTCGACACATTGAGGACAATGTGTAGTTTAAGTAGGGGGGAGGGTATTCTCATTCTCATGTATCTATGTTGTATATATTACTTTCAATTTGAAAAAAATGAAAATGAAAAAAAAAATGAAAAAGAATATAAAAAAAAAAGTGATGAAATAAAACCCGCTGAGTTGAAAACACACAAGGGTGGGCGACTCAGGCAAAAATGGGGGCCCGGATAGGTTGAAAACCCGAAAGGGCAACCTATGCAAAAAAGTGGCTTATATTGAGCGGGTAAGATGGTGAGATGAAAAAAATGTGAGAAGCTAGGATGAAAACCCGAAAGGGGTCCTAGGCAAAATGAGAGATTAAGAGAGAATTTTGTACTTTGAAAACTCATTTGCCGGAGATGGTATCATAAGGTGGAAAGCGTTTTCGGGTTGGGTTGGTTATTTCATCCTTGATATTGTGAAGTTTTATTTTGGCTTTCACATTCTTTTGGTTAATTGTTTGTTTTTGGGAGTAAGCATGGAATTTATCCCTTTTTGTCTTTGTTCCATGGCTTGCTATTTTAAGTTAGTTGTTCTAGTAGTAGTTTATCTTTTGAGGTTTTAGGCGAGTTGTCATTTTGATTGTGGCGTTGGAGTGGGTTCAACTCCTTTGAGATCCTTCAGGATTTGAGCTCACATTTTGATTGTCGTTTGGTGATTATTGTTGTCGCGTCTGTATTTCTGATAGTAGCTTGAATCTAAGTGTGGGGGAATCATCGTTCCTTACGTTTAGGTTTTGAGCGTATTTCATTAAGATGTGATGATGATGATGTAGTTGGTGGAGAGAGAGGTTGGTGTTGATAACTTGGGTGATGATTTATTTGGTGATCCTCATTTTGAGTTTACTCGAGGTCGAGTAAAGTTCAAGTGTGGGGGTATTTGATACGCTCAAGTTACACGTAGTATTTACGTAACTTTGGGTGCACTTTGCTAAGAGTTTGATTGTAATTGTTAACATTCGTGTTTTATTTAACTCTTAGCAGAAGTTCGGAGTTTTGCGAGATAATTTGTGTTAACGTCATGTATTCCGAGCTTCCAAGGTGAAGTGCATTTGAGCCGAGCAAAGCCCAAGCATCACCGCAAGCTAAGCATCACCACAAGCATCACCGCAAGCCCAACTACCGCATGCTTGCCTCGCGAACCATGCCAGCCCAGCGAGCCCCAGCAGCATCGCCCATCACAACATCATCGCCAAGCAAGCAGCAGCATCGCAAGCCCAAGCCTCACCCATCGCATGCCAGCTCGAAGCAAGCTGCCCAGCCCAGCGCTCGAAGCACCGCACGCCCAGCGCCCAGCAGCATGCACGCCCAGCGCGTGAAGCATCGCCAGCCCAGCGCAAGCGCTCGCACCTCGCGAGCTAGGTCGCACCTCGCGAGCTGCTTGCTCGCACCTCGCGAGATTTCTCGCACGGTGCGACCTGTTGGCTTGGCCCAGTTCTTCAGCTCGTGTTGGAGGCAGAGATCACTCGCACGGTGCGACCAGACTCGCACCTCGCGACCCCTAGGTCGGTCTAAATGTCGGCTGATTTTTGAGCTTTAGTATAAATACTAAACTTGATTTTTGGACCTAGGGGGCAGCAGCCACAAGGAGAGGGAGTCTCCAAAACTCCACTCCTCTCTTGTTGTCTTCTTTTTTAGTTTTTATTTTCTAGTTTAGTTTTTGTAGATTTCAATTATGGGATTGGCTTATGCTATGCCAATTGTAGCTTGAACCGTTCTTGAACGAGATTAATATGAAGCTTCAAGCATTATTGTGAGATCTTTCCTCTCTTTCTATTTTCTTTGATTATGGTTTAATTTCTATGCTTGCTTTCTATGATTTTTGCATGATTATGCTAGGAATGTTACTAGTTTGATTGTGTAATTAATCTAATGCTAGACTTAAGAATAGAATCAGATTGTTTTATTCTTTTATCGATTTGTAGCAAACTAGGGAGTAACTCAGATGCTGATCATCTTGGTTATTTCTTGGGGAAATTGAATCAACTGTTGAATGTTTATCGCTTGTATGACGTTAGCAGGTCTGTTGGTTCTCTGTGTTTACTGCTGCTATTGGATTGAACTTAGACGCGATCGTACTAGGTTATCCTTTAGTCGTACTAGGTTATCCTTTAGTTAGGGTTTTATAGTCACACTGATCGTGCTATTCAACTAAGAATAAGGAGAACGCGAGATTAATTCTCAACAATAGATAATTATGGAAACAATTAGAGTGGAGGTTCAAGGATCGATAATGAATTGAAGTGTATGTTAATCGGATTCAAGATCATTCCATAATTGATTTCTCATTTTGTTTATATGTTAGTTGTAGTTTAGTTTGTTCGTAAATCTACTTGAAACCCCCCCTTTGTAATTATTATTAGTTTTCTCGGCCCTTAGCTTAATCTAGGTTTCAAATCACGCTGAGTACTAAACTCGTCCCTGTTTCCCTGTGGATACGACCCCTACTTCCATTATACTATCTTAGTGTAAAAGAGAGTAGGAGAAATTTTATCTTTGGCCGGGTGCGGTGCCCAACGACACATCCGCGCCCGCCCAAATTTTGGCGCCGTTGCCGGGGAAACGGTGTTACTAGTTTGTATTTAGCGTGATTTTTGGATGGTATTGTTTGTGCTCTTTGTTTTTTGTTGACACTCATAGCGCTAACGATGCATTGCAAGAGTTCTTCTCAATCAATTTTGCAGGTACTTGAAGTGGAGATTGACATGGAACCACAACTGTCACACATGGAGCACAACCCAATGATTAAGCTTAAGGTATTAAGTCGAGCTAACGACTTTAAACAACAGCGCTTCTCGGGAGGCAACCCGAGACCGTCTTTATTTTCTTTCTTTTCCTTTATTTTCTCATCAAATTTCCACCACCACAACAAATTTTCTTTCACCCACCGCCCGCACACTACAAAAGATCCACAACCAATCTTAATTCACTTGTAACCAAAATCCACAAAAGAAAACTCGTTGGGAGGACTTCAATAGCTAGGAGTTGGTAACACTAGAGGATTGAGATTGTTAATGTATCTTTTCGATCTCTTAAGCTAGGTGCAAATCTCAAAAATTCGAAACTTTTTAACTTGTCATTTGTTTGAGTGATTCGAGGGAGAGGGTTGTGAGTTGATTTATGAGATTTGAGTTGGTGTTGTTAAGAAGTTTGAGTTTGACGGATTGTTTACCATGAGTTTTGAGCATTCGATCTTCGATTTACCCGATTTTCAAATTTCCCCCCTTTTTCAGTTTACTTTTTCTTTTAATTGTCGACACATTGAGGACAATGTGTAGTTTAAGTAGGGGGGAGGGTATTCTCATTCTCATGTATCCATGTTGTATATATTACTTTCAATTTGAAAAAAATGAAAATGAAAAAAAAAATGAAAAAGAATATAAAAAAAAAGTGATGAAATGAAACCCGCTGAGTTGAAAACCCACAAGGGTGGGCGACTCAGGCAAAAATGGGGGCCCGGATAGGTTGAAAACCCGAAAGGGCAACCTATGCAAAAAAGTGGCTTATATTGAGCGGGTAAGATGGTGAGATGAAAAAAATGTGAGAAGCTAGGATGAAAACCCGAAAGGGCTCCTAGGCAAAATGAGAGATTAAGAGAGAATTTTGTACTTTGAAAACTCATTTGCCGGAGATGGTATCATAAGGTGGAAAGCGTTTTCGGGTTGGGTTGGTTATTTCATCTTTGATATTGTGAAGTTTTATTTTGGCTTTCACATTCTTTTGGTTAATTGTTTGTTTTTGGGAGTAAGCATGGAATTTATCCCTTTTTGTCTTTGTTCCATGGCTTGCTATTTTAAGTTAGTTGTTCTAGTAGTAGTTTATCTTTTGAGGTTTTAGGCGAGTTGTCATTTTGATTGTGGCGTTGGAGTGGGTTCAACTCCTTTGAGATCCTTCAGGATTTAAGCTCACATTTTGATTGTCGTTTGGTGATTATTGTTGTCGCGTCTGTATTTCTGATAGTAGCTTGAATCTAAGTGTGGGGGAATCATCGTCCCTTACGTTTAGGTTTTGAGCGTATTTCATTAAGATGTGATGATGATGATGTAGTTGGTGGAGAGAGAGGTTGGTGTTGATAACTTGGGTGATGATTTATTTGGTGATCCTCATTTTGAGTTTACTCGAGGTCGAGTAAAGTTCAAGTGTGGGGGTATTTGATACGCTCAAGTTACACGTAGTATTTACGTAACTTTGGGTGCACTTTGCTAAGAGTTTGATTGTAATTGTTAACATTCGTGTTTTATTTAACTCTTAGCGGAAGTTCGGAGTTTTGCGAGATAATTTGTGTTAACGTCATGTATTCCGAGCTTCCAAGGTGAAGTGCATTTGAGCCGAGCAAAGCCCAAGCATCACCGCAAGCTAAGCATCACCACAAGCATCACCGCAAGCCCAACTACCGCATGCTTGCCTCGCGAACCATGCCAGCCCAGCGAGCCCCAGCAGCATCGCCCATCACAACATCATCGCCAAGCAAGCAGCAGCATCGCAAGCCCAAGCCTCACCCATCGCATGCCAGCTCGAAGCAAGCTGCCCAGCCCAGCGCTCGAAGCACCGCACGCCCAGCGCCCAGCAGCATGCACGCCCGGCCCGCAAGGCATCGCGGCCGGCCAGCAAGCGCTCGCACCTCGCGACCTGCTTGCTCGCACCTCGCGAGATTTCTCGCACGGTGCGACCTGTTGGCTTGGCCCAGTTATTCAGCTCGTGTTGGAGGCAGAGATCACTCGCACGGTGCGACCAGACTCGCACCTCGCGACCCCTAGGTCGGTCTAAATGTCGGCTGATTTTTGAGCTTTAGTATAAATACTAAACTTGATTTTTGGACCTAGGGGGCAGCAGCCACAAGGAGAGGGAGTCTCCAAAACTCCACTCCTCTCTTGTTGTCTTCTTTTTTAGTTTTTATTTTCTAGTTTAGTTTTTGTAGATTTCAATTATGGGATTGGCTTATGCTATGCCAATTGTAGCTTGAACCGTTCTTGAACGAGATTAATATGAAGCTTCAAGCATTATTGTGAGATCTTTCCTCTCTTTCTATTTTCTTTGATTATGGTTTAATTTCTATGCTTGTTTTCTATGATTTTTGCATGATTATGCTAGGAATGTTACTAGTTTGATTGTGTAATTAATCTAATGCTAGACTTAAGAATAGAATCAGATTGTTTTATTCTTTTATCGATTTGTAGCAAACTAGGGAGTAACTCAGATGCTGATCATCTTGGTTATTTCTTGGGGAAATTGAATCAACTGTTGAATGTTTATCGCTTGTATGACGTTAGCAGGTCTGTTGGTTCTCTGTGTTTATTGCTGCTATTGGATTGAACTTAGACGCGATCGTACTAGGTTATCCTTTAGTCGTACTAGGTTATCCTTTAGTTAGGGTTTTATAGTCACACTGATCGTGCTATTCAACTAAGAATAAGGAGAACGCGAGATTAATTCTCAACAATAGATAATTATGGAAACAATTAGAGTGGAGGTTCAAGGATCGATAATGAATTGAAGTGTATGTTAATCGGATTCAAGATCATTCCATAATTGATTTCTCATTTTGTTTATTTTTTAGTTGTAGTTTAGTTTGTTCGTAAATCTACTTGAAACCCCCCTTTGTAATTATTATTAGTTTTCTCGGCCCTTAGCTTAATCTAGGTTTCGAATCACGCTGAGTACTAAACTCGTCCCTGTTTCCCTGTGGATACGACCCCTACTTCCATTATACTATCTTAGTGTAAAAGAGAGTAGGAGAAATTTTATCTTTGGCCGGGTGCGGTGCCCAACGACACATCCGCGCCCGCCCAAATTTTGGCGCCGTTGCCGGGGAAACGGTGTTACTAGTTTGTATTTAGCGTGATTTTTGGATGGTATTGTTTGTGCTCTTTGTTTTTTGTTGACACTCATAGCGCTAACGATGCATTGCAAGAGTTCTTCTCAATCAATTTTGCAGGTACTTGAAGTGGAGATTGACATGGAACCACAACTGTCACACATGGAGCACAACCCAATGATTAAGCTTAAGGTATTAAGTCGAGCTAACGACTTTAAACAACAGCGCTTCTCGGGAGGCAACCCGAGACCGTCTTTATTTTCTTTCTTTTCCTTTATTTTCTCATCAAATTTCCACCACCACAACAAATTTTCTTTCACCCACCGCCCGCACACTACAAAAGATCCACAACCAATCTTAATTCACTTGTAACCAAAATCCACAAAAGAAAACTCGTTGGGAGGACTTCAATAGCTAGGAGTTGGTAACACTAGAGGATTGAGATTGTTAATGTATCTTTTCGATCTCTTAAGCTAGGTGCAAATCTCAAAAATTCGAAACTTTTGAACTTGTCATTTGTTTGAGTGATTCGAGGGAGAGGGTTGTGAGTTGATTTATGAGATTTGAGTTGGTGTTGTTAAGAAGTTTGAGTTTGACGGATTGTTTGCCATGAGTTTTGAGCATTCGATCTTCGATTTACCCGATTTTCAAATTTCCCCCCTTTTTCAGTTTACTTTTTCTTTTAATTGTCGACACATTGAGGACAATGTGTAGTTTAAGTAGGGGGGAGGGTATTCTCATTCTCATGTATCTATGTTGTATATATTACTTTCAATTTGAAAAAAATGAAAATGAAAAAAAAAATGAAAAAGAATATAAAAAAAAGTGATGAAATGAAACCCGCTGAGTTGAAAACCCACAAGGGTGGGCGACTCAGGCAAAAATGGGGGCCCGGATAGGTTGAAAACCCGAAAGGGCAACCTATGCAAAAAAGTGGCTTATATTGAGCGGGTAAGATGGTGAGATGAAAAAAATGTGAGAAGCTAGGATGAAAACCCGAAAGGGCTCCTAGGCAAAATGAGAGATTAAGAGAGAATTTTGTACTTTGAAAACTCATTTGCCGGAGATGGTATCATAAGGTGGAAAGCGTTTTCGGGTTGGGTTGGTTATTTCATCTTTGATATTGTGAAGTTTTATTTTGGCTTTCACATTCTTTTGGTTAATTGTTTGTTTTTGGGAGTAAGCATGGAATTTATCCCTTTTTGTCTTTGTTCCATGGCTTGCTATTTTAAGTTAGTTGTTCTAGTAGTAGTTTATCTTTTGAGGTTTTAGGCGAGTTGTCATTTTGATTGTGGCGTTGGAGTGGGTTCAACTCCTTTGAGATCCTTCAGGATTTAAGCTCACATTTTGATTGTCGTTTGGTGATTATTGTTGTCGCGTCTGTATTTCTGATAGTAGCTTGAATCTAAGTGTGGGGGAATCATCGTCCCTTACGTTTAGGTTTTGAGCGTATTTCATTAAGATGTGATGATGATGATGTAGTTGGTGGAGAGAGAGGTTGGTGTTGATAACTTGGGTGATGATTTATTTGGTGATCCTCATTTTGAGTTTACTCGAGGTCGAGTAAAGTTCAAGTGTGGGGGTATTTGATACGCTCAAGTTACACGTAGTATTTACGTAACTTTGGGTGCACTTTGCTAAGAGTTTGATTGTAATTGTTAACATTCGTGTTTTATTTAACTCTTAGCGGAAGTTCGGAGTTTTGCGAGATAATTTGTGTTAACGTCATGTATTCCGAGCTTCCAAGGTGAAGTGCATTTGAGCCGAGCAAAGCCCAAGCATCACCGCAAGCTAAGCATCACCACAAGCATCACCGCAAGCCCAACTACCGCATGCTTGCCTCGCGAACCATGCCCGGCCGAGGCCCAGCAAAGCATCGCCCATCACAACATCATCGCCAAGCAAGCAGCAGCATCGCAAGCCCAAGCCTCACCCATCGCATGCCAGCTCGAAGCAAGCTGCCCAGCCCAGCGCTCGAAGCACCGCACGCCCAGCGCCCAGCAGCATGCACGCCCAGCGCGCGAAGCATCGCCAGCCCAGCGCAAGCGCTCGCACCTCGCGAGCTAGGTCGCACCTCGCGACCTGCTTGCTCGCACCTCACGAGATTTCTCGCACGGTGCGACCTGTTGGCTTGGCCCAGTTCTTCAGCTCGTGTTGGAGGCAGAGATCACTCGCACGGTGCGACCAGACTCGCACCTCGCGACCCCTAGGTCGGTCTAAATGTCGGCTGATTTTTGAGCTTTAGTATAAATACTAAACTTGATTTTTGGACCTAGGGGGCAGCAGCCACAAGGAGAGGGAGTCTCCAAAACTCCACTCCTCTCTTGTTGTCTTCTTTTTTAGTTTTTATTTTCTAGTTTAGTTTTTGTAGATTTCAATTATGGGATTGGCTTATGCTATGCCAATTACTTACATATAATACATCTGTTCTCTATTTATAATCCTAACATCTAACACCACCAAACCCCATTCATTCTCACTCTCTCTCTCTCCTCCTATACCTTGCGAGATGTAATGGGTCAACCAAATCTAATACCACAAACCCAATTGCTTCTCACAAAACCGGAGGGGATCTTTGTCACTCTTAGGCAAGGTTCGTCAATTTCGATTTTGGGGACAGTTCAACGACAACAAATCTGAGAATAAGTGTCGATGCTGGTGTTCGCGGTTTTATAATCGAACGGTAGTAATTGAAGGTGGAGGAAGAATTTTTGGAGAAATAACTTGATTTTGAGAGAAGAACTGAGATAATTGAAGGAGGAGGAAGGAAAAATGGGAGAAGAAATAGAGAATTCTAATTGCAATTAAGGAGGTGAGTTTGAAATCTCTTCACTTGCTTGTTTGCATGCTAATATTATTTTCGAATTGTTTAGTTTTATTTTCGAATTATTATTTCTTGAAAATGGGAGAAGAAACTTTTCTTTCTTCAAAAATGTTCAGTTTTATTTTCGAATTATTATTTCTATATGAAAAATTAATCTTCAAAAATAACAGTGGTTTTGTAATTGTAAAAACCGAATCGAATTTTTGAATTAATCTAGTAGGAAAAGCTAGTGTAAAACCGGGCTGACTATTATAATTACAGTGGTCCTCTGAATTAATCGAATTTTTGAATTAATCTAGTGTTTTATAATTGTAAAAAACAAATGCTAGTATTATAATTCAAAAATTAATCTTTAAAGATTACAGTGTTGATTTAATTTTGATTAATCACACAATCAAATTGAAAGACTCAATTTTAAATGTGGCTCAATTACAATGTTAAAAGACATACCTTTTTTTAGTGTTATCTTAGTTGAACTTGAGATTGCCCTTTGGAAGTTGAACTTGAGATTGCACTCTGAATTAAAGCACACCAATAATGTGTGATCAAACCTCTCTAATGTTTCCGCTTTACTTTCTCTCTGCTTTTGCTCTGTATAAAATATTCACAAAAATCACTATGAAATCTTATTACAGACATAAAAAATTATGTGGGAGAAGTAAGAAAATACATTTTTACTGTTTCATTGCACATCCAAAAATGTTTTGCTTCTATTGGATCATGTATTACAACGATTGTGAAAGTACCCTGCATAAAATTCATGCCCAAAAATGAATGATCGCTATTCTATAAGCATAGTGTGTATTAATTTTTGTGAATAAACCACTGTAATTACCAGGTCTTGGTGGAAAAAAATGGTATTCTGATTTGTGGTTTGTTTATGTGGTTGTGTTCTTCAGAGAATTGAATGGAGAAGTGGAAGAATGGAAGATTTAGAAACTGGCGTGTTTACTTGCAGTTTTTTTTCCTTTTTTAAGGGATTTTATTGGGTGGTTATATGTTTAGCAGTTAAGCAGATTACGTTTGTTTATTTATTGTGTTTTCTTGTTTTTGTTTTCTGTTTTTTTTTGTGATATTAAGGAGTCAATTATGTTATGTATTTTCTTTTTTTTTTCTTTTTTCTTGTTTTTTGGTATTTTTTATAAAATAGAAATTAGATGTAATTTGATTTATTTAGTAAGGGTAGAATGGGGATTTTAATATTTTGGTGTCCCCCCTATCTTCCCATATAGAATAGAGATACTTACAGTCGCATGAATTTGTTAACAATCTACATCACGAATAGAATGTTAGTAACTTCAAGAAAATAATAAGAATAAATAAAGAAACAAAATAAAGTTTGTTAATTTAGTTGACCCTCAGAAATTATACCGCCGTCCGGGGTCGTTGGTTTGTACGGATCTTGAAAAATTGAATTGTACGAGGCTTAAAAAAGTTTTGCGTGCTGCCTCGAATATTAGTTGAAAAATATTGATTTGTTTGATGTTCCCGTGAATATGTATCGGGGGATGTTGGGAAAAGGCGTGATAATGATCTGGTATGATTAAATGATGATTGGCGGTGGAGATATATGAAGTCAAAAGATTTATGATGTGGCGTTGGGTTTATGAATGTTTGATGATGATGATGAATGAATTAATGATGCTGGGTGTGAAGATTAGTTAGGCAAAGGGGTTGACTTGGGTATACTCTAGAGTGATAAGGTGATGGTATGCGTGTAGTATTAGAGAGGTGAGGATCTATGGAGATTAGTATTAGGCGGTGCGTGAGATGAGTGAATTGGTGAGGATTTGTAAGTTGTTGTTTGTGAGTTTTTGTAGGGGACGAGTGATCTTAGTGCCGTGTGTTCTTTAGGGTGAGCCGTGTATATTGTTGTTGCTGCCGTGGGAATTATGAGATGGGATGAGGGGATTTATATAGGTTTAGGTAGTTGAGGAGCAATAGGTTTCCGAAAACAATTGGGTTTCTTAAAAGATTTTTATAAAATAGTTAGATAAATATTTTTGAAAACACTTGGGAAAAAGATGATTTTTTATAAAAAGATATTTTTGTTAATAAAAGTAATCAATATAATTAATTAATCCTATTAATTAAATTGGGCTAGAAAATGGATTTTATAAAAATTGGGCTTTCATAAAAACTATTTTTAAAAGGTTTTCGAAGATGGGAGAGTTAGAAAATGGTTTTGGGCTTAAAACATTTTATCTTACACTCGTTCTTTATTCTTTCCTCGATCCGGACCAATTAGAGCGGGGTATTAGTTATCATAGGGTACTAAATGGGGAGACACGATTATGTGTCTACATAGGTGTATTGTATTTCAGGTATTTTTTCGACGATGGCTTCTAGATGAGCTTGAAATTGCAAAAGGCTTTCATTTCTGATTTTCCATCTTTTAGAGATTTGGTTGATGATCAAGGATGGATCACCATATACTCAAAGCTTTTTAATGTCGAGGGATATTGCGGCCTGGAGCCCTATAATGCATGCTTCGGATTCAACTGCGTTATTAGTAACATCAAAATCAAGTTTAATAGATAGAGGAGTGTGTTCGCCTTCAGGGAATACCAAGAGTACCCCAACGCCACATCCTTTTTGGTTTGAAGCGCCATCGAAGTATAGTGCCTAACTATCATCTTCCGTCATTAGAAGGTCTTCATCAGGAAACTCATATTCCTCGCGAGATTCGTCTACAGGTAAATCTGCTAGGAAGTCTGAAACAACGTTGCCTTTGATGGATTTATGAGGGACAAATTTTAAGTCAAATTCAGCAAGCATTACTACCCAGCAGGAGAGTCGTCCATTAAGGCTGGCTTTTCAAATAAGAATTTGAGAGGGTATAATCGGGACACTACATGGATGGTATGAGTAAGCATGAAGTGTCTAAGTTTCTTAGTGGCCCATACTAGTGCAAGGCAAAGCTTTTCTAAGGGAGTGTATCGGGATTCATAGTCCAAGAGTTTTTTACTAAGGTAGTAAATGGCACATTATTTCCCATTAACCTCTTGTGCTGACATAGCCCCAGCTGCGGTCTTAGTCACAGTCAAATAGAGTCTTAAAGGTAGGTCAGGCAAAGCAGGTGCTAAGACAGGTGGATTGGATAGATATTCTTTGATTTTGTCAAAGGCTTTTTGGCAATCCTTATCCCATTCGGTGGCGACACTTTTTGTAAGCTTTCGAAAGGTGGGTTCACATACCATGGTTAGTTTAGAGATGAATCTACTGATGTATTGTATTTTTTCCAGGAACCCCCTTATTTGTTTTTCATTCTTAGGTGGAGGCATGGTCATGATAGCTTTTATTTTGGTAGGGTCGATCTCAATCCCTCTAGAACTGATGACATAACCTAGGAGTTTCCCCGAAGTTACCCTAAAGGCGCATTTTTGTGGGTTAAGTCTCATATTATATTTTCGAAGTCTCATGAAGAACTTCTCAAGGGCGGTATGGTGTCCCTCTCTATCCTTGGACTTAACTATCATGTCATCTACATATACTTCTACTTCCTTATGCATCATGTCATGGAGAAGGGTAGTCGCAGTTCTTTGATATGTTGCCCTAGAATTTTTAAGTCCAAAAGGCATAACAGTATAACAAAAGGTTCCCCATGGAGTGATGAAGGTAGTCTTTTCCATGTCTTCCTCGACTATTTTAACCTGGTTATATCCCGCGTACCCATCCGTGAAGGAAAGAAGGGCATGGTTAGCAGTATTGTTTACTAGGATGTCTATGTGAGGTAAGGGGAAACCATCTTTAGGACTTGCTTTGTGGAGATCTCTATAGTCAATACACATCCTAACCCTCCCATCTTTTTTAGGCATAGGCACAACATTAGCTACCCAGTCAGGATAGTTAGCTACTTTAATAAAACCTGCACTGAGTTGTTTGATAACTTAGCTTCTTCCTTGATTTTCAAGGCTACATCGGGTTTTATTTGCAAATTTTTGCTTAACAGATTTCATGCCTTCGGTTAGAGGTATAGTATGCTGAGCGATTTCACGATCAATGCCTGTCATGTCCAAGTAGGACCATGCGAATACGTCGATATATTCAATGAGTGTTTTGATTAGCTTGGCGCGTCCACAATCATTTAGAGTTAATCTAATTCTTACCTCCTTTGGTTCATTATCATCTGAAAGATTAATTTTTTCAGTTTCCTTGATGATTGGTGTCGTATTTTCATGTTCTTCCACTGCTTTAATTATTTCTTTTTCAGATTCATTATTGTAATCAGTAGGAGGAAGAAAAAAAGAAGTAGAGATAGTGCACAAGTCGTAAGCAAATGAGTTCATCTTATTGAAATCAGAAATCATACACTAGTGGAAAACAGCCCATCCGATCCGGGCTTACCGCTCCGATTTTGGTCCAGATCGGGTGGGCTCGTAGCAGTAAAAAAAAATTAACCGATCCGGTAGTGAACCGGATCCGTTAGAACCTAACTGATCCGGTCATGGTTGAAAACCGGATCAGTTAGTGAAGCTTACTGATCCGGTTTTCAACAATGACAGGATCAGTTAGATGCTCAACTGCATTAAAAAAAACCTCCCCAATAGTATTTTGGCTTTAGAGCCCAGGTTGAGATAAATCACCAGCATACAATTTCAATAGTTAATAATCAGGCGTCTCAATGTTAGCGTATTAACACCACGAAATTTACTTCTTTAATCAAATATTATAAATTACATATTACCACCAACATAGAATTCAGATCCAAAAATCAAAATGAATTAAATAAACACGAAATTACAAGAAAATAAAAACTAAAAGATAGATTACAAGAAATTAAATATTATAAATTACAAGAAATTACAAGATTAATTTCTAAAAATGATAAAATAAGCACGAAATATAAAACGAAAAAATCCAAGATAAATTTCGAAGGAAATTAAACTAAAAAAAGTACAAAAAAAACAATCACAAACCCTAGATCTGGGTTAAATGCGACGGCGAAGATGGTGTTTGGTGTTCAACGAAGACGCGTTAAGGTTTCGTTGGCGTCTATGGGGCTTCGCGAAGATGAAGAGTGGTTGTTTGCCTTTGAGAAATCTTCCGCCGAAATTGACCGATGGCTGTTGTTAGGGCCATTAATTCATCGAACGAATGCGAACGCAGAGGAGAGAGAGAAGCAGAGTGGGTCAGCGATGATTACGGTGGAGATCAGAAGAACAGAGAGAAGGGAGGAGAGGTTGAAGATCTAGTGCTACTTGGCGGAGGAAATCGGGGATTACGGTTAGGGATTGTAGGAAATCGGTGGAGGAAATGTTGAGGATGAGTAGATGGTGAGATGCGAATGAGGGAGATAAGAGGATGAGGGAGATGGTGAGGATGAGTGAAGGGAGATGAGAGGAAGGGAGATGAGAGGATGAAGGGAGATGGTGAGCAGCGTGCAACGTTTAATAAAGCCTAACAAGGGCCCAAGAACACACTTTTTTACAAAGGGCCCAAGGATCAGTAACGCGCATGACTTGTTCCTTGTTAAAGGGCCCATTAGCTGATCCGGACCTTGACAAACTAGATTAGTTAATGTTAACTGATCCGGTTCACTTCGCCAACCGGATCAGTTGACATTAACTAATCCATTTTAGTGCTAACCGGATCAGTTTTTATGTGACATATAGCCTTTTTCCACTAGTGATAGCATCAAACAAGGACTCGGCAGAAGATCGAGACTCTATTTGAACACTTGGATTAACAGACTCATATATAATCCCAATTGGGAAGCTAGACTCAGAAGACTCAAACTCAAACTTGGACTCGAAAGACTCGGACTCTTCGAACATCGACCCTTCCCCGGTAGTGAAAGTCATCTTCTTTCCACTTGGTGTAGTCAGCTTGATAGTCTTCCTCCATCGTTGCATGGTGTCATTTGTAGGAGTAATTAGCATGGCAGGGTCGAAAGCTTCATGTTGCACTACAGCCTGAATGTGAGCAGTGTCATCTAGGCATTCGACTCTTTCTGGACCGAATAGAAGTTTTACTGCTTGTAATCTAAACAGTCTTTAGTGAACTGTTTAATTGTGGGATCAAAAATCCCTTCTTCCAGAAAGTGACAATCCATGAATATCTCAAATCCTGGGTAGATCACTCCATCATGAGCATTGTAAAATGATTCAGGTTATTCATAGCAAGGATAATCTTCTCCTTCCTTTAAAATTGCCCATTTAAAGTGGGTTGATAGGGAGGAAAAGGGATACTATCTTTATCCTTGTTGTTGTTGTAAGCTATTCTTTGTGCAATGCGCTCTCTTAGCTCCCTCCTTGTTGGCTTGTACCCTAAGCCAAATAAGTTTTCCACTGCTTTAGAATTAGTGACAGGAGGTGCTCTGGATTTGTTACTTCCCAATGTCATGCCTTCACTGGCACTCGTGTACCGTTGGCTGACGGCTTGATTTTCAACAGCGAAGAGGTTCGTGCACTGATCGGCCTTGTTGCCGATACACTCCCTCCGGCATTGAAGTATGCATCTCGCCGCGAGGTGGCTAGGGGTTGTCTCTGGCGGGGACTACGGACGAGCAGAAGGTCTGTATTCTGCTGTAGTTGGTTGTCTGTGGCGTGATGCAGACCGATAGAGGATCACGCGTCTCGGCGCGATATCTGTAACATCCCGAAACTTTAAACGTGATTAATTGAGTAATTAAGAAGGTTAAAATCTTGATTAATAGTAATCATAAGCTAAATAAGTGATGCCTTGTTTATTGCTTTACTTTTTGATCTCTTTTAGTTGGTATTATAGTTGTTTTTTGAGTTAGTTTAGGCTAGTTTGTTAGCTATCTCCTTAATTTGTGCAATTTTCCTCCTCGTATGCACTTTCTTTGGGCACTTTGTTTCATTTCAGGACTTAGGAGCATGCTTGGAGGATACTTGCACAACCCCGGATATTAAGATCGAAGACGAAGGTCAAGGAAGCTTCAAGGAAGCATAATCGAGTTCATGGGGACAAATATAAGAAGTTTTGGAAGGATTTGCGCACAAAGGGTCAACTTCAAATGGCTATAACTTTCAGCACACAAAACATTTTTGAGCGATTCAAGTTGAAGATGAAATTTTGGCTCAATAGCTTTCTAACAAGTGGTCACAAGCTCAATTCCGATGCAAAACGAGTGAGATATGGCCGTTTGAAAATGAACTGACGAAACTGAAAACTGACCCGAGCGCTCGGGTCAACTGACCCGCCCGGGTCAATCTGCGATAAACTCATTTTCGCTCCTGTTGGTCTGACCCGCCCGGGTCAGGTGACCCGAGGGCTCGGGTCAGGACACCCGAGGGCTCGGGTCATCTTACCCGCCCGGGTCGGGTCATTTTTCCGGAAACCTTTTTGCGACTTTGTTTGCTTTAATGCGGGGGTTGTTTTGTAATTTTCTGTTTTATTTCTTATGACTATTTAAGAGGGACTCCTCTTATTTTAACTTAGACTAATTTACAATATATTTTAATAAAGTGAGATTTGAAATTCTTAGAACCCTAGGAGAGAGAAAATCTCATCTTCTAAAGAGAGAAGTGAGAGAAACTTGTTGAAAACTTGGAATTTGAAGAATCTAAGAAGGAAACTTGAAGATTTTGAAGCTCCTTGCAACTTTAATGAGAATTTCTTACTCTCTCTCATATTTTATTGCTTTATTTTCATATTTCCATGTCATTTTCACTCTATTTACTTGTTCATCCTAGATTATTGTTTTAGTTTATGTTAATAGTTGTTAATGTCTTTTAGTTTATAATTTTTCATGATTTGTGAGTAGCTATTTCTTTGGGAAGGGTTTGAAGCCATTAATGAGTTCATGAACCTCTAAATCCAACATTGGGCTTTGACTTGGGATAATTTTGGTTAATTGATTTGGCATTTTCATGAATGTTTATGTGATTGGCCATCATAGGAGCATTATTTAGGTACCCTTAGTGAAGGATCGAGAGATGAAGTTAAGGGGTTGCCTCAAATCGATTATTAGGCTTGAAGGACCATGAGAATAGGGACTACCTAGCCTAGGGGATTTAGTTTGCTTGTTTAAGTTCATCATGTTTATGGATATGCTTGGTTGAATGCCTTAGCCATGAGAATAGGTCTTCGGTAAGAGACTTGGCCAATCTAGCTAGCTCGAGAGAGTGGTTAGAGTACCAATGGATGAACAATTCCCCTCAATTGATCCCCATTGTTGATTCCCATTGTGATTGCTTGGTTTGTGAATGAGTTGATTGGTGGATACCCCTTCCCAAAGCCATTTATCTTATTGTCCTTTCATCTATAAATCTTCAAAAACATAGAGTTTGCTTAGCTTATCATAAATCGATACTTATTGGTGCTTTCCTTAGTCCTTGTGGATTCGACCCTTTACTTGCCCTATATTGGGTAGTTTAGGTATTTTTGATGTGTTTACAACGAGCGCGTCAATAAGCATGTTATGAATTAAAAATTTACAAAATTACTATAAATAGGTTAACAAATTAGCCTAACAACAACTAGTAATGAAGTAGTGTAATAAGAATTTTTGTATAACAACAAGAAATAAGTTAAAGCAAAATAAAAAGGAAAAGAGGAAGAAAACCCCCCTAAGTTTCCCACGGCAATTTCACCGACATCCCACCACCCCTATCTCCTCTTTGTCCCCTCCTCTAGCTTCCCTATCAACAAAACCACCATTCACCATTCTTCTACCTCCCTTTTTGTCTGTTGAATTCCTCTATAAGAAACCCATGGAGTTAGGGCTCTGAAAATCACTCCACAACATCAAGAAAATCACAAACAAAACTTCATCTCTTTCACTCCTCCTCTCACGGCACCACCACTGTGCGCACCACCTTCGGTGCATCACCACTCAACCCTGACCACCGGACCCCTCGCCGGTGAACCTTCATAGCAGCCCCGAAGCGAGCTCTTTTCCCTCACCTTCTCTCTCTCACGCGACCTTCGTTTGCTTGCTGCTGCTCCTGCCTTTTTTTCTTGTCGGAGCTCGAAGGCCGACGACCGACGCAGTGCTCTTTGTCGTCACGCGTCGTCGCCAGCACCTCTCGCCGGAGCTCGCCGAGAACTCCTCCCCGCTGTCATTCGTCCCTGCTCTTAAGTAGCAGAGGTAAAATCTACCTCTTATAATTAGTTTTTTCCCCCAATTCTGAATTTAAGTTTAAAGATGTAGCCCAACGTTTGTATTGTTAAGTTAGTTTAGATTGGGCCCAAATCAATTTAGTTAAACCAACTTAGTTTAATTGTTGCATGTATATTAGTTGGGCTCAAATCTGATTTGTGAAGTTAAACCATGTTAGTTTAATTTATGTATTAATCTTGCTAATGGGTTCAAATCAGATTTATATAATGTTAGGTAAAGCTACTTAATAAATTATTGGGCTAAACTAAACTGATTTAGTGATTCCATTAAACTATGTCAGTTTAATTTATTAAGTTAAACATAATTGTGGGCTTAAAAACTGATTTGGTTAAATTAAGCTACTTAGTTAATTTGGTTGCTTTGGTATATTGGGCTTAAGTAGACTGATTTGTTGGATTTAATTAAATCACTTAGTTTAGCCTATACCTTTAGCTAGTTTGGGCTAATGTTATATTAAGGATTAGTTAAAAATGTTATGTTAATCTAATTAACTACTAGTTCTTATAATCTGAATTTTGTAATAGAACATTAAGAACACTCTAGTTTGTAAAAATGACTACATTTAGTTCATAAGCTTGTTGACAACTAATGTGGGATATTAATGTTAATAATTTAGATAATTAGATTAATGATAATAATCATTCAAGTTTACTGATAATCACGCTTAAGCTTATTTAGGAAATAAATGAGTTATTTGATAGTAATAATAAATGTCACTCATTAGTTAACTTATAATCATATTAAGGTTCAAGGATGATAACATTGTCATATTATGATTTGTGTTAAAGTATAATTATTTAAGTAGCAATAGTCTAAGTTAAAAAGTCTATATTTACAAGTCTTTAACCATGAATTATAAGTCAATATTATTTTACCACCTTAATGTAGCCTTTGTGTATAAAATATGTTAAAAGTAATGGTATAAACTATAAGATAAGACTATTGTTAATTATGCCTAAGTATAACTTGAATATTTAAAAAGAGACCTTATGGGTAATCTCACGGCCTAATGGAAGAATGTTTAAGAAAAACGCAAATTCTAATTAAATAGTAATAAATTTAATTATTCAATTCTTTATTAGATTAAAGGAAGGAATATTACAAGCCTCCCCCGGCTATCAAAGTTGGTAAGCAGGATTTCAGGTAACGTCTACTGCTAACACCCGCACTCCCCTTCCAACTATGTTTTTATGATGCTTTATACGATGTTTATACGATGTTATTTATGGTGTGCGGGATATGAAATGTTTGCTATGTAAATGATGTTTATTAAATAATTTAATGCTATGAAGTATGACGATTTTGAAGTTATGAAAATATGATTACGTTTAATGATTACAATTACGTCCCATGATTATGATTACGATGATGTAATGTAATTATGGTTACGTTATGATTAAGATACGTTTCATGATTATGATTACGATGATGTAATGTAATTATGGTTACGTTATGATTAAGATTACGTTTTATGATTACGATTACGATTATGTAATGTAATTATGATACGTAAAAGAAAACGAAACATGATAAAGATAAGTGGAAGAACGGTTCTTGGCAGTAGAATGTTATGTCGGGTCGTGCACATACCTCCCGGTCGGTTAACCACCTCCCGTTTAGTGAGGGCTAATGTCCTCAGGTGGTACCGCACACTTTTGGGCATTATGTACCACCTCCCGTTTAGTGAGGGCCAAGGTCCTCGGGTGGTAGCCTCCCGTTTATGAAAATGAAAATCGGGTCTTGCACGTACCTTCTGGCGGGTCAGTCACCTTCTACTTATTGGGGTGATTCCGTGTTATATTTTGGGCATTATATATATATACCACCTCCCATAATGTGGGGGCCAAGGTCCTCGGGTGGTAGCCTCCCGTTTACGAAAATGAAAATTGGGGAGACATCCCTTCCGTTGTACTTGCCAAATTACCAATATGAATTATGTAAGATGGAAAGATAATGATGAAGATATATGATGATGAACATGACAAAGAATGATGATAATGTTTTATGATTATGATTTAATGGCTGTGTTTACGAAATGGTTTTACTATTTCTCTCCTCCCTGTTTGCTAACAAAATGATGTGAAATGCTTTTACGATGTTAGGGTAGAATGTTACTGAGCCTCGGCTCATGACGTTTTGTTTTATGTTTTAGGTATGGAAGAACAGTTGCAGTATGACTATTATAATGAGATGTGTTGAGGAGACTATGTATGATTCTATGAGGTTTAGAATATTTTGTATGATGGATAAACAAGTATGGTCTCATGATGAGCAAATGTATAGATGAATGACCATTTTAGGCTATTATTTTATTGGTGGGGCCATAACCCACAGGTTTAAGCTGGGTTTCCGCTGACGATTAAGGTTATGTATTTCCGGGGAGTTACAATATCTGAGGCCATTGGCGGACTTGTCTGCCGTTCACACCTATGATTGGGCCGAGCTTGGCTATTGCAGTCTTATTTCCTGCCTGCGTACTGCTTGCAGGTAGACCCACGATGACACGATCGTCTCTATTTTTGGTCCATGGAGACTGCTTGAGGTACGGGCATACCTATCCTTTGTCCTTTATGTTACTACCATTGCTCTGCCTAATTTCATGTCTTACTGATGTTGCGGTTTTGGTTCTATGAGCATTTTCCAGGTCTATATCCGGAAAGACCTATGGACCGTTCCTTCCCCGCGGTAGCCTGTTGGGCACGTTGCAGAAGGATTAGGATTTAGGAACACGTGTGCTGGAGAACTGGAGGCTTATTGATCCAAGGATTGATTTTCTTCTTTAGAATTAGGTGATATTCATTTTAGACAAAAGGACTCCTAGAACGATCATGACTCTACGCGAATGCAAACGGGAAAAAACACAGAATCGACCACCACGACGACTAAATCGGCAAAAAACACGAGATGCATAGGATGCGTGCCACGCAACAAAGATGCGCGCGGCGCAAAGCCTGTGCGTCCGGGGCGAGAGATGTGCGTCAGGCGCAACTTAATGCATTTGGCGCACTGCTCCCCGGCATGTATTTAGGCGAGGTTTTGGCTACTTCCACATAATTTCGAGATGCGATGACAAACATGGCATGATGACAGATTTATTGACAGACCTTTTAGGACTTTAAACGACGGTCGAATTGTCAATAGCATGAGACGTATAGGCTGCGCGCTACGCAACCGATTGTGCGCGGCGCGAAGCCTATGTGTCCGGCGCAAGAGCTATGTGCCAGGCGAATATAGGAGTGTTTAGCGCACTCCCCCCCAGCATGCATTTTGTCAATTCGTCGAAAGTTTTTACCAATTTGACGATCTTTTTTAGACGCGATTTTAGGTGCAATATATATCAACGTTTTAACAAATTAATAACAAGCAAAAATCGCAATCACAAGCAAATGTCACATAACATGGATGAAAAAAGTTCTCAACCTAAAGTCCAGTTCTACGTTTCAACTATGGTCAGGTTTAGGTTAAGGCTGAAAAGGGTCCATGACTAAGAGATTGATCCCACGCTTCGTACTTTTGCTTAAAAAGGTTGCCATGTGTAAGACGCACTCCAGTTCTCAAGTCAGGAACAAGAGAACAATGTCATGGTTGGGTAGGTTTGCTTATGACTAAGATCCAACACTATCGCTTAGGAAGCTTTCGAAAGGACAAAGCGCAAACCCCCTGGGGGTGGCCTCACGCATGAAACATGCGCTAATGAGGCAAGGAAGATTGTCCTTATGGTAGCTTAAACAATGGCCATGCATATGCAAAGCAGTATGTTATTCTAAGGCATAAAAAGAGAATGAATCGTATTTTTCAAGTTTCACCCACTCATTTTTAAAAAAATCAATTTTTTTAAATCCTCCTTAGTGAAGTCGCCAAATTATAGGCGTGATTTTATTCGCCTACGCGGTGTGAGCGCGTATTTGACTACCCTATTGTTAAGGTTTTATTGAAATATATTTTGAAGTCGCCAACAAGTCTTTAAAGGAAGACTCATAAACCTAATTGGATATTTGGGAAACCATAAGGACATTTTAGGGACTTATCCAATGTAGATTTCCCCGTCATAACTTCATTAATGGTTATGAACCAAAAATTGAGTTCGGAGGCGAGGGTCCGAACACGGTCAGGAATCACATTCACCCATTGCTGGCCTCTACTAAATATCGATTCATATCAAATTTTATGTAAAAGAACTACCAAATAATATTTTCAAGCACCCTAAAAATATTAGTCTAATTTGGTTGATTAAACACATCAAAAAGACTATTCTTGGTGGTAAATTATTAAACAATCAAAATTACAGGGTTCCTAATAGGTTGTCCAAATTATCTGCTTAATATTCGAACAATTCCTTAGGTCTTGATCGATTAGCAGTAATATAATATGAGGTGTTGAAAACATGAACAAGACAATCATAACAATATATAAGAAAATAAAAGAAGGAAGACAGGTTAGAATATACAAAAGAACGGTTTTTTTACTAGAGATCTACATCATGAAGGAAAACGTTAGTAACTTCAATATAAAAATATAAGAATTATTCAAGGAACCTCAAGATTATACTGGTGTGGCTTGGGTATGAGAGAATAACAATCCTCGGGAGGAGTAATCGTGAAGCCTTTCCACGAACACTTATGAAGATTGATGAAAGGATGTGTTTATGTGTGTGTGCAAATACGTGTTTATGTGTTTGCAAGTATGAAAGTAGAGTATGAGAGTATGAGAGTATGAGAGAATTCGCAAGTATTCGGGCGCAAAGAGTACGTGAAAAAGTGTCTCTTAGAACCGAAAATCATGGCCTACTTATACGAAAATATTCAAAAAAGATAGAAAAGCAAACTGCGCGTCGCGCAAAGAGTGCGCTAGGCGCATATCTCTGCGTGACGCACAGAGCCTACGTGTCAGGCGCAGACTGGTGCACCCGCGGCACAACCAAATCCGCACCGTCTGCGTTAGACACGCTTATAGCCTGTTTCTTCGACGCGTTTTTGTACGATTTTCTTTTATCCTTTTAAATCCGGAAATCAAGTTTTCTAGCCTGTTTCTTCGACGCGTCTTTGAAAATATTTATTTATTTATTTATGAAAATATTCATTAACATAATAAATAAATAAAATTAATTATTAAATTGGACTTTTTCAAAGGATTGGAATCAAAATATTTAAATGGGCTCAAAAGACTTTTTATGGGCTCAAAATACAATTAACTATCAGGAATAATAATTGGGCTTTAAAATAGGATTTTGGATCATTATTCGAAAATAATAAGCTTTTACTCTTTAAAATAGTTTTGGGCCTGGCTCTTCGGACTGCTCTCCCCTTAGGTCGGACCAATTAAGACCGCGGTATGTTTCATCATTGGGCCCTTAAATGGGGAGATACGATTATGTGTCTACACTTCTACATATGTTTTGTAACACCCCTAGGTGTGCATGAGCCCACTAGTAGATATTGTCCTCTTTGGGCCATAGCCCACAAGGATTTGCTTTGATACAGAACCGAAGTCCTACCCAAAAGGCCTCTACTAGGTTGAGGTGTCCACCTCTATTTAAAGAAGGCTTCGTTCTCCTTAACTTCTAATGTAGGATAGTCAAGATCCACTGATGAAAGATAACTCAATATATATGCCTTCAAAAATTTATCTCCAATAATTACTAGTAGAAAATGATGAAGTGATGAAAGATAAATCAAGATATAACGAAAATGACGATGTGATCCGAATAATATAATTGGGTTTCATTGCAAAATAATCGAACATGATTGTTTTGGATTTTTGGGAGATGTGTGGTATGAAGTAACTTGTACATGAGCATTATTTATAGCATAGAAGTTTGCCAATATTAATAGTATTAATTGATTGCATTTGACCGTAATCCATAAATCAAGCAATGTCTTAAAAAGTAACTTTAATTGCAATTGCAATTGCAATTGATTCAATTTCCATAAAGCAAAGAGCTGAATATATGACAACTTATTTGCAATGCATAAGTGGACGACACATCGCACGTGCAAAGAAGGATTAACACATGGCAGTGGAATAATGGGAGGCGATGATGGGTGATGACTAATGGCTTGAGGGCCTAAAATAATGATACGTAGGCTCATTTTTCTTGGTCTTTATATATATATATATATATATATATATATATATATATATATATATATATATATATATATATATATATCTATTCTATATGTGAACATCTGAGGATTTGGTGTCCACCCTTAATGACCAAATTACCCCCAACTACCAACAATTTTTACATATCTAACCAGTTAATAAAATTTAAAAAAAAAAACACTAACACAAAAAAGGGTAATACGGTTCCTAAGAAACTTCCACTAACTGAAGAGGTTACTTCAGTGTACAACTGCGAGTATCAGAAACAAAACAAAAAAACACACTACACGACAGTTTTTCTCCCTCTCTTCTCCATCTTCTTCCTCATCACTGCAATTACTCTGTTCATCCTATTCCAGGCCCCTACAAAATTTAAAACTGAAAATCAACATTAGGTAATTATAAAGCATAAGTAATTTTCAAATTCCCATTTAAAACAGAGTAGCAAGGGTTGACGTTTTTAAGAGCAGCAAGAATGATAAGAAAATTTCTAACATCCTTTTTTTGTGTGTGTGATTTTAATTAGATTCAATGACAATTGAACCACCATAAACAGTCAAAAGCAGCAAGCGGAGCAGGTTCAATCAGGAAAACGAAAGAAGGTATGTTTTTACATAAATTGAAAACACAATTTAAAACTGGAAATCGACATATACAACATAAGTAAATTTGGTAAATTTGGTTTTCCCATAACACCTGTACAAAGATAATGTCTAACATCCTTTCTTTTTTGGTGATTTTAATTATGGATTCAAGGACAATTGAACCACCATATACCTTCAAGATCAGCAAGCAAAGCAGGTTCAATTAGGAAAACAAGAAAAAGGTACGTCTTTATAAAAATTGAGATGTATATGTGAAATAAAATAAAATGGAAGTAAATGTAGTTCATCTATATTGTTTTCATAACACGAAAGCTATATGTTTGTTCTTTTAAATTGATTGAATTTGATGTTTTTTAAAATCACATTAAACCAAAAAAGTAAAATCTTACTTGAGCTTATTTAATGGGAAGTTGAGAACCAACAGTTCACCCACATGCAACACTATAGTCACAAACAGCCCCGCTGCCTCACCTCCACCCGGGGACCCGCCACCGCCTGCATCGGCGGAAACCGCCGGAACACCCTGGTGGGTGAAATTAATATTTTATTTGGGTTTCCAAAATTTTCGAAATTTCTCCATTTTTTTAGAGATGAACCCAATTCTCTCCCCTCTGATTATTCAGGACCAAATCAAACACAGATATTAATATAAATAAAACCTTAAAATTACCTGATTTTTTTTGTAAACGGGTTTTTTTTTAAGTGAAACGTTTTTAGTTTTTTTTAAGGAACAAATTTATTTGGACCTTTTGATGAGTTGTTTGTTGGTCAATTAAATAGGGAGGAAGAAACTCAATAGAAACTAGGACTTAAGAAACAGAAATAGAGCAACTAAGAAACAAAAAAAAGATGATGTTTCTGCTAAGAAATTAAGAGATTGTAGTAGGTTGAGAGACTTGATGTGGGCCCCAAGAAGGTACGTCTGAGCTCCATTGTCCGTACACCGGAATCCTGCAAAACAAGGTTAGCCTACCCCGGGGGTGGTCCCGGGATCGCCCCTCCGACGCTCAAGTCAGTAAATGATTGAGGTAGAGAGAGAAAGTGATCAATGTAGAGAGAGATGCTCTGGGTTTTGTAGCTGAGAATTGCTTACCTTTTGATTGATGAGACAACCGCTTTTTATAGAGGATGGAACCTCCAATAAATGAGGGTATTTTGGTTAGCTCCAGCTGGTGGAGGATTGCCTTCCCTAGAGGTAGGGGTATTTTAGAAACTTCGCCATAGGTGGGCTGGTCCAAGAAATGGGACCAAATAATTAGCCCCACGCCAAATAATCGGAGTGAAAATCGCCATTTTTAGTACGGTTGATTGGCGGAATAATCACATTTCTACCGCGGTTGGCGCTAGGATTAAGCAAGCACGGGGGTCTCGCTTGTGCACTTGGCCGAGCCGAGGAGGTGTCGTAGGCCCCCAGATGCCGAGGGGGTGCCCTTGTGCACTTGACCGAGTCGAGTGAGTCACGTTCTGAGCGAAGCTAGTTGTGCCGAGTGGGTTTAGTTGCACCGAGCGGGTCTAGTTGCGCCGAGTGCAGCCCCTGCTCCCTGCCCGTGCCGAGTGAGTCTCGTGCTGAGCGAGGCTAGTTGTGCCGAGCGGGTCCAGTTGCGCCGAGCACAGCCCCGACTCCCTGCCCGAGCCGAGTGAGTCTCGTGCTGAGCGAGGGTAGCTGTGCCGAGTGGGTCTAGCAGCGCCGAGCGGGTCCAGTTGTGCCGAGCGCAGCCCCCGCTCCCTGCTTCAGCCGAGTAAGTCTCGTGCTGAGCGAGGCTAGCTGTGCCGAGTGGGTCTAGCTGCGCCGAGTGGGTCCGGTTGCGCCGAGCGGGGCTAGCTGCGCCGAGCGCAGCCCCTGCTCCCTGCCCGAGCCGAGTGAGTCTTGTGCTGAGCGAGGCTAGCTGTGCCGAGGCAAGTAAGCTGTACAAGAGGGCCGAGGGGGTAGATGCGCCGAGCGGGGTGCCACTAGCTCCCATGCTGACCGACTAGGTTCCTATGCGGCACTTAGCTCGATTTTGCCAATGAGGTACTTAGCTTGAATTTGGATAAGTATAAGAAGCGATTCGACAAAGGACTAAGGTGTCCCATATTAGCCGAGTGGATAGGACGTCGCTCGGCCAAGGGCTAATGAGCCCCATGCTGACCAAGTGGGTGCTAATGAGGAACTTAGCTTAAATTTGGCTAAGTATGAGAAGCGACTCGGCAAAGGAGAGGGGGCCTCGTACTGGCCGAGTGGGTCGGACGCCACACGGATGAGGGGCTAATGGGCCCCATGCTATCCGAGTGGGTGTCATGAGTACTTAGTCGTACATGACTAAGCGTAGAAGCGACTCGGCAAAGGAGAGGGGGTCTCCTACTGGCCGAGTGCATCGGACGCCACTCGGATGAGGGGCTAATGAGCCCCATGCTATCCAAGTGGGTGTCATGAGTACTTAGCCATACTTGACTAAACGTAGAAGCGACTCGGCAATGGAGAGGAGGTCTCCTACTGGCCGAGTACGTCGGACGCCTCTCGGATGAGGGGATAATGATCCCTATGCTATCCGAGTGGGTGTCATGAGTACTTAGCCATACTTGACTAAGCGTAGAAGCGACTCGGCAAAGGAGATGGGGTCTCCTACTGGCCGAGTGCGTCGGACGCCACTCGGATGAGTGGCTAATGAGCCCCATGCTATCCGAGTGGGTGTCATGAGTACTTAGCCATACTTGACTAAGCGTAGAAGCGATTCGGCAAAGGAGATGAGGTCTCCTACTGGCCAACTGAGTCGGACGCCACTCGGATGAGGGGCTAATGAGCCCCATGCTATCCGAGTGGGTGTCATGAGTACTTATCCATACTTGACTAAGTGTAAAATGGCTCGGTAGAGGAGTAAGAGGACTTCATGCTGACCGAGATAGTAGGACGCCGCTCGGATGAGGAATAATGAGCTCCATGTTGTCCGAGCGGGTACCATGAGTACTTAGCCATACTTGACTAAGTGTATAGTGGCTCGGTAGAGTAGTAAGAGGACTTCATACTGACCGAGGGAGTAGGACACCGGTCGGATGAGGAATAATGAGCCCCATGCTGTCCGAGCGGGTGCCATGAGTACTTAGCCATACTTGACTAAGGGTAAAGTGGCTCGGTAGAGGAGTAAGATGACTCCATGCTGACCGAGGTAGTAGGACGCCGCTCGGATGAGGAATAATGATCCCCATGCTGTCCGAGCGGGTGCCATGAGTACTTTGCCATACTTGACAAAGTGTAAAGTAGCTCGGTAGAGGCGTAAGTGGACTCCATGCTGACCGAGGGAGTAGGATGCCGCTCGGATGAGGAATAATGATCCCCATGCTGTCCGAGCGGGTGCCATGAGTACTTAGCCATACTTGACTAAGTGTAAAGTGGCTCAGTAGAGGAGTAAGTAGACTCCATGCTGACCGAGGGAGTAGGACGCCGCTCGGATGAGAAATAATGATCCCCATGCTATCCGAGCGGGTGTCATGAGTACTTAGCCATACTTGACTAAGTGTAAAGTGGCTTGGTATGCGCTTGTGCACATGGCCGAGCCGAGGGGGTGTCGTAGGCCCCCAGATGTCGAGGGGGTGCCCTTGTGCACTTGGCCGAGCCGAGGTGGTGCCCTTGTGCACTTGGCCGAGCCGAGGGGGTACCCTTGTGCACTTGGCCGAGTCGAGTGAGTCTCGTACTGAGCGAGGCTAGTTGTGCCGAGTGGGTTTAGCTGCACCGAGCGGGTCCAGTTGCGTCGAGCGCAGCCCCTGCTCCCTGCCCGAGCCAAGTTAGTCTCGTGCTGAGCGAGGCTAGTTGTGCCGAGCGGGTCCAGTTGCGCCGAGCGCAGCCCCTGCTCACTGCCCGAGACAGGTAAGTCTCGTGCTGAACGAGGGTAGCTGTGCCGAGTGGGTGTAGCTGCGCCGAGCGGGTCCAGTTGCGCCGAGCGCAGCCCCTCATCCCCGCCCGAGCCGAGTGAGTCTCGTGCTGAGCGAGGCTAGCTGTGCCGAGTGGGTCTAGCTGCGCCGATTGGGTCCAGTTGCGCCGAGCGGGTCAAGCTGCGCTGAGCGCAGCCCCAGCTCCCTGACCGAGCCGAGTGAGTCTTGTGCTGAGCGAGGCCCGCTGTGCCGAGGCAAGTAAGTTGTACAAGAGGGCCGAGGAGGTTGATGCGCCGAGCGGGTTCCACTGGCTCCCAAGCTGACCGACTGGGTTCCTATGCGGCACTTAGCTCGATTTTGCCATTGAGGTATTTAGCTTGAATTTGGATAAGTATGAGAAGCGATTCGGCAAAGGACTAAGGTGTCCCATGTTAGCTGAGTGGATAGGACGTCGCTCGGCCAAGGGCTAATGAGCCCCATGCTGACCAAGTGGGTGCTAATGAGGAACTTAGCTTGAATTTGGCTAAGTATGAGAAGCGACTCGGCAAAGGAGAGGGGGTCTCCTACTGGCCGAGTAGGTCGGACGCCACTCGGATGAGGGGCTAATGAGCCCCATGCTATCCGAGTGGGTGTCATTAGTACTTAGTCGTACAAGACTAAGCGTAGAAGCGACTCGGCAAAGGAGAGGGGGTCTCCTACTGGCCAAGTGCGTCGGACGCCACTCGGATGAGGGCTAATGAGCCCCATGCTATCCAAGTGGGTGTCATGAGTACTTAGCCATACTTGACTAAGCGTAGAAGCGACTCGGCAAAGGAGAGGGGGTCTCCTACTGGCCGAGTGCGTCGGAGGCCCCTCGGATGAGGGGCTAATGAGCCCTATGCTATCCGAGTGGGTGTCATGAGTACTTTGCCATACTTGACTAAGCGTAGAAGCGACTCGACAAAGGAGACGGGGTCTCCTACTGGCCGAGTGCGTCGGACGCCACTCGAATGAGGGGCAAATGAGCCCCATGCTATCCGAGTGGGTGTCATGAGTACTTAGCCATACTTGACTAAGCGTAGAAGCGATTCGGCAAAGGAGATGGGGTCTCCTACTGGCCAAGTGAGTCGGACGCCTCTCGGATGAGGGGCTAATGAGCCCCATGCTATCCAAGTGGGTGTCATGTGTACTTATCCATACTTGACTAAGTGTAAAGTGGCTCGGTAGAGGAGTAAGAGGACTTCATGCTGACCGAGGGAGTAGGACGCCGCTCAGATGAGGAATAATGAGCCCCATGTTGTCCGAGCGGGTACCATGAGTACTTAGCCATACTTGACTAAGTGTAAAGTGGCTCGGTAGAGTAGTAAGAGGACTTCATGCTGACCGAGGGAGTAGGACGCCGCTCGGATGAGGAATAATGAGCCCCATGCTGTCCGAGCGGGTGCCATGAGTACTTAGCCATACTTGACTAAGGGTAAAGTGGCTCGGTAGAGGAGTAAGATGACTACATGCTGACCGAGGGAGTAGGACGCCGCTCAGATGAGGAATAATGAGCCCCATGCTGTCCGAGCGGGTGCCATGAGTACTTAGCCATACTTGACAAAGTGTAAAGTGGCTCGGTAGAGGTGTAAGTGGACTCCATGCTGACCGAGGGAGTAGGATGCCGCTCGGATGAGGAATAATGATCCCCATACTGTCCGAGCGGGTGCCATGAGTACTTAGCCATACTTGACTAAGTGTAAAGTGGCTCAGTAGAGGAATAAGTAGACTCCATGCTGACCGAGGGAGTAGGACGCCGCTCGAATGAGGAATAATGATCCCCATGCTATCCGAGCGGGTGCCATGAGTACTTAGCCATACTTGACAAAGTGTAAAGTGGCTCGGTATGCGCTTGTGCACTTGGCCGAGCCGAGGGGGTGTCGTAGGCCCCTAGATGTCGAGGGGGTGCCCTTGTGCACTTGGCCGAGCCGAGGAAGTGCTCTTGTGCACTTGGCCGAGTCGAGTGAGTCTCGTACTGAGCGAGGCTAGTTGTGCCGAGTGGGATTAGCTGCGCCGAGCGGCTCCAGTTGCGCTTAGCGCAGCCCCTGCTCCCTGCCCGAGTCGAGTGAGTCTCGTGTTGAGCGAGGCTAGTTGTGCCGAGCGGGTCCAGTTGCGCCGAGCGCAGCCCCTGCTCCCTGCCCCAGCCGAGTGAGTCTCGTGCTGAGTGAGGCTAGATGTGCCGAGGCAAGTAAGCTGTACAAGAGGGTCGAGGGGGTAGATGCGCCGAGCGGGGTGCCACTGGCTCCCATGCTGACCGACTGGGTTCCTATGCGGCACTTAGCTCGATTTTGCCAATGAGGTACTTAACTTGAATTTGGCTAAGAATGAGAAGCGATTCGGCAAAGGACTAAGGTGTCCCATGTTAGCCTGGTGGATAAGACGTCGTTCGGTCAAGGGCTAATGAGCCCCATGCTGACCGAGTGGGTGCTAATTGGGAACTTAGCTTGAATTTGGCTAAGTATGAAATGTGACTCGCCAACGGAGAGGGGGTCTTCTACTGGCCGAGGGGGTCGGACGCCACTCGGATGAGGGGTTAATGAGCCCCATGCTATCCGAGTGGGTGTCATGAGTACTTAGCCGTACTTGATTAAGCGTAGAAGCGACTCGGCAAAAGAGAGGGGGTCTCCTACTGGTCGAGTGAGTCGGACGCCACTCGGATGAGGGGCTAATGAGCCCCATGCTATCCGAGTGGGTGTTATGAGTACTTAGCCATACTTGACTAAGCGTAGAAGCGACTCGGCAAAGGAGAGGGGGTCTCCTACTGGCCGTGTGCGTCGGAAGCCACTCGGATGAGGGGCTAATGATCCCCATGCTATCCGAGTGGGTGTCACGAGTACTTAGCCATACTTGACTTAGCGTAGAAGCGATTCGGCAAAGGATAGGGGGTCTCCCACTGCCAAGTGAGTCGGACGCCACTCGGATGAGGGGGCTAATGAGCCCCATGCTATCCGAGTGGGTGTCATGAATACTTAGCCATACTTGACTAAGTGTAAAGTGGCTCGGTAGAGGAGTAAGAAGACTCCATGCTGACCGAGGGAGTAGGACGCCGCTCGGATGGGGAATAACGAGCCCCATGCTGTCCGAGCGGGTGCCATGAGTACTTAGCCATACTTGACTAAGTGTAAAGTGGCTCGGTAAAGGAGTAAGAGGACTTCATGCTGACCGAGGGAGTAGGACGCCGCTCGATTGATTAATAATGAGCCCATGCTGTCCGAGCGGGTGCCAAGAGTACTTAGCCGTACTTGACTAAGTGTAAAGTGACTCGGTAGAGGAGTAAGTGGACTACATGCAGACCGATGGAGTACGACGCCGCTTGGATGAGGAATAATGAGCCTCATGCTGTCCGAGCGGGTGCCATGAGTACTTAGCCATACTTGACTAAGTGTAAAGTGGCTCGGTAGAGGAGTAAGTGGACTCTATGCTGACCGAGGGAGTAGGACGCCGCTCGGATGAGGAATAATGATCCCCATGCTATCCGAGCGGGTTCCATGAGTACTTAGCCATACTTGACTAAGTGTAAAGTGGCTCAGAATGCGCTTGTGCACTTGACCGAGCCGAGGGGCTGTCGTAGGCCCCCACATGCCGAGGGGGTGCCCTTGTGCACTTGGCCGAGTCGAGTGAGTCCCATACTGAGCGAGGAAAGTTGTGCCGAGTGAGTTTTGCTGCGCCGAGCTGGTCCAGTTGCGCCGAGCGCAGCCCCTACTCCCTGCCCGAGCCGAGTGAGTGTCGTGCTGAGCGAGGCTTGTTGTGCCGAGCGGGTCCAGTTGCCTCGAGCGCAGCCCCTGCTCCCTGCTTGAGCCGAGTGAGTCTCGTGCTGAGCGAGGGTAGCTGTGCCGAGTGGGTCTAGCTGCGTCGAGCGGGTCCAGTTGCGCCGAGCGCAGCCCCTGCTCCCATCCCGAGCTGGGTGAGTCTCCTGCTGAGCGAGGCTAACTGTGCCGAGCGGGTCCTGTTGCGCCGACCGGGTCTAGCTGTTCCGAGCGCAGCCCCAGCTCCCTGCCCGAACCGAGTGAGTCTCGTGCTGAGGGAGGCTAGCTGTGCCGAGGCAAGTAAGCTGGACAAGAGGGCCGAGGGGGTAGATGCGCCGAGCGGGGTGCCACTCGCTCCCATGCTGACCGACTGGGTTCCTATGCGGCACTTAGCTTGATTTTGCCAATGAGGTACTTAGCTTGAAGTTGGCTAAGTATGAGAAGCGATTCGGCAAAGGACAAAGGTGTCGCATGTCAACCGAGTGGATAGGACGTCGTTCAGCCAGGGGCTAATGAGCCTCATCCTGACTGAGTGGGTGCTAACGACGAACTTAGCTTGAATTTGGCTAAGTATGAGAAGCGACTCGGCAAAGGAGAGGGGGTCTCCTACTGGCCAAGTGGGTCGGACGCCACTCGGATGAGGGGCTAATGAGCCCCATGCTATCCGAGTGGGTGTCATATGTATTTAGCCGTACTTGACTAAGCGTAGAAGCGACTCGGCAAAGGAAAGAGGATCTCCTACTGGCTGAGTGCGTCGGACGCCACTCGGATGAGGGGCTAATGAGCCCCATGCTATCTGTGTGGGTGTCCTGAGTACTTAGCCATATTTGACTAAGCGTAGAAGAGACTCGGCAAAGGAGAGGGGGTCTCCTACTGGCCGAGTGCGTCGGACGCCACTCGGATGAGGGGCTAATGATCCTCATGCTATCCGAGTGGGTGTCATGAGTACTTAGCCATACTTGACTAAGCGTAAAAGCAATTCGACAACGGAGAGGGGGTCTCCTACTGGCTGAGTGAGTCGGACGCCACTCGGATGAGGGGATAATGAGCCCCATGATATCCGAGTGGGTGTCATGAGTACTTAGCCATACTTGACTAAGTGTAAAGTGGCTCGGTAGAGGAGTAAGAGGACTCCATTCTGACCGAGGGAGTAGGATGCCGCTTGGATGAGGAATAATGAACCCCATGCTTTCCGAGCGGGTGCCATGCGTACTTAGCCGTACTTGAATAAGTGTAAAGTGACTCGGTAGAGGAGTAAGAGGGCTCCATGCTGACCGAGGGAGTAGGACGTCGCTCGAATGAGGAATAATGAGCCTATGCTGTCCAAGCGGGTGCCATAAGTACTTAGCCATACTTGACTATGTTTAGAGTGGCTCGGTAGAGGAGTAACTGGACTCCATGCTGACCGAGGGAGTAGGACGCCGCTTGGATGAGGTATAATGATTCTCATGCTATCCGAGCGGGTGCCATGAGTACTTAGCCATACTTGACTAAGTGTAAAGTGGCTCGGTTGAGGAGTAAGAGGACTCCATGCTGACCGAGGGAGTAGGACGTCGCTCGGATGAGAAATAATGATCCCCATGCTATCCGATCAGGTTCCATGAGTACTTAGCCATACTTGACTAAGTGTAAAGTGGCTCGGTAGAGGAGTAAGTGGACTTCATGCTGACCGAGGGAGTAGGACACCGCTCGGATGAGGAATAATGAGCCCCATGCGATCCGAACGGGTGCCATGAGTACTTAGCCATACTTGACTAAGTGTAACGTGGCTCGGTAGAGGAGTAAGAGGACTCCATGCTGACCGAAGGAGTAGGACGCCGCTTGGATGAGGAATAATGAGCCCCATGCGATACTTGACTAAGTGTAAAGTGGCTCGGTAGAGGAGTAAGAAGACTACATGCTGACCGAGGGAGTAGGACGCCGCTCGGATGAGGAATAATGAGTCCCATGCGATCCGAACGGGTGCCATGAGTACTTAGCCATACTTGACTAAGTGTAAAGTGGCTCGGTAGAGGAGTAAGAGGACTCCATGCTGACCGAAGGAGTAGAATGCCGCTCGGATGAGGAATAATGATCCCCATGCTATCCGAGCGGGTGCCATGAGTACTTAGCCATACTTGACTAAGTGTAAAGTGGCTCGGTTGAGGAGTAAGAGGACTACGTGCTGACCGAGGGAGTAGGACGCCGCTCGGATGAGAAATAATGATCCCTATGCTTTCCGAGCGGGTGCCATGAGTACTTAGCCATACTTGACTAAGTGTAAAGTGGCTTGGTAGAGGAGTAAGTGGACTCCATGCTGACCGAGGGAGTAGGACTCCGCTTGGATGAGGAATATTGAGCCCCATGCGATCCGAACGTGTGCCATGAGTACTTAGCCATACTTGACTAAGTGTAACGTGACTCGGTAGAGGAGTAAGAGGACTCCATACTGACCGATGGAGTAGGACGCCGCTCGGATGAGGAATAATGATCCCCATGCGATCGGAGTGGGTGCCATGAGTACGTAGCCATACTTGACTAAGTGTAAAGTGGCTCGGTAGAGGAGTAAGAGGACTCCATGCTGACCGAGGGAGTAGGACGCCGCTCGGATGTGGAATAATGCTCCCCATGCTATCCGAGCGGGTGCCATGAGTACTTAGCCATACTTGACTAAGTGTAAAGTGGCTCGGTAGAGGGGTAAGAGGACTCCATGCTGACCGTGGGAGTAGGACGCCGCTCGGATGAGGAATAATGATCCCCATGCTATCCGAGCGGGTACCATGAGTACTTAGCCATACTTAACTAAGTGTAAAGTGGCTCGGCAAAGGAGTAAGAGGACTCCATGCTGCCGAGGGAGTAGGACGCCGCTCGGATGAGGAATAATGAGCCCCATGCGATCCGAACGGGTGCCATGAGTACTTAGCCATACTTGACTAAGTGTAAAGTGGCTCGGTAGAGGAGTAAGAGGACTACATGCTGACGAAAGGAGTAGGACGCCGCTCGGATGAGGAATAATGATCCCCATGTTATCCGAGCGGGTGCCATGAGTACTTCGCCATACTTGACTAAGTGTAAAGTGGCTCGGTAGAGGAGTAAGTGGACTCCATGCTGACCGAGGTAGTAGGACGCCGCTCTAATGATGAATAATGAGCCCCATGCGATCCGAGCGGGTGCCATGAGTACTTAGCCATACTTGACTAAGTGTAAAGTGGCTCGGTAAAGGAGTAAGAGGACTCCATGCTGACCGAGAGAGTAGGGCGCCGCTCGGATGATGACTAATAAGCCTCATGTTGTCCGAGTGGGTACCATGAGGTACTTAGTCAGAATGACTAAGTACTGTACTTGGTGGTGGTCTCCTTTCAGTTCGAGCGGATGGAGGAACCGATGAATAAGTTTCTGGACTCGGGAGGTTTACGAGCCCGATCCTTCCTCCTTTGAGCGTATTTATTTGTCCAGCTGAGGGGTCCCAAGTAATTAGCCCCACGCTGGATGAACGGATAGGGTAGTATCATTCTTTCCCGAGGCGGTCGTCCAGTGGAAACCGAGAGAGAGCCATGTTCTAGGGTACCCTGCCAGTCCCGAGAGGGGGGGACTCGGGATTATGCCTCGCTTCAAGTTAGGTGCCCTGATGTGGGGTTCATTTTCTTTGTCCGAGTTGGTTCTTTAGACCAAGGGGGGTCATGCTTGGATGGAGGTAGCTCGCGCACGCTAAGTTGGCAGAGAGGGTCACGCCCGAGCCGAGGGGATTCGGATATGGCCGAGAGGGGTGACTTTGAGCGTCGCCACTTTGACGTCAAGAATGTGTCAATAATTTATACTTAGCCATTTTTGGCTATGTTAGTGGGACACCCCTCTCATGACCGAGGAGGTGTCCATCGAGAAATTCTCGACTCGGGGGACTAATGAGCCCCATACTTCCTCCCTTGATGAGCACCCAAGGATGAGTGGGACCTTGAATAAGCAGGTGTCGTTGATGAATATGTGTCTTTGATGAGTAGGCACCTATGGCCGAGTATATTTCCTTGGCCGAGTAGGCACCAAGGATGAGTGGGTACCTTGAATGAGTAGGTATCGTTGATGAGTAGGTGTCTTTGATGAGTATACACCTATGGCCGAGTATATTCCTTGGTCAAGTGGGCACCCAAGGATGAGTGGGTACCTTGAATGAGTAGCGACCGTTGATGAACAGGTGCCTATGATGAGTAGACACCTATGGCCGAGTATATTCCTTGGCAAGTGGGCACCCAAGGATGAGTGGGTACCTTGAATGAGTAGGTACCGTTGATGAGTAGGTGCCTTTGATGAGTAGACACCTATGGCCGAGTATATTCCTTGGCCAAGTGGGCACCCAAGGATGAGTGGGTACCTTGAATGAGTAGCGACCGTTGATGAACAGGTGCCTATGATGAGTAGACACCTATGGCCGAGTATATTCCTTGGCCAAGTGGGCACCCAAGGATGAGTGGGTACCTTGAATGAGTAGGTACCGTTGATGAGTAGGTGCCTTTGATGAGTAGACACCTATGGCCGAGTATATTCCTTGGCCAAGTGGGCACCCAAGGATGAGTGGGTACCTTGAATGAGTAGGTACCGTTGATGAGTAGGTGCCTTTGATGAGTAGACACCTATGGCCGAGTATATTCCTTGGCCAAGTGGGCACCCAAGGATGAGTGGGTACCTTGAATGAGTAGGTATCGTTGATGAGTAGATGCCTTTGATGAGCGGGGACCTATGGCCGAGTATATCCCTTGGCCAAGTGGGCACCCAAGGATAAGTGGGTACCTTGAATGAGTAGGTACCATTGATGAGTAGGTGCCTTTGATGAGTAGGCACCTATGGCAGAGTATATTTCCTTGGCGGAGTGGGCACCAAGGATGAGTGGGTACCTTGAATGAGTAGGTACCGTTGATGATTAGGTGCCTTTGATGAGTGGGCACCTATGGCCGAGTATATCCCTTGGCCAAGTGGGCACCCAAGGATGAGTGGGTACCTTGACTGAGTAGGTACCGTTGATGAGTATGTCTGGCTGAACCAGACCGTAAACTTGAGGGTGCCACTGTTTAATTTGGAGGGTTTTCAGTTCCGAGTCACCACACCCCTCTTTCCGATCGGGTATTCATGAGTTGTGTTCTTCGAGACAAATTCTTCCGATTGATAACACGTCTCTGGAGAACCTTGAAGAGGCGTGAGTAGCTTGCTTCTCCCTGGCTGAGTTGCCCCTTGAAGGCTGACGCGGTCCTTACCTCTGTTTAGGTCCCAGCCGGTTAGGCTGAGCATCTCGGGAGGGACGAATGATCTCTTCGTGACGAGAGTGGCGACCATATCCATCCCACTTTGCTGGAGTGTTTGTTGAATCTGAGCTGCAATCAAGGTGATGTTTGTTGCAATTATAGGTGGAGGGTCAGCTACTTGTATTCGACGCGACGCCACGGGCTGACCGACTTCATGATGCTAATGGGTTTTCTCATCGGGATGGAATCATCATCATTGGGATAGAGGGATAGCATCGCAGGTGTATTATGATGGGATGCTTGAGCTCTCCCGGAACGGTCGGCTTAGGAGCGTGTCTTCTTGGTTAAGGCCATTATTGCTGAGTGGCAATGAGGTAAAATTGTTGAGTGGTAGTGAAGTAACTTTGTTTGTAACTTCCCCACAGACGACGCCAAACTGTTCTTGCTAAGAAATTAAGAGATTGTAGTAGGTTGAGAGACTTGATGTGGGCCCCAAGAAGGTACGCCTGAGCTCCATTGTCCGTACATCGGAATCCTGCAAAATAAGGTTAGCCTACCCCGGGGGTGGTCCCGGGATCGCCCCTCCGACGCTCAAGTCAGTAAATGATTGAGGTAGAGAGAGAAAGTGATCAATGTAGAGAGAGATGCTCTGGGTTTTGTAGCTGAGAATTGCTTACCTTTTGATTGATGAGACAACCGCTATTTATAAAGGATGGGACCTCCAATAAATGAGGGTATTTTAGTCAGCTCCAACTGGTGGAGGATGGCCTTCCCTAGAGGTAGGGGTATTTTAGTAACTTCGCCATAGGTGGGCTGGTCCAAGAAATGGGCCCAAACATATGAGTTTGTTTGTTGGTCAATTAAATAGGGAGGAAGAAATTTATTTGGTGCTTTTGATGTGTTTTGGGGATGAAATTAGAGTCGTCGATGAAGGCAAAGATAAATAGAGGATTGAGCCCTCACATCACATCTTTTTCGCCCTTTTTCCTTCTGATGAGTATAAGCTCTGTTTTTTTTATGGATGTCATAGTAGTATTAAATAGGGAGGAAGAATTCTCATTGTCCTTGAATTGTTTTAACTATGTCAACACGTGTGTATTACCACTAGACAGTTTTACCAAAACCTCCATTCATCAACCACTACAAAGTTTTACCAAAACCTGTGGGTTCATGATATGTTGGATAATGATATTATTATTATTTTATTGTATATTAAAAAAGGTTTTTGATAATAATATGAGATATAGAGTCCTATTGACTATAGGTAATAATACTTATACTCTTGAGTCTTTAACTATTAAAAAACTCAAATTTACATTTCTCCATAATTCTTTTAATGATTGTCACCAAAAACTCTTGAAGATTTTAGTGTCCACCTAGCTAGATTCCCTTAAATATCCTTTTATATCTCTATTATTTCAAGATAATTAATGAGGGAAAAAAATCATGGAAATTAAAGAAAAACTCTAATATAATGGCTTCCATTTAGGGGCCAGGGGTGATTGATCAAGTAGATTGATAATATAAAGCAATTATGGAAAGGTAGATAACCATTTGTACATGAGTGAACAAAATGACAAAAAAAAAGTAAATAAAATTGCTCATATTATGACTTGATCTTATAATTAATTTTACATTAATATGCACTTATAATAGAGTATTTAATTTGATGTTTTTGATTGATATCTTTCTTAATTGTATATTACTCCTTACAACTAATATAGAAAGAGCTAGATATGTACACACACGTATTATTCCTTTGAATAGATAAATGTGATATGAAAAAGTATTATTATTATTATTGTTGTAAATGTGTTAATTATTTACATGAGTTATCATGCAATAGGTAATGGTATTTGTTATAGCCTAAAATATCAACGGCTCTCTTGGAGACACATGGATCCATCAGGACGATACACGTGTCCCATTAGAGGAAGTAAAGAAAGGAGGCTTAACCATTGGGTTTTACCCAGATGGGTGTAGATGCTCACCTTTGGCCCAAAGGTTATTCAGAGCCCAAATTCCTATAATGGCTGCAAGTGATTGGTTGATGGTCCATCCCCAATCATAGCCTGCCAAGTGTCATGATTTGATTGCCTAGCCAATCAGGTGCCCCTATTTTAGGGTAACCCAAAAGGGCATCAGTCATATCACAAACACTATAAATACCCCTGAAATCAGGAGAAAGGTAATTCAATGCAAACAGTGTAAACTTACTCTATGGAAATACTCTCTCACTTTCTCTCTCTATCTCTACTTTTTCCTTCTCACTCCTGATACCTGACTTAAGCTTCGGAGGGGGAACCACCACCCAAACCTCCAGGGTGGGTCCCTTTTTTGCAGGTTTGGGAATGGAGCTCCGGTTCGGATTTGTCAGATTCAGACATCGTTGCACAAGTCTCCAAGTGAAGAACATCTAAGGGAAAATAGTTTACTTGCCAGCCAAGGAGACTAAACATTATTAACTTTGTGAATAAATAAATAAATGTGATATGAAAAAGTAATTTTAGAGATTAGGTGAAATAGTATCATAAAGTTATAATAACTTTGTTAAAATAGGTTGCTAATTGATAATAGAAACATCAAACAGATAGAATTAGATAAGTTAATTAGGATATATACAATTGGATATGGTATTAATGTTAAAGTTTGGTTAATGGGACAGTTAAATTAACAAAAATGGTTAATCATAATAAAACAAAAGCAAATACAACACTGCATAATTAGGTGAAATTATATCATCAATATATAATAAACGCGTTAAATTGATATATATATATATGTGTAGTTTTATAATGGATGAAAACGAAATTCAAAATACTACAAAACGGAGGAAATGGAGTTACGATAAACGACGTCAAAGGCAGTCACTCACTACAGAAGAAAGAGAACGTCAGAATGCAATAAGACCATCCAAATACGCCCATGGACATGGAGAAAATGCGGTTGCTTCTAAAGGTCATTGCATGATTGAAGATTGCAATGATCATTCAAGCCCTTCAGCAGTAAGAAGGCCCATGTCAGACATTACTAACTCTAATAGTCGTGACATTGGCGGACATGAAAGACAAAATGGTGCGTATAATAAAGTTAATTAACTTAGTGTAAATACGTATAAAAGATCATTCATTAGACTTACATGAAAAAACCTTTTCGATTATGCAGTACACCCCATTGGTGCTCCGTTCACTCGACACACAAGCACACATTGAAAATCAAAACCAATGTTATGGGGACTTCACAAATGGAAATAACTTGCACAATCGATTCTATTGTGTGGGAGAAAGTAGTAGAGCCAATGCATATCTATTGGAACCCACATCAGATGCAAGAGACATTCCGCACTTAGTTGAGACATAAAGTGAAAGTTATTTGCCCAGTCAAATGTTTGAAGCCGGTGACAACAATAGATCCCATACGAACAACTTATCAAGTTTCATCTCTGATAATGTACGGGTTTGGAAAGTGGGAAGACGCGGCTATCGAAATTGTGCAAGAAACTACACTGAGTCACAAGGGGTGCCCATATTCAATTTGCCTACCATGACAACGTGTCCACATTGTCAAGCACGCCTTTTTCGGTCTGAATCTCCTGAACTTTATTGCTAAAACGGGAAGGTCCATCTACCCGTATTACCTTTGTCATCTGATTTACTTGACCTGTTCTCTGATCAGTTGGATGAGGGGATTTACTTCAGACAGAACATCCGTAATTATAACCATGTCTTCGCGTTCACTTCAATGGGAGTAGAAGTAGATGACGAATTGGCCAATGCACGTCAAGGTGTGTACACATATCGTGCTCAAATGTCAATTTATCACCGCATCGGTGGTCTATTGCCTTTGAACTCAAATGATCGTCCTCGGTTCCTTCAACTCTACATCTATGACACTGATCATGAAAATGAAAATCGTGCAGCTGAAAATTCTTCATTACGGATCGACATCATTGATATAATTAAGCATATTCTAAATGCTCATAATCCTTTTGTCCATAATCTTTGTCATCTTGCACAATGTACTGACATACACGACTGCAAGTTTGTCATCAAAGAGCAACCTGCCAATAATCGTCAATACTCAATGCCTTCAGCATCCCAGGTGGCAGCCGTCGTTGTTGGAGGGGATGACATGGCTAACCTCAAAGAGAGAGATATTATGATAGAGTCTGTCAATGGACAATTGATGTATATCAAAGATACTGCGGGTTATTACGACCCACTACAATATCCTCTATTATTTCCTTATGGCTCTTATGGATGGGATTTAAACAGTCGTACCCGTACGTGCATATAAGTAAGATAATTGTATCTCTATCTCTATTATATACGAAGAAATTTATATGCTTTCGCACCCATACGTGCATATAAGACTAATAGATAAATGATCGAAAGAAAAAAAAAAGCCAAATAAGTTGCCACCTCTGCTGCCACTTCAGCCGCCACCTCAGAGGGTTGGTGACCCTGAGGTTACCTAATCATCCCCCTTATTAGAAAGTGATAAACACTCGGGTACGGGGTACTGGACTACTGGTCGAAAGGTACAAAAATATTTGGATGATACCACGAAGAATTTCAAAAAAATAAAAGAGAAATAAAGGAACAAAAGAAAAAGAAGAAACATACAAGAAAGAAGTTGTTTGTAACCCTAACCTCTCAAAATTCCAATCCGTAGAATTTGCTAGGGAAATTCCAGCTCTCTCTACATATTACAAAACTAGTATTATATGCACGCGATGCGTGCGAAAACATTTAGAAAGTTAAATTAATTGTAAAATTATATCTAATAACCCGAAATAATATATAAGAAGATTATGGAAAGAAGAAGTGAAATAACCGCTCCTCTTTTATATGGTAGAGTTTTATTTTCGGGGGAACGCTAAGTCCTCCTTCACTCTGTTATATAATAGAGAAAAAGATACTTCCTACGTTCTTTAAGAATATCTCACTTGTGTTTTACGTAGACTCCAATGTATTATCATACCCCCTTAATCATTTCCTTACCTATATTAATTATCACCTATGAAAAACATTGACTACTTGAATAGTCATTAGGGTGATCCTTAAAAAATAGAGGTACCTTTAATTATTAATTACAATATATGGGTACCTTTTAGTATTTCTGTTAGAAAAAATTACTAACATTGTACAATTATACGAAGGATTCAATAGCAAAACTTAAGTGAAAATCAAAGACTTTCTTCATCCAAAAAAAAAGTCGTCACTTTCTAAGTACAACCTAAATTTATAAAGGTAAGATGAAAGGGGGTTTAGGAGACCCTCCTCACGAGGGGAACTCCTAAACTATCGTTTACAAGGATTGTATTTAAAGTCGAAGAAGAGACTTGACTAATATAGAAATCAGAACTAACTAAGTGACCGACATTGGCTATCCAGTCTGCGGCTTTGTTTGCTTCACGATAAATGTGAGAAATAGTGTAGGACTTGAATTGACGTAGGAGTGCTTTTATGTCTTCAATAATGAGATGTATTTGCCATGGAGCTTGCCAGATATTCTTGACTGCATTTATTACTAATAAGTTATCGCCCTCGATGTGAAGATCCTCAATTTGGTTGTGTAGAGCTAGGATTAATCCTTTGTGAAGAGTTGTTGCTTCAGCAACGAAAACTGGTGCGGTGCCTAAATTGAAGGATGCGGCATGAATGAGGTCTCCACTACTGTTGCGGATAATGACTCCTGCTGCGGTTGAATTCTTTGAAACAGAACCATCAAAATTGAGCTTGAAAGTGGATGAAGGTGATGGAGACCAGGCAACCAAGATTGACGAAGGTTGTTGGGCCGAATGGGAATGAGTGGAGGAGGAAGAGAAAGGTGTACCTGCGAGTTGACAAGAATCAAGCTTTGTGCGTATAGACCATTCCTGAAAAAGGAATTTGGCTTTATGAAGGATCCTGAATTTATTGAATGAAGCGTTATTGAAAATGATATCATTCCGCTCTTTCCAAATAAACCATAGAAGGAAGATAAATTTGGTTAAGCTAGATTTCCTGTTTTTGAGAGATTGAATAGTGTCCGGTAAAGATGTTTCCCTATGATGATAGTTGATCCAACCTAAAGTTTCTTGTAAGTCCCACATTGATCTAGAGACAGTACAATTATTGAATAGGTGGTCGATACTTTCGGGGTGAGAGTGACAAAGGGGGCATTCCTTTAAAGGAATGATTTTCCGTGTGTACAAAATATTTCTAACTCCTAAGCTATTATGACAGATTTGCCACAGAAAAATTAAGAGTTTAGGTGGTATATCGAGTTTCCATATCCAGCTGTATTTCCATTTCTGCTCAGCAGGGTCTAAATTATGAGCTAGCCAAGTTGTAGATTTAACCGAGAAAACCCCAGATGAGGTGCAACCCCAGATGGGTTGATCTGTATTCGGAATAGACGGTAACGGAATACCTTTAACAATATTAGCAATATTGTGAGGTAGCAATTGTCTGAGTTTTTGAATGTCCCATTCATGAGAATTCTTGATGAAATCACTAACCTTTAAGTCCTCTTGAATTTGATGAAGAGGAGTATTGAGGATCTCTACTAGAGGAGAGTGTGTGATCCAATTATCAAACCAAAATGAAATGGAATTTCCATTCCCAATTTTCCATCGAATTCCTTTCCTAATAACATCTCTTTGAGCAAGAATATGTTTCCAGATCTGGGAATCAGTAGCTTTTGGTTTGCATTGGAAAAAGGTTGTATTGGATAAATATTTTTGTCTCGTTAGTTTAACCCATAGGTTATCATTATCAGTTAAGATTTTCCAACCAAGCTTAGCTATGAAGGCTTTGTTGAGGGCCATAGTCTTTCTAACTTCACATACTTGACTTATCAGTACGCAACCTAGCTACAAATACAAACACCCTTCAACCTTTTTGGTATTGGCTACAAACTCACTATCATTCAGTCACCTCCGTTACCAACACCAAAATTCAAAAACTAAACCCCAATCTTACAGCAAAATCAACACAAAAAAAAACTCCCACACCAAAAACCAACCCACCTTCATCACCCACCATCAGTCCATCACCACCCACTTTCACCGGCGTTTAGAATTAAGACGGAAATTGAAGAATTTAAATGCCCTTTTTGGCAACACTACAACGGCACCAATTGAATGGAGAACAATTTGATTTTTTGAGGAATTGAGGTGAGTTCGAATTCTCTGCTTTTTCTGTTTGCATGCGAAAGTATCTCAATTTTTTAGCGTTTTCGTCCTGTTGTATGGGTTGGTTTGAGTTGTTGTGAAAAAGCAAGAGATATGTGTCGAATTTTTTGAAATTTAGGGTTTATGTTGAAGGGAATTGATTTATTTGTGGATGATTGTTGTGGTTGAAGATCATTAAAGATCTTTTATTTGAAGATAATTTTATAGCCTAGCCCCTTTTTTGCATCAAAAAAACTGATTGTGTGAAATACAATTCTCTTGTTCTGATTTTCCCTTAAAAATGTAAGATCTTTGCTGCTCTTTCTGTTTCATCTTCTCAAACATATAATTTTGATAACTCTTCTGATTTTTTTATTCTGTTTTATCTAGTCTAGTACTTAAGGGGTGTAGTAAGGTTTTCTTCTCATGTAGATTACAATCATTGCTTGAGTCCATCTTCAACAGCTTGCTCTAAGTAGACTACATAAGTTTCTATTTTATTATTTTTTAAGGCTAGTCTTTAAAGGTCTTGAACAGTAATACCTAAACTGTGTGACATACTCTATGATGTAGTAGTAATATTGATTGTATATTGTGCTTTTGAATCTAAATTATCATGTGTGCAAATTTTGGTGTTGTAAGAACATACCTTATTATATACTGGTTGAACCTCCAAGTGCTTTGATTGCTGCTCTTGTAACTGCTTTCTAGCGTGCTCTTGACTCCATGATTAAAATCACAAAAAAAGAAGAATGTTAGACGTTATATTTGTACAGGGTTTATGGGAAAATCAATTTACTTATGCTTTATAATTACCTAATGTCGATTTCCAGTTTTAAATTGTGTAGGGGCTTGGAAGGGGATGAACAGAGTATTTGCCGTGTAATTGAAGGTTTAGAAGAGGAAGAAGATGGAGAAGAGTGGAGAGAAAACTGTCGTGTAGTTTGGTTTTTTTTTTTGGGTTACTTTATTGGTTCATTGAAGTAACTGCTTCACTGAGTGGCAGTTTGTTAGGATCGTAACTATCACCCTTGTTTTTTTGTTAGTGTTATTGATTGGTAGGATTTGTAATATTTGTTGGTAGTTGGGGTAATTTAGTCATTAAGGGTGGACACCAAAAGGTCAAGAGTTCACATATAGAATAGAGATACAAATTAAAGATTATAGATTCCAAAATTACAGAATTAATTCCAGTTCTGTTTTCTATCTAAAATGTTCGATTTCCAGCATCAATTCAAGTTACTTGTCGAGGAAAGGAGTTGAAGGATTTTTTCAATGATGCCAAAAAATTGAAGGTTGGTTTAGGACTAATTTGACTATATATTGTAAGTTAATAAGATTTAAAGTTTGTAATTTAGCGTTAAATATTTGAGTAAGAAATTTTCATTTAAATTCTGCTTTACTTTGGTGTTCTGCCTCAAAATTTCCACTAATTTATAGTAAGAATTTGAAGGATTTGAGCAATTTTGGTGTTTTGCTTTACTTCTGCACTAAGAAATCCTATCCTAACGAGCTTTATCTTTCTTATTTACCTTCAGGTTTGCAATGATGAGGAATTCGATAGCAGAAGCATCACCTAGCAGCAGAGGAGTAAGTAATCCCTTTCTTGGCATGCCTATGCAATTGTCTTTATACATTTAAGTTGACTGTCATTATCTTATTGGGTAACAAAGTATAGATTTGATTTAAGAGTGTGTTCTATTGACCTCAATTTGGCTTATTCGGAACTTGTTGTAGTTGGGAGTTAAACTTATTGGAACTTGCTTGTCAAATAAATTTGAAAAAAGGTGAAGAGAACACCGTCTAATGCATAGAAACATGAATATCTAGATGTTTGACCTCATTCGTTGATAGCTGCAGACTTTTCAACGTTGTTGTAAATAAGGGTATTAAGAATAAGTTGTTATAGGCATAGCTATCCATTGTTTGCCCGACAATCGAATATTTGTTGCTTAGCCTTCTACAAAGACATTACATATTTCATGGTTTTGGTATATGGTTCCTAGCATGCATGTGTTTCTTATATAAGGCCGTATCTTTAGTAAGTTCGAAATCGGCAAGGTCCCATTTCTAACCTTTATTTTAATTAATCTTGGGATAGCTCTTCTTCCTTTGCTATCCAAAACGGAAATTTCTGCACATCTCTTATTGGCACTGTTCGGTGCCTTATCCTTAAATGCAAAACCATCTAAGTGTTATATCATGCATCTTATCATTAATATAATTTACCCCATCCTATCTCTTATAACTCTTTTCTATTATGTCTTCTAATATGGTTACCCATCAAACTGAAGCATTCTCACTCCATAACCATTAACTTTTCTTATCTAATCAACACTATTTCATTAAGAACAGTGGACCTTATATCTATTTGGTAGAATCTACCCTTGAGTTTAACCAGTATCCTCTAATCATAGGTGACTCTTGTTGCATTACTCTGTTAAGCTACATGTTATATTGTGAACAATTAGAGGCTAAAGATTATTCTGGTGAAAATATTAATCTAAGTGATACAAATACTTCCTGTTTGTTTTCTCTCCTAGTAATGTGGGGTGGTCAGTGAGTGTGTAAATAATATTAGCTGATGGATCTTAGAATGTGACTTTGTTATGATTAGAATAGTATAATGGCATCTTAACACTCTTCTGCTATTTTAGTTTGCGGTATATGAGTCTTGAACAAAATCTTTTTCAAAGGATTTCATTGTTAGAAATGTTTTATTATGAAAACTTCTTAGCACGATAATTTGGAAACATAGGTTCCTTTGTACTGTTATCGTGGATAGCAATTAACTAATTGTCTTTTGATTGCCTTGTTAGTAGCCTTCAATTTTAGAGATCCAAGGATTTATATGATGCACAAAACAAAGGATAATATCATGAAGGAAATCTATTGACTAGGGGTTAACTTCTTTTTGAGGAAAAAAATATGTTATTGCATCTGCAATCAGTCCATTCTTGGGCTTTAGGCACCAATCTAACCTATAATTTGCATCGCTTACTTGGTTTATCTATCAAGGTATGTGGTGAGTCTTCTATATGGGAGCACTCAAGCATCATCACACTTAATTTGGATGAAGAATCTCTATTTCAAATTGGTGATTATTTGACCTCGATGCAGCTAATTGGATGGAATTTCCTTTATAAATGCCGCAAAGTAGGTAAATGATAAAGATTATCATGGTTTAAGATTGCTTTTTGAGGCTATGAGATGTTTGAAATTAAGCACGTTTTAGGGAAGTCTATAACTGAAATGGGTACAAATGCTTGATTTCCCATGGAAAGATCAACTTTCAAGTCATATGAAGGTAAATCACTTGAAGATGAATTAAGGGCTTTCCAACAATAGGTGTGCAGAGTAGATTGGATATGAGGAAGATATCACCCGTTTAAGTTGAGCCATTGGCAACAGGTTACTGCATGAGCGATCATACAACTTTTGCACGATTGATCATGTCACCGTCCAGAGAATTTCATTAGCTTTGGCTCTTAGACCCTGCCCCTTGTGCCTATTGCCATGACCTGCCTACTGCCAAGGACATAGCTGCTATCTTTTGCGACGCGACCAACTTTTCTTTATCATTAAGATTTATCTTTCTTCAATCTCAGCCTTTATTTATATAATCTATGGCCTAGATTAGTAGCTGGTAAGGGTCTTATCTCATATTCTAGAGCCTCCTTATGTCCAGGAGCCTTAGCTTGTAAAATCACATTTTGGTACATTTGAGGAGCTTAGAGTTTGAGTCAGTTATCTCCTCACCTAGGGTGCTTTGCTTCTTTGGTGAAACTTCAATTCCATCTAGAAAATTTGTTAGTTTTGTGATTTAAATAGCTTAGTGTAATTGTTTTGGTTCAAGTTCTAATGTGTGCTTTGCTTTATTTATCTCACTTTTTGCGTTGATTGGTAAGCTTAGGGGGCGTTTGTTTCCATGGGATAAAGGGAATGGAATCAAGAAAGGGGTAGAGGGGGAAAGGAAACTAAAATCCTTTGATTAAAAAGGTTGTTTGGTTAAAATATAGCATTTCCATATTTCTTCCTCCTCATCGTTGCTCCATCCACTCTCCCTCTCTTCATGTGCCGCCGTCGCCTCCCCCTGCCCCGGCACCGCCGCCGCCCCGACACCAACGACGTCGGGCCCTCCACTAATCCCCGCCGCGGCACCGACCCCGCCTCACAATGCCCTGCCGCCCCTCTTCGCTTTACCTTCTCTCTTTTATCTGACACCTTCATTAGAAGGTTATATTCGAGGTTTTAAAGGTCGAATTTAACCATAAAAACTTTAGATATGAAGTTTTCAGATTCGAATTTGACCTTCTAAAGCCATGATTAATGATTGAGGAAGAGGAATTCCCCTATTCTCATTCCTTTTTTTATACTAATTTGAGGGTTTCATTTTTCATGGGTGGTGGTTTTGTGCGTGGTGGGTGGTGCCTTGGTTGCTGTTTTTCAGGTGAAGGGTAAGTGCGTTGGTGAAGGGTCGTGGTGCGCTGGTGAAGGGTCATGGTGCGTTGGTGATGGTAGGGTGTTGTTTGGATGATGGTGGTCGTGGGGTATAGGGTCATTGGTGGGTCAATTCAGTGGTGGTGGTGGTCAATGGTGGTGTGGTTGTAGTGGTCAAAGTTGGTCTATGGTGGTTATGATATAGAGGAAAATGGAGGAATCCAAAATCTTAGGGGGGGGGAATCAATGTAGAGGGATATAGGGTAAACCCAAAATGAAAAATGGGTAAAGGGAAAGGAAAAAAACACTAAATGTAACACCAAGGGAAGCAAAATTTTTGTAACCTTTTCCTTTCTTGAAACCTTCTATCCAAACGCCCCCTTAGTTCTTTAGCCAAAGGGCTTTATCAAAATTCAAACTTAAGCGCCTTAAAAATAGTGCGGTGAAGAAAACTTCAAGAAAATCATCCAAAAATTTGAAAATTTATGATAGTGGCCATCATCAATCAGTCAAATTGCGAAAGTTATAACTAAAATATTCCTTCCATGGCCTGTCACATATAACCAAGTCTCTATAGACTGAGTGGGCTGAAGGCTTATCTTAGCCAAGTCATCAAATTGCGGGTTCATGAGTAGATGTGCCATTATGTACACAGCTGTTGAATTTTATTTTTCATTTGTCTGCAGCATGTTGACGTAGGAAAACCGCGTTTTTGTGCATATCTTCTCTTTATCGTCCTTATCTCTATATAATTCTATGAGTGGTTATCTTGCGCATTTGAGGGCTCTTCTTCAACAATTATAAGAATTGATACTCCTGTGGGATTTCTTTTATGGAATTGGTAAATACAAAGATGCAGAGAGAGCAAAAAGGGCCAACTTATAGGGCTTTTACCATTTAGGATATTGAAGGAATGGGAAGTTGGTTATGTTTCTCTGCTCTAACAAACAATTGAATTCTTTCATTATGCTTTTCTAATTAGCGTAAAAGAAGTCTTCTTCCTGAATCTATTGGGATGACAGGATTCTGGAGGATTCAACTGTTATCCTTCTGCTGCTCCGACACAAAATGCTGTGATGATAAATGGCCTCTTTATATTGCTTTTGTCTGATTTTTTCATCATTGTTGACCTACCAGTTTCAAGTTCTCTTTATTATTTTTGTTGATTGCATCTATTTGGTACCTGCTGTAGAACTGTTGACGTCTGTGTTCCTTGCTGCCGTTGTGTCATTTATTAACCTGGCTGTTATCTTTTCTTCCAGTTACTCCCTCTATTTTTGTCCCTTAAAACTCATGATCTTTCCATGTTTGACAGGCTATTGACTTGATCTCAGAAGTTAAAGAGTTACAGAGATTCAATTCGCAGGAGCTCAGTAAGTTATTGAAGGACTGTGAAAACTTCTCGCTCTTCCATATTACAGCAAATGGTTTATCTGTGCAGGTGAATTAACTATCTTATCTGTTATACTCATCAATTATCATAATTAGTATTAATCCTCTGCTTTCAGATAGTTGGGGATTCAGAGTTGTTGCACTTAAGTTACGAAGCACTCATATGCCCTTACGTTAGATACTTTATTGAATGGCCATAGAAATAGCAAGGAAAAATTGACACCAACACTTGTGACTTTGCCCCCTTTTCTTTAAGACTTAAATGTCCGAACTAATGATTAACTTGGAATAGTCCCCACTTTTTCCCAAATTGCTTCTTTCTTCTTCCTTTCCACTTTTGGGCATCACTATCTCCCTCTTTGTTTACTTGTTTAATAGGTTGGAGGTCATGTGGAATTGCTATGGTAAAACAACCAAAAGCTAATACTATTTTGGTTACTGAATATTGGGAGTTTTTAGAGAAGGTGGGGCATAGCTGGAACCCTTGGTGTCAATTTTTTCAAGAAAAAGAGAGGAAAAAATTGAAATGTAGCTTTAAGTGATGTATTAGTTATGTGGAGCAACTTACATTTTGAAACAACTACAATAAGGTCATAAGCCTATCATTTGAAGCAACAAATTTTCGCTTCTGTTACTTCAATCTGACTTGCGTGGACCCGGTTCATGTTAACATTAGTGTGCACCAAACCAAAAGCACAGATTATTTCTGAATAATCACTATATCATTCAGAAACCCACTATATCATGTTGAAACCCACTATATCATGCAGAAACTCACTATATCATTCAAAACATACTATATCATGCATAAAGTACATCATTTCTAAACAATCCACTATATCATTTAGAAACCCACTATATCATGAAGAAACTCACTATATCATTCAGATACTCATTATATCGTGCAGAAACTACATCATTTCTAAACAATCCACTATATCATTCAGACACTCACTAAATCATGCAAAAACTCACTATATCATTCAGACACTCACTATATCATGGAGAAACTATATCTTTCTATATGTTAAAGCACATGTCATGATATATATAATACACAACCTACATCTTCCTGCATGTTAAAACATTTAAATTAAATCCTCAACTATATTGCATATAATTTCACTATATTGAATATAATTCACTATATGTTTTCCGTTAATAAAATCCACTGTATTTTATATAAGTTCACTATATCTCTATAAAACTCACTAAATGAAGTTAGTATCAATTACCAACTCGGTGCACACTAAGTTAGTGTGCACCAGGTCCATTTAAGTTTTTTTACTGTTACTTTTCTTTTGGTTTCATTGTTTCATTGCTTTTGGAGATGAAATTATGAGAATATTGAAAGTAGTTGCATCTCAGATCGACATGGATAAACTTGTACGACGCCTTCCTTTGCACCTTATTGCTGTGCTTTTGTCGTCTCAAAGAGATGAAGCCTCGTTGAGATATCTATTATCCGGACTCCTTTATTATATACTTTATGTGAAATAGCTTCTCGGCACTCTAAACTTGAGCAGGTTAGTAACATTTTGGATGATATACCTCCTACTAGTATACTTCCTTTGTTTACTTTTACTTGCAACATGGAGGGGGGGCATAGGAACAAAGGAGAGGAAGGAGATAGAGAGAAATAAATAGAGACCCATGTGATGAAAAAAGAGATAGAGATAACTCAATGCCAAGTAGTGGTGTTGCAAGTAATTTGAGAGTGTCATAAAACGAAAGTATTGCAAGTAAAAGTAAACGGAGGAAGTACTTCTTTTGATGTTTTCGAATTTTCGCTCTGAGAGGCGCCATCTAATGTTCCCACTTTTTATTAGTATATAATTTCTTTATCATTTCACATCCAATGGCCTTCAGGTAATTGTAATACATCATTAAATGTGTTTAATTAACAATAAAAAGATTGTCTTTCACAAATTGTTTCTTGGTGCACATAATATAGGGTCTTTCTTATTTCGTGCATTGTGTTACTAGGACCAATTTTCTAGGGTGGAGTATTTAATTACCTTTGTGTACAATAGTGCTAAGCAACTTATAGAGGCTTAAGGATAACTCTATAGGAGCTGAATATGTATTAGAGTATTTACTTCATTTTGCCAATCCCCATTAGTATTTAATCTCATGCGATGCATAACTTCAAATTATTTGATGTTTAAAAATAACAGTGACTAGATTTAATCTGGTGTGCATGGTTTCAAAAAATAAGAATAAAGGTTAAGTTTTCCAAATTTTGTTACGTTGTTAATACCTGTTCTTGAAGTTCTTCCTACTTTGGACATCTATATGCTCCTCAAAGTTCTTCCCACTTTTACTTTATTTTATTTTGGGTGAACATTTTCTCTCTTTTACCCAAGATCCACCACATGGGTCTACTTTGTTGAGTAATATATATACCTACCTCTCTCAATAACTTTATCTCTTATTCAAAAATAAAAAAGGACTTGCTTTTCGCAAACTCCCACATCTGTTTTTTTTTATGGTGCCACAGTGAAATTTAAACTATGGAGGGGTAAGAATTATTGACTATATTAGGTTACACTCATCATCCTCCTGTACATGTGAGATCCATTCTACTTTTAGTTTTAACATATACTTCCTCCGTTTCTAAATAAGTGCAACATAGAGAAGTGGTACACAGACCAAGGCATCTAGAGAGAGAAAGTTGGGGGCCACACTTAAAAGAGAGATTAGGCAACTTAATAAAACACTAAACTAATTACCCAACAACTTTCTACCCCACCACCTTCCACCGACCATCCACCACTACGCCACCACCGACCACCGCCACCACCACCGGAAAACCTCTCTCCCAAACCTGCCCACCGGAAAACCCCATTTCCCCTCCCCAAAGACCGAAACCAACACCCTCCCTTGGAAACCACCCCCTAAACCACCCCCGAAACCAACCCTCATCCCCTTCTAAACCACCCTCGAAACCACCTTTTCAACCGAACGCATCAACCACTACCACCATCGGCATCTTCTGTCTCTCTCCCCACCACCACCATTGCAAAGAACACACCGACCACCATCAATTGCCCGTAAAACATAATTCTTTTTAGATCTCGAACCCGGAAAAAACCAAATCATTTCCCTCCAATTTCACACATGAATCGCCCAATAAACCCTTAAAATCCCTCCAAACTAAGCAACCCGGATGCGAATCGAACCCGAAGATCCCGTCAAATGAGCGGCCCTTTCGCAAGACCCGAAATGCAAGGCTAAATGTTCATGGGTAGTTCTTAAAAGGTGAGTTTTGAGGGTTTCAAGGGCTGAATTAGGGGGAAAAAGGTAGTTTAATTTGGGAGTGGAGGAGGCGAGACTCGAGAGGAGGAGGAGAGGTGTGGGCGTGGTGGCTGAGATGAGAGAGGTGTGGTTGTGGTGGTGTCAGGGCGATACTGGTGGGGTCGTGGTATTGAGGATGGTGGTGGTGCCGGGTTGGTGGCGTCGGGTTGGTGGCGTCGGATTGGTGGTGTTCTGGTGGTTGCATCGGATTGGTGGTGTGGGGTTGGTTGGGGAGAGAGAGAGAGATGGGTGGCTGAGAATTGAGATGAGGGTGGGTTGGGTGGGTGGGTTGATTAATTAATGGTTTTTAGGTTGGTAGATGATAGATTAATTAAGTGGTTGAGGGAATTAAGTAATGGCATTTCTGTAAATAAAAGGAAAAAACTTTCCATTTTGAGCTATGTTGCACTTATTATGACATTTCCTAAAATGGGAAATGTTGCACTTATTTAGAAACGGAGGAAGTATATGACAAGAGTTTTCAAAAGCGTAATTCAAGTTGTTTGTAATGGTATAAAAAATTATAATATTTCGAAATATGTATTTAGCATTAGACTAATGGATTATACAGAATAATCCTACAAAAATCTCATGTTTTTATTATTTTTTCATTTTTTATTAATATCAATTACATTTCTTTCCTAATGACAACAGTTTCCTATTTTACATCGATAATCCAATACAATGCTTTCTAGTCTATCACTTACTATATTATACTTATATTAGAGTACAATATTTTACCGACAATAATAATTTCTCGCTCTATATCAATTATATATAAAGTGTACTTGCCTTTTCATTTTAGTGACCGGGCATGCTTAGATGACGTGCATTAATCTCTCAAGAAAGGCTAGATATATTACATTGTAAGATCATTCTATGTCTAGTATAGAACCAATTGTTAGATGTTAACATTGTTTTTCTAAAAACAATTTATTAATTGCATTAGACTGTGCTAACATTGCCAATTGGTGCTTCGGAGACAATGATGTGCTAAGCCCTCACATCAGCACCCCATTTTGTACACTATGCAAGGAAAAAGAAGGATAAAAGGACTAAGGGCAATGAAGTCATTAATCAAGCTATGATAGGTGGCAGCTTGGTATTGAAGGAATAGTAGTTTTGTCTGTAGCTATAACAGAATGGGTGAGTGGAGGAATGGCTAGGTGTCGAGAGAGAGAAAGAATACCGAGTTTGTAATAAATAGGAGCTTGAGATCGCAGGAGTTTTCATCCGAAATTGAGTGAAAGAATAGGAAGGCTTGGGAGACTCCTTACTTCTTGAATTGTAAGGATTGTATTGTGAGGTTCTTGAGTTTACTCTATAATACAATTATTATCTTCCGGTTTTGCCTCTTTTCTCTTGTTAATCTTATTCTTGTCGCCCTAGGTTACCCGGGTACTTAGCGGTTGGTATCGAGCGGAAGATTACTGCGAGTGGAAATCATGGTGACAACCAATACTCAGCGTATCGAACAACTTGAGCAGAGCATTGCAGAGCTGCGAGCGGCCATGACGGAGGAGGTAACTTCAGCGGTGGCAGGGGCAGTGGGAACGTTACAGCAAACGTTGTCCACCCAAATAGTCACCAGCCTGGAGAAGGCCACCCACCAATTGGGTGAGGAGATGGCGAAGTCACGGGAGAGAGGAGATGGCAGATGGGAGGAAGGTCGTGGTGGTACAGGAGGAAGGAGAGGTGCGTCGGACCGGCGTGACTCGGAGGAGAGGAGAGATCAGGGTTGGCGAGAAAATCAGGGTCGAAACTTCGGGGATGCATCGGAGGAAGAAGATGAAGTAGGGTTTGGTGGTGGATTTCAGGGCGGTGGTAACTGGCGAGCGAAGAAGTTGGACTTATCGATTTTTAACAGGTCACAACCCGGATGGGTGGATCCTTCGTGCTCAAAGATTTTTCACCTTCTACCATCTTAACTCCGAGGAACAGGTGGAGGCTGCGGTGGTTTCCCTTGATGGCGATGCCCTCCTATGGTATCAATGGGAAAATCGCCGGCGTCCTATTCTGAGGTGGTCGGAGATGAAGGCAATGCTCCTTAGGCAGTTCCGTGACACCGCTATGGGGTCGTTACATGAACAGTGGCTGAGCCACCAACAAACTGAGGGAGTAGGAGAGTACAGAAGACGTTTCATTGAATTATTAGCACCCTTGGAGGGGATTCCTGAATCAGTGGCCCAGGCCGAGTTCACTAGCAGGTTAAAAGAAGAGATCAAGAATGAGATGCGATTGATTGGGCCTAAATCCTTGGATCACGCCATGGAATTGGCTGTCCAGATTGAGGCTAAGTTAAATTTTGATTGGGCCTAAATCCTTGGATCACGCCATGGAATTGGCTGTCCAGATTGAGGCTAAGTTAAATTTTGGGCCTAAAAAGAGATGGGACTCTAGGAGTCAATCTTATTCTGGGTCGGTCCACAGCTTAAGCCCCTCAACTTATTCAACTAAATCTCACTCTTACTACCCTTATCAAACCCAAACAACCAGTATCATCTGCTCCATCCTCAAAATATCAACACTCCTCCACCTCTTCATCCAAACCCACAACCCAGATTCCGGTGGCCAAACCTTTTGGAGAGATAAGAAGACTGAGTGAACAGGAGCTCCAGTACAAGCGAGAACGGGGCCTCTGTTTCCGTTGTGATGAAAAATGGGGGGTGGGCCATAAATGTCGGAAAAAGGAACTTAGTATCTTGTTGGGACAGGAGGATGGGGAAGTTGAATATGGCTCGTTGGAGGAATTAACCCATCTAGACTCACCCATTAGCCCAAGTTCTGAACCCCCACAACCTGAAATCTCGCTGAACTCAGTCATGGGGTTGTCGAGCCCCAAAACTTTGAAGATGGCCGGCACCATTAATGGGCAAAGCCGTTATTGTGATGGTGGCCGGCACCCACAATTTTATTTCTACCGAAACGGTGCAAAGGTTACAATTGCCGACAAGTTTTAGTTTCCTGGGAGAAAAAGGGTTTTTGGAGAAGGGGGGAGTATAAGTTGGTGGAGGTCATCGAGGATTTACCTTTCCTGCCATTGATATGATACTTGTATCCGTGTTGGAAACGGATCAAACTCTGGGGGAGTTTCCTCAGGGGTCGGGAATATCCTTCAGCAAGAAGGAAGGAGGTGGTTTGTGGAATTAAAAAGGATGGGTCCGCTGATGAAATTCGGAGATACCATTGAAGATTCGCTTATAGTGGAGGTCATCCGAGGCATTATCTGACACTTTCCGAAACATGCTAATCCAAATAAGTAAGACCATTGATACCCGCAATCTCAGAAAGACGAAATAGAAAAATTGATTCATGACATGTTGGGGGCAGGGATAGTTCAAGCATCACATAGTGCATTTTCTAGTCCTGTTTTGCTGGTGAAAAAGAAAGATGCCTCGTGGCGTTTTTGTGTTGATTACAGAGCATTGAACAACGTTACTGTTCCCGATAAATATCCAATCCCTGTTATTGATGAACTCTTAGATGAGTTATATGGGTCTTCGGTATTTTCGAAACTGGACTTAAAATCCGGTTACCATCAGATACAAATGAAGCAAGATGATGTGCACAAAACTGCTTTCCGTACTCATGAGGGGCACTATGAATTTCTGGTTATGCCATTTGGTCTCACAAACGCACCGGCAACGTTTCAAGCCCTCATGAACGAAGTTTTTAGGCCTTACTTGCGGAAGTTTGTGCTGGTGTTTTTCGATGACATATTGATATATAGTAGGGATTTGGAGCAACATGTGCAACACTTGGATGTGGTTCTAGGCCTGCTTGCTGCAAACCAACTTTTTGCAAATAGAAAAAAATGCGAGTTTGGTAAATTGAAGGTGGCTTATCTTGGACATGTGATTTCCATTAAAGGGGTAGCCATGGATGAAACAAAAGTACAAGCTATGCTTGACTGGCCCATTCCCAAGACGTTGCTCGAACTTAGAGGTTTTCTTGGCTTGACGGGGTATTATCGGAGGTTCATTAAAGGGTATGCCAACATAGCACGCCCTCTTACGCAACAACTCAAGAAGGACGCTTTTCACTGGTCACCAGAGGCTACTGTTGCTTTTCACAACTTACAGAAGGCTCTTACTACGGCACCAGTATTACGGATGCCTGATTTCACTCTTTCTTTTGTCATTGAAGCAGACGCATCAGGGTATGGGCTAGGTGCTGTCCTTCTACAGCAAGGCCATCCAATTGCATATTATAGTAAGGCATTGGGAGTACGTGCTCAGTCTAAGTCTATCTATGAGAAGGAGTTGATGGCCGTGGTTCTCTCTGTTCAAAAGTGGAGGCATTATCTCCTGGGTAGGCGATTTATTATTCACTCCGATCAGCAAAGTCTCAAGTATTTATTACAACAGCGGGAACTTGCTCCAGAGTATCAGAAATGGGTGGGCAAATTGTTTGGGTTTGATTTTGAAATTAAATACAAAACAGGAGCAAGTAATAGGGTGGCGGACGCTCTGTCTAGGAAGCAAGGAGGTACTGTGGAATTGGGTGCTTTGCTAACAACTCACCATCCACATTGGACTGAGTTCCAGCAGGCCATTGACAATGACCCTGAGCTACAGCACCTGCTCAGTGCCGTGGCAGCTGGTAACTCACCTTTGAAAGGGCTCACAGTAGACCATGACATACTGAAGTACAAGGGGCGTATGGTCATTCCTAGACACTCATCTTTGCCCTCTACACTCATAAGAGAGTACCACTCGTCTCCTGTAGGTGGCCATGCTGGGGTTTTTAAAACATACCAAAGACTTGCTGTGGAATGGTTCTGGAGGGGAATGAAGAAGGACATTACCAACTTTGTGCAAAGTTGTCATGTCTGTCAACAAAACAAAACGTCAACTCTGAGTCCCGCGGGCTTATTACAGCCTCTCCCATTCCCTCAACAATCTGGGAAGACCTTTCTATGGATTTTGTGGAAGAACTTCCTAAATCCTTAGGCTTGGACACGGTGTTGGTGGTGGTTGATCGGTTAACCAAATATGGGCATTTCATAGGCCAAAGACACCCTTTTTCAGCACCCTCTGTAGCTGCAATTTTCATCAAGGAGGTGGTCAGACTCCATGGTTTTCCTTCTACCATTGTCTCTGACAGAGACCGTACTTTATGAGCTTGTTCTGGGGAGAGTTATTTAAGCTACAGGGCACCAATCTTTACAGGAGTACTGCTTACCATCCTGAGTCCGATGGGCAGACCGAGGTCGTCAATAAGTCCCTTGAAGCTTATTTACGTTGTTTTATTAATGACAAACCCAACTCTTGGGCTACATGGCTGCCTTGGGCAGAATATTGTTACAATACTAGTACTCATGCTTCAACAAAGTGCACACCTTTCAAGGCGGTTTACGGCAAGGATCCTCCACCCTTGTTCCGGTTTGAGAGAGGTAGCACATCTCTTTGTTCCCTGGAAGATCAGCTTGTCGAGAGAGATGCTATTCTGGACGAACTCAAATTTCACTTGTTGCAAGCTCAGAATACAATGAAACTACAGGAGGATAAAAAGCGTAGAGAGGTGCACTTCGATGTGGGAGATTTGGTGTATCTACGCCTGCAACCTTATAGACAACAATCCTTAGCCAAGCGGATGCATGAGAAACTTTCTCCAAGGTTTTATGAACCCTTCCAAATTACCAAGAAGGTCGGCCCAGTCGCATATAAGTATGTGTCGCAACTGAAGAAAGCAGTGGGACAACCCCAGATTTCCACAACATTGCCTCCTCAATTGTCTACTGACATGGTGCTTGAAACTCAACCTGAACACCTTCTGGGAGTACGCTCCAATTCAGACAATCTTGCTGATGCTACTGAAGTTCTGGTAAAATGTAACAATCTGCCAGAATATGAAGCAACCTGGGAATCTGTGGCTTTGCTCAATGCAAGATTTCCGGATTTCCACCTTGAGGACAAGGTGCTCAATTGGCCCGGGGGTATTGCTAAGCCCTCACATCAGCACCCCATTTTGTACACGTATGCAAGGAAAAAGAAGGATAAAAGGACTAAGGGCAATGAAGTCATTAATCAAGCTATGACAGGTGGCAGCTTGGTATTGAAGGAATAGTAGTTTTGTCTGTAGCTATAACAGAATGGGTGAGTGGAGGAATGGCTAGGTGTCAGTAGAGAGAGAAAGAATACTGAGTTTGTAATAAATAGGAGCTTGAGATCAGTAGGAGTTTTCATCCAGAAATTGAGTGAAAGAATAGGAAGGCTTGGGAGACTCCTTACTTCTTGAATTGTAAGGATTGTATTGTGAGGTTGCTGAGTTTACTCTCTAATACAATTATTATCTTCTGGTTTTGCCTCTTTTCTCTTGTTAATCTTGTTACTGTCAGCTAGGTTACCTGGGTACTTAGCATGATGCCAGCCAGCCTTTTGCAGAAAGTCAATGTCCATCTTTTTGCGAAGGGATTGAACTATTAGTTTTTTTAAGAACTTTCTATCTCTGAATGAAGATTTAGAGGGTGATTAAGCCAAAAACAGAGTGACTTCTGTCACGTATTTTATTATTCTAAAACTTTGAGTTAATAAAACCTCTGGCTTATATCGGTGGTAATGGTTTTCTCTATATGATGTTACATATCAACCTTAATTGGTTTCTGGTTAAGAGCGTTTGCAGTTCAGCCTTATATGTGGTGCACCTTTTCTATTTGCCTTTGTTTTCCTTATATCTATTTTAAGTTGGTATCGAGTTCTGTTGTAGCTTTCTCTGCAAATGGCATTATAAACATGAAAGCAAACTCATCCTTGTTTGTGTTAACAGTTCTTTTATTTTACAGATTTTGTTCGATGATCTAAAAGTGTCAGAACAGCTTCTTGATTTGGTGTTTCATTTACTTCTGGTCTGCTGTAAACAGGTTCTCCCCCGTTATTAGTTTGGTTGATTAAATTTTATGAGAATTCTATTGTGTGGTGATATAACTACAGTTAACTCTTTAGTGTGACATCTTCTTTTCGAACTTCACATCTTGGATCATGGGTATAGTATGAACTATTGTCTACTTTCTGGTAAAATTATTATGCATTTCGTGCATTACAAGGTTTTACGTTATCACATGGACTAAAGCCAAACAGACAATTTTGTTGGATGATATGCTGGCTCTCTACTGATATGGCATATGCTGGGCTGGACATTACCTACAAAATCGCTCTCTGTACAAACTTTGGACCAAGGACACGTTTTGAATGATGTGAAATTAAAGGGTAAATATAAGACAATACCCTATTTGCAAAGTTAATTCAATTGGTACCAAAACTACTGTCTCCGCTTCACAATAATGTTCACACTTTGGGTTGACAGTGAATTAAATTGGTTGTTAAATGCTACCAAAAATACGGAAGCAGAATTATAGTAAAGGAGGAGAAAGTGTTGGAATGGAGACAAGAACAGGCTACTGGGATGAAAATAGAGGAGAAAAGTATCTTGAGATATAAAGTTTACGTGAAATGTAAGTGCGGGGTTCATTTAGGAACATCTGTTAAAGGATATGTGAAGTATATTTTTGGGACATAAGGAGTACTCATACTCATATTTTGGCCATAACATACCAATCTCCATAATTATGAAAACCTTCCTCTTCTCCTTCTCTCTCATTCTTCTATCTCCCTGACAGGGACCTATTGCCACCCCTGACGTTGTCCTCTAAATAATTCTTGTGCTATTACCGCCCTTACTAACACACCACACTGGAATTCTCTCTGCCGTGAAGCTGCCTGATTTTTTGTTTTTGTGAGGTAGAAGCTGCCTAGTTCATTGAGTGTTCAATATCTGGCCATTCAGTTGTACAATTCGACCAGCAAGACTTCTGTTTTGGAGCCTTGATGGTTGATTAACATCACCTAATGTTCCAGAACAAAGGTGGTAAGGTTGATTATGTATAGTGGTTAGGTTCAATACCGTCCAAGGAAGGTAATTTTCCCCTGATCTGTGTTTTCTCGCTACCTAATATTTTTAGTTATGGTTTTGGGCTGCAGAAGCCAGAAGGGGACTGGTTTGGCAGTGAAAGAGGGGTAGGTGGTGAAAATTTAGTAATACATATGAATTATATGTGGAGATTTTATAGTAGTGTAAAGAGAAATTGTAATACTCCCTCCGTTCTCTTTCGTTCTTCCTGTATTCCCCATCGGGAAATTTCATAATGTTCTTCCTACATTGAATCTTTCCACATATAATTAACTTTTTTGGACTAATAATACCTCAGTAAATAAATTAATCCCACTCTTGTCCCTATTTTCTTCCTTTGACTGGTCCACTCATTACTTTTTTCTCCATTTCCCAACCTATGTTCTCTCACCTGATTTCCCTAATTTTACTCATCCATAAATGTTCCTCTCTTTTATCTGTTGTTTCATTTCTTCGTAAAATTTGCTTGGCCTTTCGTCATTTTCTCCCTTGCCTCGGCCAAACTGTCATGTTTCAGAACAACAATGTTTGGTACTGAGTTCTCCTGCGAAGAAATGCTCACTAGTCCATAGTTATATTTCTTTGATTTCCTTCTTTTGCATGAACTTTCTTTTTTTGGATGAGAAAGCAAACATGGACCATTTTAAAAAAAAAAATCACAGTATAGATTGAATTGTTGAATTTTAATTTTTCGCAAACATGGATTTCAATATTTTTCTTGTTCTCGATGGAGCCTTAGATGTTTGTCACTAAATAATCAAAGGCCTAGCAATCATTATTTGATGCAATTCGTGTGAAATGAAGTGGTGGAGTGCAAATCATATATAACCAGCTACCAGCGCATTAAATTGCTTTGGAGTATTATATCTCTTTTTTTGTTTTCTTTTGCCACTATTAAAGACTACACATTAATTACAAGCAAGAATCTCCAACCCATCTCACATCAGAGAATATAGAATCTTACTGAACTTTAATGTTGCATTGATTCCTCCCCTGATTCTTAATAAGAAGATCAAAAGAGAACGGAGAGAGTAGTATGATAAGAATTGGGTGATTGTGGTGGTAGCATTCAGGTGGTGGTTGTGTTTGACTGGGGTCTCTTCCTCTTTTTTCCCCTAATTGTATTTGGTAAAGGGTGGTGATGGCCTATGTTACATGGACAGGGGTACGGATCCAAGTGTGCGGTACGTCATCTTCAAAAATTATGGATACGAGGATACAGCTAATGAAAAAATTTAATATTCACTTTATCTTAATTTTTCATATAACCTCAATTTAGAATTTAAAAACCAATAATTCATATAATCTGATCTGTAGAAATTGAGTAGGAAGTTCAAAAGTCAACAACTTTTAATAAGATAAAGTAAAGAGGAAAAAAATAGCAAACAGTTGTCTAAGTATTCACATGGGTCTTTTACCCTTTCCCATTCCCACCCCAGAATTAAAAAAAAAAGAGGAAAAAGAAAGGAAGAGTAAACAAACATGCCTTCCTTAGTTTTATCTTCCTCTATCTTTAATAACTTCGCCGGAGAAATAGCCGGTGAGTTAAGCCATGGCGGTATAAAAAATTCCCACAATTACACACGACTTTATCTCCCGAGCAAAATCCCCAACATCTCATGAAACAACTTTGAAGATTTCGCATCCCATTAACAGATTTAGGGATAACTCAAACCCTAGATCTCAAAATTCAAACGAAGCGAATTAGACAATCTATCTAGCCGTTTCTGAGTGCCAATTGAAGTATATAACACATTCCGTACCCGCACCCGCGTATCGACATCGGTACACTGGCAATTTTGCCGTGTCTGAGTAACATAGGTGATGGCCATTGTGCTGAGGATTGTTGTCTTGGTTGACTTGGTGGCTATATGGAAGTGGTGATGGTCGTTTTGTGATCGTATATGGAACTTTTGATAGTATATGATTGTTAAGCAAAAAGTATACGAAATCTAAGTGATAGTATATGGCTGTATGGAAGCTCTTGATTTTGATTATTGTGGTGGTGTCTGGTTTGTGCCAGGTGGTCAAAGGATGGTGGTGGTGTAAGGATTTGATGCCTTGATGGTGGTGGTGGTGGTAGTCCTGGTGTTGGGTAGGTAGTGGTTCTGGTTGCAGGGATGGTGGTGGTGGTTGTCAGCAGCCCACTATCGTCCCACGCCCCTCTTGTTTAAGTTTGTTCAATTTTAGTTTCTAGTGGTTTTTGTTGATATTGTCTACCAACCTATCAATTTAATGTTTTGAACCACATGAGTAATTAGTAAAATTTCCTCAATAAAGAAGCCACTGAAGATCTCTTGATTACAAAGGCGCATTAAATTTTGAATTCATTCATTGATTTATCAGCTCGAAATTATTTGATGATGCAACTGATATGTGAAATTGCTTCATCTCTTGCATGATCTAGGGAAACAGTTTTTCTGGTGGTATGCCACTTCTTTACTCGGCTCTTGTAGCTTGCAGTATGTATTTACTGACCACTTGCATCTCATCACAGTGGAATGAGCTCGCTTATGTTCTTCAAGCACACCCTAAGGTATACTTTTGTCTTACAGTTCAAAAATGATAATTTGTCTCTGCTATTCTAATTTTATGCTCTCATCCTGGCAACGGTTCTTTGCTTTTCTTTCCTTTTCATTCCTGTGATAAGCTTACTAATTATTTGGAATTGTATTCTTCTGCCTGTACATCACCCCCATCCACCCCTTGTAGTTTGAAGAAGAGATGTCTACCCTGTAACAGTCAGTAGCATGCAAATAATTGCTGATTAATGTTCAGACCTGGAGCATGTTTTAAAACTAGTGGTTAGCAGTTATTTCTATATATGAAGGGCTGAAAAAGTCTCTTTGACAGGTTGACATATTTTTAGATGCAGCCTTTGGAGCTGTCCGCATGAGTATCAACATCCTTCAGAACAAGCTTTCAGGAGCGGAGAATGATTTTCACTCAAAATCTAGTCTAACTGCTGAAAGAGTAGTTAATTTCTGTTGCCAGCAATGTGAGGCTTCTTTGCAGTTTCTCCAGTCATTATGCCAAAATAAGTCTTTTCGAGAACGCGTCCTGAGGAATAAGGTTTCCACTATTTCTGTATTTATTATCATTATTATTATTATTGTTGTTGTTGTTGTTGTGGCTGTTGTGGTTGTGGTTGTGGTTGTGGTGGTTGTGGTTGTGGTGGTGGTGATGGTGGTGGTTGTGGTTGTGGTGGTGGTGTTTTTGTTATTGTTGTTGTTGTGGTTGCTGTTGTTGCTGTTGTTGTGGTGGTTGTGGTTGTTGTTATTAATACGTGCATGATTGGAAAGGATGATTACACAAAAGACAAGGAGCTTTTTGATTGCGTTACTTTATGTTTTCATGTAAAGGGGATATTACATTCTGTTCACATTCCATATTTTGATCAAAATGTAGCTTGCATATTTTGATGCTTTTAGGTCTTACCAAGAACCTGGTTCTTATGATTTGATATGAAATATAACGCAACAACAAAAATTAGTAGAAAGGGGGGGGGATATGCTGCACAATTCTTATGAGAAAAACCTTCCAATATCTAGGTAAAATGACTGCTAAAGAAATGCTCTGAAGCTTGCTAATGATGAAGAAGAATTACAATGAATAGGTCTTGGTTTAAAACTAAATGTCTTTATCTTACCTTTTCTTCCTCACTATCATCTCTCTGTCTCCCTCTGGTTATACTTCGCTCTGTATCCGATAGATCCTTCAAGAGTTCATGGATCTCTTTGAGAACATGAGGACGTTCAGACTGCCAGTCTATATTCCAAATATGAAGATTTTGTGTGGTTACTGGAAAAAGAAAGGAGTAAATTTTGACGGATAGTTGTGTTAGCTGCAATTGCTAATTGGATTTCTTGGATGTCTTAAGTTCGTGAAACCTCATTATCCGGCCGGATGTGTGTTTCTTGGACATGATTACTCATGTTGGATATGGTTACATGTCCAAATGTCCAACTCGGTCATTCAGTGAAAAATTTCCATGATTTTGGCCCAAAATGATGTGTTGTAGTGTCTATGCCCATGTTGAAGTGTTAAAGATCGGACGTGGGTACTTGAGGTTGAATAAAGAGTCCCTCTATGTTACCCAAACTTGGCAGGTTGGTTTGCGCACATGCTTCAACACGACACTAACACAGATATGGAATCTGGGTCAAAATACTCTTGGACACAGCTGCCTGTGCAAACCAGAGGATAAAGAAGAAAGATAGTATTCGGTCATCAAACTGACCAAATTTGACATAATGTTTCAGTTCTAGGGTTTGGCAGCAACCTTGGGTTTACTAATTGATGGCAATATTCATCATAACATGAAGTAAAACGACGGGGCTTCACTTGTTGGGGCTAAGGCGAGCTGAGCGACATGGTCGGTTCTCTAGGCGGTTATTCTCCTGTGATGGCAACAATTTATGAGGTCCTCTCTCCTCCCTCATGTTGCTGGCTGGCTGCTATCCTTTCTCTTTTTTTTTTCTCTCCCCTCTCTGTCTATCGTGTGTCACGTAATTACATTTTTTCTCTCTTCCTCTTTTGGAGTGTGTTAGGTTTTTTTTTCTTTGGGAAAGAAATCTGCTAGGCTTTATGTCATTGTTTGGGGTTTAGAAATCATCAGGTACCTGGGCCTAGCATATTAAATACGAAGCACTCTATAGCTAGCTTGTAAAGCAATAAATGAATAATTAATATCTTTTTTTTTTTGAAAAAAAAGGTCGTATCCCCGTCCCTGTGTTTGTCAAGGGACCTCGTACCCCATATTTTTGGAATTGCCGTGTCCATATCCGACACTCCTTCTAGAGCAGTGATACCGGGAACGCGGGACGGAGCCACGTTTTCCGATCTGGATCGTTCGTTCCCGATCGCGGAACAAACGCGACCCAGATCGCTCGGAGCCGCGCATCAGATCGGTGATGACAGCGTTCCGATTTTTGATGCCCACGCCGATACAATCTGCCGGAGAGATGAATTTCGTTGGTGTAAAGGTCGCCGGCTAATCCTCCGGCCACTATAGATAGAAGAGAGAAGTAGCAAAGAGAGAAGAATATGGAAGACAAAGAGAGAGTAGTTACTTTTTCTTTTAGAAAGAAATAAATTTCAGCATGTGATATTGTACAGCACTACAGCTGTATACAACTTTTTTTATAAAAAGAATGTAGTACAGTACAGCTGTATGTATACACCTCTTTCTTTCTCTTAAATTCTCATTGCTGGAAGATTTTATCATCACTCAAAAGTCACGTGGACTTATTTTGTATTGAGGTTTTTCAAAATTTTTAATTCTTTCTACTTTTTTTTTTGGCAGTGTATTCTATCTACTTATTAGATCTTTTTTAGTTTGTAGATTTAAATTATTTATATTATCATTTTTTAATTATATTTTGATAGAATTACTAAGAGTTCTAATATTTTAAATTTATTGAAAAAAAATCAGTAAAAAAATGACCCAACGTTCCCGATTCACCCAAGGTAGCGTTTCCCGTACCCGTTTCCGTACCACGTTTCGCATCGACTCTCGTTCCTTGTATCATTGTTCTAGAGTCTAGGTAGCATAAGTCGGCTGGATAGATCTGAGAATAAAAGGAGCTTTGGATGAGTTGTTGGTTAGCTGGAGGTCTAATCAAACTTCAAAGGAAAAATTTGTCGTGTTTTGCTTCTTTTGGAGAAGAAATCAGTAATAATTTTCATTCCGGGCAGGTTGTTAGTTTCTCTGCTAGGAATCACTAATGAATAGGTATGGAAAAATAAAAGAGACAACATAGAGAAGTAGAGGAATTAAAACATTAGGCGAAATTGTAAGTTCTATTGATAAAAATCAGTGTGACTCTTCCAATTACATCTCCTAACCATTCGAGAGGATTAAGCCTCTAAAGATATAAGACATTGGATATATTTTTGAATGCTTTACAAACTTGCTCTCCACCCTTAATTATAGGCCCCTCATCAATTTTCCTTGTTGCTCATTGTAATTTATAATTAATTCTGCTGTGAATTTTCTAGTTGCTGCTCCCTTTTTTGACATTATACAACTAATTCTGTTGAGCACCTCCCCCACTACCCTTCCTCTGTCCCATCCTTATGTCAATAACAGGCGGGCAGATCCAGAATTTTTGTATTAGGTGGGCCATAAGTTTAACTTGAAATATTGTTTTCTCTAAATAATATTTTCCCAAATTGTACATATACCAAGGAACAATGCAAAATGGAGTCAGCGTCACGGAGATATTGTTGTGAGAAGAAAACAAAAGAGGGAAAAACAACAAGCGAAAAAGAACTCGAAAAAGAAAGAGGAAAAACAAAAAAACGAGTATGTTAACTATTATATCATCTTAAAAAGTATACTAATGGGTGCATTCCCTTCACCTTATTTTTTCTCGAATTTATTATAATTAATTAAAAGCTATTTGAACGAATATGAGCTTATGAACTTATTGATACATATATTATAAGATGTGAGAACTTATTACAATTTATTGGAACCTATTTGAAATTATAAATTATTAAACCTAAAAAGATATTTTTTAAAGGTGAAGATTGAAGAGAATGCGCCTTAAATTTAATAGCATTTGAATTTACAATGTCAAAAAGCAATTATATAGATGAAAATTTTAGCAAATAAAAATAAAATAAACACGAATACTATGTGATGATGAGAATTTAGTAAAGTTCATAGTTGAAAGTGTTAGATTGGTCTAGTAATTTAAAAGTAAAAGAAAAAGAAAATGGGAAAGATTACAAGGATTTAAAATGTAAGAGTGGTGACTAGCGACAGCTAAGAACACGCATTAAGAAAATTTGCAAGGCAAGGGATTTGAACCGCTCACACCAGCATCTGTACTAAAATCAGATGAAAGCCGTCTGTGCCGGCAACGTTTTGTGCTATACAATTGAGAATTTATTTCTTATTAGCAATTTCAGAGATGGGGCGGGCCAAGGCCGGGTAGGCCCCCCCTTGGTTCCGCCCGCTGGCCTTATTTCCGTGCATCACCCGTCACCCAAATTCCCACCTTGTCCCCAGGTGGAAGTGGGGAAACGAGTAGCAACTCAGGTGAAATCACAACCACAATTTTAATTTGATGACTTTTCTCGCATGGTAGACTAATATCAAGCAACTAAATTGGAGATCCAAGGCGTCCAGGGGATTTTAGCTGATGGAATATCTGCCTTATGGAATTAAAAAAAGAAAGGGGGATTAGAGCAAGCAATGGTGATGCTGCTGGTGGTCGTAAAATCTAGAAAGATCAGTTATTCTTGTACCTTGTTATATTAACAAAAATCAATATTCTTCTTGCATCGTAAGTGGCATTTTTTTTGTGATTTTTGGCTTTTGATATGAAGTGATAGTTTTGCAGTAATAGTTTATTTTATTTTTGGTTCACTGTATCGTTCTGATAGAAATTACCGTATTGCTTGTCGATGTAGGAATTGTGCGGGAAGGGAGGAGTACTTCATCTTGTTCAATCCACCTTGAAGTTGAATATCTCACCATTTCTGAAGGAGCCCCTTGCAGTGGTTGCTGCTGTGTCTAGGCTAAAAGCTCGAGTTCTATCAATTGTAAGTCCAAAAAAGTGTATTTTTCTCCACATGGTCCTTTATAATTTGATTTTTTTTATTGCATTTCAGTAATTGTGGTACGGCTTAGTAGCTTCACTGTACTATCAAGTTTTTAGCTGAGAAATAAGTGGCAGAAATTGGTAACCTGTGAACTTCAGAGTTGAGCAATAGTGTTTCTATTTTGAAAGATGTTTGTATGTGTATTATGAATGCATCATGGTCTCGGAACTTAAAGATTGATGGATTTTCTTCGTCGCAATCTCTAAAAGAAGTATTGGGTTTTTGCAGCTGTTGCATCTTTGTGAAGCTGAAAGTGTGTCTTATCTGGATGAGGTTGCCAGCATACCAGAAAGCCTAGATCTGGCAAAGTCTGTTGCAGTTGAGGTTAGTGTTGATGGAATGGTTCTGTTAGATCGAAACTGTATTTTTTTTCCATCGCTATTACCTATTTATCACTCTGTTCTTAGAGATGGCTAACTGGATCCGACCTGCTCTACTTCTACAAGAGCTTGTCCTACTATTTCTTGTGAGGTCTGCTTTCTTGTTTTGAAGGAAATCAGCTATAGATACAGATTATTCACTTTCTATATGCACCATATGTGGCCTTCTTTTGGATACTCAAAAAGTTGAAAAATTATGTTTTCTTTAACTTAACATGGTATGGGTATCACCATATCTCCTTCACGACAGATAATAAATCCTTAACTGAATCGGTAGTTGAAACTCGTCATCTAATTGACAATGATCTAAACAGGAGTACATCTGATATAGTATTTGCCCATCAGTTAAGAATAGCCTGAAATTTGGAGATTTTTTTTATGTTTGGGCCTCATTAATAGATTTGAAATTTCATTTATAGCATGATAAAAGGAATTTTACTTTTACTAATAATGATATCTGTAATGATGTAGGTTATTACATTGTTGAAGACCATGCTCAGCAGAGATCTTAAACTGCTGGAGAATCACTCAGGGAACACCTATCCAAGGGGGCTTTTACAACTCAATGCATTGCGATTGGCAGATATATTCTCTGATGATTCAAATTTCAGATCCTACATTACAATTTATTTCGTGAGCTCTCTTGTGCAACGTCTTATTGTTTATTAAATTCAATAGTGTACTCATCGCATGGTTTCTTCTCATTCAGTCATATTAAGTTGTTACTTGTTACACGGTTATTTCAATAATATAGAGGCTGGCCATACTACTTGTTTCACATCTGTGATATATATAATTTTTTCTTAACTATCTTGCATAACTTTGTATATATGAATTCTATATCGTGCCTGCGTTTTTTACTATTTGCTTCATATTTATCATGTAATATATGTTTTTTGTTGTATTGCCATTGCAATTTTGTCCAGGCTGAAGTGTTGGCAGCAATCTTGTTAATTCCTTACCAACAGTTTCTGTCTAGTTGGTGTTCATCTGATTTACCTCTGAAGGAAGTAGATGCTTCATTGGAATACGATCCATTTACTATGGCTGGATGGATCTTGGATTCATCTCCAACGCTAGATACTTTGAATTCAAAAACATGCGAATCCAACTTTAATCCAACCAACAATGCCCAAGCTTCTTATGCCCATCAGAGAACCTCTCTATTGGTTAAAGTCATTGCTAATCTTCATTGTTTTGTGCCTAAGATTTGCAAAGGTTAATTTTCAAGGCCAAATCTTTCCGTATGAATATCAAGTATTCGTTTGAGCAATCATCAACTCACTGTTTTAAGTAGTTAACGATCTAGCCTTCATTCTAAATTGCAGAGCAGGAGAGGAACTTTTTTCTTCACAAGTTTCTTGAACGTCTGAAAATGGATTGGCAAGACCAACAGGCTGGGTTTTCATTCAGCTCTGCACCTCAAAAAGCTGCCACCATTTGCAAGAATCTTCGTAACTCTCTGATCACTTCTTTCAGATTGTGAATTAAAAGTTCTATGTAATTTATGATTATTTTTGTTTGTGTAGGTTCATTGTTGGGTCATACAGAATCCTTAATTCCCACTTTTCTTAATGAGGAAGATGTACAGTTGTTAAGGTATTTTGCATTTTCCATGCAGTGTGCTTTTAGTTCTGTATAATATTTGTCACTGTTAGATTCTCGATTATGCCAAAAAATCAAACTCATGTTCATTGCAGACTATTGGCATCCATCTGAAATTCTGAATACTTTCACTTTTCTCTTGGTTATGGTGATTCTCTTGTTATTGCTGTAGTTTTGGAGGGTGATTGCGTTATTATCAACAAGAGTAAGGTAACATATGCTGAAGGGTTGTCTTGGTGCTTTTTGAAAGCCCTTACTGCCCTACAAAAGATCAGGGCGATACTGTGCTTGGTTTAGGAAGTGGGAAAAGAAATAGTAAAAAAACCAATACTTTAGTCTCTATTCTGTTTATCATAACTCTTAAGTCATGGTTGTTTCAGATCCTGAACAATGCATTTGAGAATCATGGAAAGGTTAGGAATCTGGTTGTATCTATGTTAATGGTAAGTGGAGGTCATTAGACATTGCACAACAATCTTATTAACCATTATCTAAAGTGCACAAGGTGCCACCCTTAGCACATTGCTTGGTACATAGATATAGCACATCCCACAAGGTTCAAATGAGTTGATGAGGTGCACAAAGCCAAATGATGCGCCACTAGTCGATATTTTCTTGTTTCTTGATTCCAGTCATACTCCGGCTCTGCTCCATCTATCAATGTGCTCTCTGCATCTGTCTATCTTCCCCATTCTCTACACCTAGCCTTTCTACTTGGCTCTATCCAAGCTCTTTCTTCCCCTCCTTCCTATACCAACTTTGACCTTGCGGTTTATCCTTTAGTTCTATCTATGCTTTCTTCCCTTCCTCCATCCCTTACCTTTTTTAGGATAACAATTTTGGAAGGAGCATGAAGTGTAAGGAGAAAGGTTCAGATCTTTTTAAGTTCTGTAAGATTTGTCAATTAGAAAGGGAAGGAAAATGAACCTCCCCACCCCCAAAAAAAAAAAAAATCACTTCCCTTTTCTTCCTCAACCTATTTTCTACTTGTATTGAATTCCCAAAACTACAAAAAGGAGATTGCTTTCCCATCCCCTTCCCTTCCCTCTGAGTCCCCTCATGTGAGCATACTATTAGTTCAATATTCCTTCTTTTGTATCATTGCCTTGCATTCTCAGTTCCAACTGCCATTGCTGCCTCAGCATGACTCATAATTGCTATTTATTTAATTAAAATTATAATTGCACAAAGGAGGTTGCTGGACTCATGGGATAAAATCAGACATTTGGCTAAAGGAAGAGCACCCTCATGATTGAGGTTATGTAAAGAGGACAAGCATTGTCTGTTTTTCAGTGATGGGAAATGGAAATTGTTGAAAGAATATTTTTCTGGAGGACCATAAAGCTCTATCAGTCAGCTGCAGCTGCTGTCCTGGAAAGGAACTAGCTAGGTAGGAGGAGGACTGCTTAGGCATATTTATTATGTTTTGAAGTCAGTGCAAAAGCTTGAAAATGTGGAGTGAATTCATTAGCGACAGGCATTAAAGGTATGGTAGAGTCTTGTATTCGTTTGCATGGAAGAATAACATGGGGCATGTGAATTATGATCAGTCTGATAAAAAAGATCTCTGCTTGGATGGAAATTTTCAGGCAGCATGATGAGGATTGTTCTGAAATTGGTTCCAGACTTCCAGTGCTTGACAATGTTTTATGCCTTTTGACGGGCCCAAGCAATATTCTAAAGATCGCTTAGATTTAAGAAAGCTGATAAATTATAAGCCACCAAAAAAGTATTCCATCTTAAAAAGAGTTGCAACGGTAGATCAAAGTAACTCAAAGAAATTATGAAATGTACCCCTTCAGTTTCAAGTTCAATTAGCTATTTTAATTGGTGGAGGGTATGAATAATAATTTTACCATGTCTGTAGGACATTGTGGATAATGGAAACTATGTGAGCAGAAACATTGAAGTCACTGCAGAAGTACTAAAATTTGAGGATTAAATTTAGCGAAAGTAATTCTGCAATGAACTGCAAATCTGGGCAGATAATCTTAAGGGAAGAAGTTGATGATATTCATTAGTAGAAGTGGAAAATTACAGAAAATAAAGATAGTTGCCAAGTATTCGAGTGACTTGGACACACTCCCAAAGCTAACCACTAAAATGAACTCTCAATAATTTTCTTCACGCCTTTTCCTCTCACTAATCCCCTATATTTATAGAGCCAATTCACTTGCTTTCTCTCCAAGCTAGACTAATTATTTGTATTTACAATATTTACCCGTCCCCTATACCCAATCCATAACGTATTCTGATGGATTTCGTCTGAAGCCTAACCAGAAGCTAAGCATGCCAAGACTAAGCTAAGAGACTAATAAATTCTTGGGTGTTTATGATATCAACTCATTGATTTGAATTTGTTTATTTGAAGTTGAGTGGTTATTTTGCATTTGTCTGGACGGAAAACATTTTCAATGAAAAATATTTTCCTGAAAATATATTTTCCAAAGGAAAATATAATTGTAGCTTAGTTTTTTGTTTGGTTCCTTGCATGAAAAGTTAGGGAGAAAAGGAAGAATGTAACAGAATAGAGGAGAAAGGATTTGGTTTGATTTGGTTTCCGATCCTAACCCAATTGTGCTTTACGGTTTACGCGAGGTTTTATTCTTTTTAAAAATTTAAGACCGCAAAACCCACCGTAAAGCATAATCTGGAACGGTTTATGGTTCAAACTGCAATCTTAATTAAACCATAAACCATGTTTTTGCATATTTTATGGTTCAAACTGAATAACAATTCACAAAGGTCAAAAAACAACTCCAGGGTTAATTGATATTCCTAAGTTCATACCTCATTTTGAAATTGCCGGCTACCTAGAGTGTTGCTCTGTTGGACACTTGGACTTCCTGGACCCTTAACTCAGTAGAAAGTCATTGCAATGGTTAAGTACAAGGCACCAATTCTGGCCATAGCCAATATGTTGAGCTTGTAATATTTTTCTTGGTTTTGTTGTTGGCAGTGGGTCCGCCTGCTGCGTTTGTGTGAGTTTGGGTGGGATATAGTAGCAGTTGCTACTTCACTATAAAACATGGAAAACATTTCGGTAATGGTGGACAGCTTGTATAATTATTTAGATACATTATCATTTATCAGATTAATTTTCCCTTTCTATAGTGAAATTTAATCACTTTTTATTATGTTGAATTTTTATTTGGAGTTGTACAGCTAGATACACACCTATAGTATTATATATTCAAATACACTACAGCTAATTTATTAATTCTGCCTGATGTTTGTTTGAGATGTTATGTAATATCAAAGAATAAATAACCTTTACTTGGAGATTCAAAATAAGCCTTTTGGTTTTGCATATTAATTGTCATTAACGAAAAGAATTAAGTTCATATTGTGGTTAAACTGCATTGCACCAAACTGTTCTTTGCGGTGTGGTCTGTCTCATCAGGTGGTGGAGTTTGGTTGGAGAAAATGATTTGCTTTGGGTGTCAAACCGCACGAAACTGGACCGCCATCAGCCCTAACTACTAGAAAACAATAGTTTCAAAGAATAGTCTTTCATCTTGCATAATGAAGAGAAGTCTGGAGGCGTCTTGCTTTGGGATTGGCTCTTCAGGGTTAACAATTATATAGTGTAGAAGGATTTGTGTCTTGTTCCCGATCCTCTATTTCCAAGGAAGTCTTTGAACTTGATATCCCGTATATTTTAATATTCATTGCTTTGGGCCAAATATGCCAGTGTGGAGATGAATACTAGTTGAAACTGATGAGTCATTAACAACAATCACCAAAAAAGGCAAATAAATACGTTTTTTGTTTTTGTTTTCTTTACAGGCTTTTTTTTACCCAATTGCAGTCACTTATTGGTCCGGTTGATTATGAAGTAAATAAGGCAATGGTAAATGTGTATCCATCTTTACCAGGAAATGTGGAACTTGATAATAAGATCGGACATTCTAATCTGAGAGAAGGTACGTCAGAGAATTTAGCTTTCTCAGGAGTGGACAATTCTTGCGTTAAAGTTGAGACTATTGGTGAAGCTGATGGTGCACTGCATGATGAGAAGACATGTGAGGGTAAATCTATTAAAGCTTTAGGTGAGAGTTTAGTAGAGACTGACAAGGAGGTTCATAATGCTGAGACAAGTGGATCCGATTCGAGCTCTACAAGAGGAAAGAACCCCACTGATCAAGTTGGTAATGGTGACAATACCAAATCAAGTGAGCATATCCGTAGAAGTGTTGTTGGAGGTTTTCAAGAGGATGAAAGGATTGAAAGTTTAAATTGTGAAGAGAAGCAGGTAAGGAAACGTAAGCGAAATATAATGAATGATAAACAAATTTCAATGATTGAAAGGGCACTGCAGGAGGAACCTGATATGCATAAGAATGCAGCTTCTTTGCAATCATGGGCTGACAGATTAAGTTTTCATGTAAGAAAATTGTAGTAATATTATCTGGTAATTAATCAGTGAATGAAGCTTTTATGCCTTGATTGATAGTTTGATGTCTTACGATCCTTATATGTGGTCCTTGCAGGGTGCTGAAGTCACATTTTCACAGCTGAAAAATTGGTAAGTCAACTTCTTCTTTCCAGGTGTACGTACATAAAATGCCTCACTTGTACGTACATAAGAGCTGGCAAAAGGTCGTGTCGTGTCCGTGTTTGTGTCGTATATAAATGCGTTGGAAAACCCTTGATACTAACACAACCCATTTAATAAACGTGTCGTGTCATGTTGACCCGTTTAATTAAACGTGTTGAGATATCTCAAACACTAACTCATTTTTTCGTGTCCAGTTCTTGTCGTGTTAAGCTACTTTTTGTTAATTTTAAACCAATTTTCTATATTAATATCCTATATTTGTGTAGCAATTGTGTCATCTTTGTGTCGGAAACCTTAACACTAACCCAATCCATACAGTAAGACTTGTTGTGTTGTATGTTGGAAATCCTCAACACTAATCCGATTTTTTCGAATCAGGTTTGCGTCGTGTTGTCGTGCCGTGTCAGCTTTTGCCAGCTCTTCTCACTTGTTTGTGATCCTTGTCGGCACAATAAGATGTCTGTTTTAAACTCCTTTCTCTTTCTCTTCATCTCTTGGTCTTGGGTTGGGCTGCCAGTTTATTAAGATGCTGCTCCCCCTTCCCTAGCCTGGAAGTCTCCTCCTTCCCTAGCCTACTCTGCATTCTCAAAATTCTGTGGCAACTTAGCTGCTTCGTATAGTTTGTCTTGGCTGTAGCAATGTAAGATGTCGATCAAGAAAATTATTGGCCATATATCTCATCACGCCTTCAAAAACTATTCTGGTCAAGAGAGCACTGCTAGAAATTAATGGGTAATCTGTGTTTGTCTTGGTTCAGAAGTGAGCTTTTTGTGAAAATATGCACTATGGAGGATACTTATGATATACTCTAATTAAGGTTTTGATTCTAGCCCATCCATTTCTGTGTAGGGACTTCACTAGACCTAACTCTACATTCTACAATAAGAATCTGAACTACATGATTGGACCTTACCTTTTCACTGTTAGTTTAAGGAGCTCATTCATGTTTGAAATGAAAATCTGCCATGTAAGGTGCTTTGGTGTGTGGGAGTGAATAATTTGTATCTTCAAAAACAAGTAGATATAGAATTGAGCTTGCATACGAGTGTATCATCTTCGACGAATGAACATGAACACGATTCCTTTTGCATAGTATGATTATTTCATATAAACTTCTATATAATTACCGTTCAAGCTAGTCAAATCTCATATGTATAATCACAGTCACTCCATATGAAATCTAAAAATAATTCACCAGGCTGAACTAAAGAAGAGAAAAAATTATCTGGGAACCATCTAAACACTGCAGTGGTGAAAATTTGTGCCTTTGTGATAGTTTAAAAATTGTATTTAACTGTTGCATAGTTATACCACACTTTTTAACTTTTGCTACCTTTTACCTACTATCATATAAACCCCCCCTCCCCTCTATTCCCCCGGATTAAAGACGAGTTATATGGTAGTTTTGGTGGTGCTTTCTGTGAGCAGGTTGAATAACCGAAAAGCAAAGCTTGCGCGAGCGGCCAAGGATGGTCGTCCATTATCTGAGGAGAATGTTACAGCTGACAAGCTCGTTGGCTCCCTTGTGCGGACAACTTCTGATTCTCCTGAAAGTCATATTGAGGACTTGCCTTCTTCCTCTGCTGCCAAAGACCGCATCCAAGTGTCTGCAGTTCGCAAAACTAGTTTAGGGTCAATTATGAGCCAAAGTCTTGAGACTACCCCCCCTGAAAGTTCGATTAGATTAAACTTGCAAAATGAGTGCCCAACTTCAAATACTTGTGTAATCTTTGAGGCGGGTCAGGCTGTTGTACTTACAGATACCCAAGGGAAAGAAATTGCCAAAGGAACTGTGTATCAGGTGGAAGGTGAATGGCATGGCTGCAATCTAGCAGATACTAGAACTTGTGTAGTAGATATTACAGAACTCAGGTCTGAAAGGATTGTCAGACTTCCACATCCAACGATTGAAGCAGGTGCGACATTCGAACAAGCTGAAGTAAAGATTGGAACCATGAGAGTGCTATGGGATTCTGGTCGGATGCTCAAGCCTTAGGTAGTGTCCTGCTTCTCCATCATAGTTGAGGAAATTTCTAGGAAGTCGTTAAGTAGAGAAAGCCTGGTGCTACTGATCCAAGACAAATCAGAGCCACGTATATGGCAGAACATATTATTAACAGGTTTAGGTCTTTGCTCCTTCATTGGTCGCTCTTTTTAAAAGTAGAGCACCATTTCTTGTATAGCCTCTTATAATGGAAAGTCGCGATATTGACAATGTCATTGTATATGACTAATGTAATGTCTGATGATATCCGAGAAAAAAAAATTCTTGTATGCTCCTGACCATGTTAACAATTTATTTTATAGGGTTTTACTTGCTAAGAGTTGCGGCTAATGAATTTGGAGTGATTCATAGTTGGCATTGTAGAATTTTTATTAAGAATGTGGTGTTTCTTTTGCCATAGTCATATACCTCTGATATTTATTCTGCAACAGTCTGGTTAGGATTCGCAATCCAATAACAAGGGCAAATTCACCAATTCTATGCTTCGGCTATGATAATCCCAAATTCACCACAAAAATCGTGTACGTAGAAACAATAATCTGATTGTGAGATCATTTGATGAAGTAGACTCCAATAAACATGCTTTTTTTCCTTGTTTGATGTTCCATAGTTGTCTATAGCTTACCCTCTCTTGGTCAAATGAAATGGTCTTGTGGTGACTTCATTTTGTTTATCTTACCTGGGTTATATTTTGTTTACACTACTTTTTCGATGATCCTTAAGTGAGTTGTTTCTTGCTTGGAAGCAGTCTGGATATTTACGGGTCCTGTGCAATAATGTGATGCAAGACTATCAAGAGTCTGAAAAGTTAGTCTTGAAAAAATAAAAGTATTCCAAGACTCCTACTCTCCTTAGTCCATCCTAGTACATCACGTGGGTGGGAAGCAAGATACAAAAAGTGGCGTGCAATTCTCTTCTTCAACCAATCAAATGCTGTCATATTACAACAAAAAGTGAGTCGTCTAAAAGTAGAGGGAGTTTGGTGTGTGTCTGAATAATAAATAAAGTAAATGAAATTAGTAGAAAGTTGATATGGTGCAGTTTGAAGTGTGGAAGACTATTTAGGGATAAATACATAAAGTAGATGAAAGTAGTAGAAAGTTCGATATGGGCTCGGTTTGAAGTGTGGAAGAGTGTTTAGGGATAAACACACCCTTAAGTAGTAGGTAAGACGGTCTTTTTATAGACCTAATAATCCACTATTTTCAAACAACTTTTACACACCAAACCCCTCCGAACTCGTCCCTTTGTATTCTTTCCCTTGCATGGCTTTCCTCTACTCTACTCTCTTACCATCGACGTTGACAAACTGCATAATTTCTTGCTGGAAATTCTCTCTCCTCTCCATGATTTTGAAATTAAGTGCATCACTATAATGCTTCATTTGATGCTTCATGAATGATATTTATATCACTTTAAACCATATATGTTTCCTTTGGTTAGAGTGTTGTTCTCTCCTCATTTTGCATTTTATAGCTTATTTTACTTAATATAGAGTATTTGAGTTATTTGTAACTTGTTTGTGAATATTGGTATGCCATTGCCAGCTATCTTTCTAAGATTTGGTAATGTCTTGTGCTTGATGTTGTTGGTGTGACTTCAAAGGTCTCCATCCCACACATCTAACATGGAATAGTGCATTAGAGCAAAATAAGACCTTTAGGAAAGGTTTGTGCACATGGGTCAAATTCAAAATGATGATAACTTTTAACTCACTTAACACTTTTGAGCGATTTGAGTTGAAGATGAAAATCTTGTCTCGAGAGATTACCAAAGACTAGTCATAAGCCAAATTCTGATAAAAACGAGGGAGATATGGCCTTTAATTTTAAAATGAGATTACGCAACTGACGGCTTTGATCTTACAGGAGAGTAAGCATGCTAGGCAGTAGGTAAGATTAGGGGAATAAGCAGACTAGGTAGATTATACTTTGAACTTACATTTAGAGTAAGCATGCTATACTTATGAGGGTAACTAGAATTTAGACTTACAGGAGAGTAAGCAGGCTAGGTTAATAGGGAAGACTAGACATCGAACTTACATTTAGAATAAGCAGGCTAGACTTAAGGGTGACTTGACTTTGAACTTACGTTTAGGGTAAGCAGGCTAGACAATAAGGAAGGCTAGACTTTGAACTTACGTTCAGAGTAAGCAGGCTATACCAAAAGGTGACTAGACTTTGAACTTACGTTTAGGGTAAGCAGGCTAGACAATAAGGGTGATTGGGCTTTGAACTTATGAAGGATAAGCAGACTAGACACTAGGGAAGACTAGACTTTGAACTTACATTTAGAATAAACACACTAGACCCTAAGATTGGGTCGTTATGGACTTAGAGAGGAGTAGTTTTGCTAAACTCGAGGATTTGGGCCTTTATGGACTTAAGGAGGGTAGACTTTAATCCTACATGAATAGTAGCAGAGAGTTTGGACCTCGTCCTTTATGGGCTGGAAATCGGAATTGACCAGGGCTTACATATAGATGTAAACTAGACCTAGGATTCGAATTGGGCTTTTATAGTCCTAAGACTTGACTAGGGCTCACATGGAGATGCAAACTAGACCTAGGATATGAAGTGGGCTTTTATAGTCCTAAGATTTCACTAGGGCTTACATATAGAGGCAAACTAGACCTAGGGTATGAATTGAGTTTTTATAGTCATAAGACTGTACTAGTGTAACAACCCATAATTTTGTTCCTAGTTTTTCCGCAAAAGTTTTCCCTAAAACTATTATTTTCTCTAGATTAATGATTTTTTATACTTTGGGAGCCGAATTATTATTTTATTATATGGTGTGTTAATGTGTGCATTATATTTATATTTATAATATAATATAATTTATTAGAATTATTTTCATTATTAAGTATTTTCAAAGTTTAGGCGCGATTTAGGAATTTATTGATTTATCGCGTGACGGACATTTGATGCATGGACCTTTGATGACTTGGGCCGAAATCATCTTGGTGTACTTGGGCTTGGACAGCCGGCTATGGGGAGGGAGAAGGAAGAAGTTTCTCTTCTTTTATTTCATTTCTTTTAATTGATGACTCTTGGTAGTTTGTAACCCCCATAACCCCCCTAATCATTTCTCCTAAACCCTTCATTTTTTTCCTTGCTATAAAATTCTGATTTTTATTAAAAGAAGTTCAGCATCATTCTCATTTAACCCTCACCGTTTTCAAGAAAAGAAAGAGAGAAAAGGAAGAGGAAAAGAATAGAAAGGTTCAACCCGTTTTTCCTGTCACACCTTCACGAAAATAACCGTAGCTGGAGATCTAACCGTTGGATCGTCTTAAAATTTGGACAGAACGTTTAAAACATCTTGTTCTTAACTTTTACCGGAGCGATTTATATTCTGAGGTTTTGATCATCGGGAATCATGGTCGGAACAGAAGAGTACGAAATAAGAGTTTTCAACGTTCAAGAAGAAAACACCTAGTGATTTGTTGCTACAATTATCGTTCATGGAGGAATTGGATTGCTCGCATATTTTTCGAATCCCTTTAGACTCAGCTCTCCTCCCGACGTTCCAGGTAACTAGTAGTTATCTTAGAACAATAGTGATTAGGGTATTATTCGGTATTAGATTATTACGCTAGGAATTGTTTAAAATATTTTTTGAATGAAATTATTGACGAAATTTGACATGAATATACTTGATGCATGCTGTGTGAATATTGTATAAAGAAAAATAATTTTCGTCTGATTTTTAGTAGTTATTTGATTTAATTGGTATTTTGTGCGTTTTTGACTTATTTGCATAATAATTATTAAACGAATGTTAAAATTACTGAAATTATTTTTCGTGGATCATGTTATATGTGTAATATGTATTCCATGCTTTAGAATAATTTTTTCCTACTGTTTACCGGTTTATTGAATTGATATATCTGTTTTTGCATTATCGTTTCTGTCAGTATATAAATCATGAAAATTATTTCTGGAAGCCGAAAAATTCATTTCTTTGTAGATTATGTATTTCCGTGAGTTTATGCATGTTAGATTTTTGGTAATTTTTGGGATTTTATTTTTATTTTTAATTATTATTTTGGCTTTATTGAGTAATCTGTAAATTAACGTTTAAAAATACTTTTGGAGTCCGAAAATTATAAATAAAAATATTACCATGTCAGTGGAGCCATTAGGGTCGTATGATAATTTTTGTGTGATTTTACTGCTCGAACTTATTAGTTTAATAATTATTATTGGGTTTTTGTTGTGAAATTGAGGATACTCTTTTAAATTATTTAAGAGCTTGTTAATCAGAAATAATTTGTAAGCTATTATGTTCTTGGTTGCTGATGTTCAGTAGGTTGCAGTAAGTATTATTGGGTATCCTTATGTTTATGTTTGATTTATGAAAGAAAATGATTAATTGTTACTACTCTTTTATTGAATAAGCCTTGGAGTTAATTAGTGATGTATTTTTGATTTAATTGTTGGTGCTGTAAAAACTAGTTTAATATCATTGTTGATGTTTAGAAATGTTCAAGTGTTTATTGTGGGAGACATTTGTTGAAAGTTTGTAAGTTATTATTTTTGAGGAATTATGAAGAGTTGTTTTGATGAATTATGGGTATAAGGCCGGGTGGCATCCCCTTTTTGATGAATATTTTAAGATGAATGATACTTTGATGATATGCATGATTTTATTTTGAGATAAGAATATCCGATGGGATAGATGTAGTCCCCGGTGAAGAACATGCCAACCACCTGGTTTGCGAACTAGGGGTACACCTGGGTTAATTGTTGTCGTCCGAGAGGTCAGGGAGTTCTGCGTGTTCTACCCTGCATCGGGAGTTTGGCCATTCTTAGACACAGGCAGTGGGGAACGTAAGCCCATAGACTGACCTGGAGATTGCGATCTGACAAACCTTAGGAAGTGAATTGCGATTCACTGGCGTTCGGTTTCTGACTCAATAACTTGTTTTACCTATACTTTTATTTTTATAAAAGTACTTTTGAGATGATTTATTTATTTTTATCCAACTCACTTGCTATTTATTATTCACTTGCGTTATTTGTGAGTTATATGGAAGTGGATGCATATCGTAGTTGACTTGACTTTATTATTTCCTTTCTTATTAATCTATGTCTGAATCATGCTTTGATTTCTTTTGTTCTGGGAGAACTGCTAGTTACTCCCCACTGATTGTGGATTGTTGTTATATATTTTGCAGGTTATGTTGATGGGAATCTTCTTTGGTTTTGGGCTCGGGTTGAGATGTTAGCATTAAAATGTTAGATGTTTTAGGCCTAGACTTTTAGTTAGTTGAAGAGTTAGTTTTATCTTTTGGATATTAATCTAATTAATTTAATTTATTTATACCATTTACTTATGTTGGTTTATCGCTTAGTTATTTAAACGCATTTCTTGTAGTAGTGACATTCCCAGAAGATGATGTTTCCGTCATCGTCCTATTAATACTATTATTATTTCTTTATTTTCCGCTTTGAAATTCTGGGGTGTTACAACTAGAGCTTACATGGAGATGCAAACTAGACCTATGATATGGAATGGACCTTAATGAACCTAAGCTTTGGATTGGACTTGACTAGGGTTTAAATAGAGATGCAAACTAGACCTAGGATATAAATTGGGCCTACATAGACCTAATTTTTGGATTGGACTTGATTAGGGATTTCATAGAGATGCAAATGGGCCTAGATTTGACATGAGACTTATATGGGTATAAGATGGATTCTAATGCTAGTGGGCCTAATGAATACATGGATTCAAATTTGAATGGGCTTAAGATGAATGCAAGTGGATTCTAATGCATATGCACCTAGGATGGATGTATGTGGATTGGGTTGGATTAATTGGATAGAATGGAATAAATAAGATTAAGATGTTTGGACTGAGCTTAGAATTTTTGAAATTCATTTTTGAAAGGGGCCCCTTTTATTTTTAGCTTTTACCGGAAAAGATGATGGATTAATTTTGAAAAGTTTTTTTTTGAACGTGTGGTAGGATGATGATAAGTAAATGTTTTCGGAAAACATAGAATAGAAGAAGGTGTGAGATGATAGATTTTGGAAAAGATATATTTTTGAAATGGATGGGATATGCTAGGATAAATTTGTTGGGAGAGATAAGTTGGATAGGATAAGGATAAGATGGTATAGGACAATGATAGGTTGTAGTACACCCGTCAAAAATAATTTCTAACAAAACCTCCTAACAAAGTAGTAGGGTAAGTAGGGTCGAATCCACAGAGAGATGGTCGTTTTAATCTAACTTCTAAGGTATAGGAAAACTAAAAAGATCAGAAATAAAGGAATGAAAGGTTCTAACTAATAAATAAAGAAAATCAAACTAAAAGGATCTAGAGCAATGGTTCACCATGTTCATAATTATAATCTATCAAAATACCATCAATAGTTCAATTAATCAGATATGTAAGCACAGGTTAATCCTACGGTCAGGTTTTAACGCTCTCAAATCAACATATACCGTACGGTCACTAACATAATCAGATTTGCTAATTGTAGGTAAGCCTCTAAAGAGTACTCTCTCGATCTATGAGTCATTATTAGCAAAATTTAATCAGACAATTGATCAGGTTGCAAGATTAATTAAATAAACCTAATCAATTAGAAACATTAATAACTAATCAAACCATCAATAACATCAATCAAGATTCATATCATATAAACATGGATTCCCAACCCTAGATATAAAACTACTTAATCATGAAATAAATAATAAAATCTAAATCTACAAAGGAAAATATAATTATAGAAATCAAAGAGAATGAAATAATAGAACTCATGAAAATAAACTAATACTAAGGTTTGCAACTAAAAAGCTAGAGAGAAAAAGGGGAAGAAAAACTAAAACTAAAACAATGAAATGAAAAAATAATGAGGGATGAGTGAGAGTTCTTCACAAGAAGTGACTCCTCTTCTAAATAATACTAAGTAACCTAATTTGACTAGGAGAGTAAGTTACAAGATAAGGAAAGTCGAATAAATCATTAAATGGGGAATTTAACCAATCCGTGTACCAGGCTTTAGAAAACAGTGCGATCTTGGAAAGTCCACATGTCCTATAATATAACTCGTCTTGGGCCTTGTAACATATCACTGGAAATATCTTCAAGTCTACTTTCTAATGCCGATGGAATTAATCAATTATCAATATCATGTCAAAAGTTATGGATAAAAGTGTAGACATGACCCGATTTTCATATTTCTTTCGTTAAATTCCAACTTCATTTTGGCTCCAATTTACACTCAAAGATATTCATAACGATCCTTATAGATGTAGCTTCCTTCCAATTGCTCCTAATACTCAAGCTTTCCCAATAAATACTCTAATTATGTTCTCAGTACCTGAAATTCATCAAAGAACATGGAAAACGCGTAAAAGGAGTAATATTCAACAACTTAAGTAATTACATGCAATTATGAACTACAATGTACCTAAATTCTCCTAAAATGCAACCTAAATGCACCTAAAAACTATATGAAAATATGATACATCAGACAACATGCATGACGACTCGAACTCTATTATGACAACTTATCTAGATCCACTTTTTTAGGATAGACTCAAGTTTAGATAATATAAAAAGATCGATTTTTGTGTTTAAATTAGGTGAGATATGTTTGAAAAATATGACCTAAAAGTGATAATGAATGATAATGCGAAGATAGATCGAAAACCAACAAATAGACTGACGAAAACGATCCGCGGAGTTGCTAGACAACTTGCACCACACGCAAAGGTGTTGCGTGCCACGCAAGTTACTTGTGCCACACGGAAAAGTGTTACGTGCCACACAAGTTACTTGCGCCACAAGTGAGATGATTGCATGCCATGCAAGATGCTTGCTTGCCACACAAGCTGGTGCGTCAGGCGCAAGTTACTTGCGTGAGACAGAACGGTGCGCCCGCACCCCTTTGCGAGGTGCGCTAGCACCTAACCACGACCGGGCTAAAAAAACACGATTTCATGTTTTATTTTTCGGCTCTCACTCTCTTTCTCTCAAATCCTTCGATTCTTTCTCCTCTCTCTCACTCACTTTCTCTCACTCCCTCCTCTCTAGATCCGGTGACCGCAACTTTTTGAACATATTTTGATAAGAGGTTTTTAGTGTATCGTTAAGGCACCAAAAATCGCTTTTCAAACAATATTTATAACACCTAACAAGCAATTACTAAGAATGTATTAAAGGCAAGTCAAGGGTCGATCCACAAGGAAATCGGGATTAATCAAAGTCTAACAAGTCTAGATTAACTAACTGAAGGATTTTTTGGGGGTTTTGAATGATTTGGTAACAACTAATGACTAACTATTATCAAAGAACTAGCAAATAAATACAAGATTAAATATCAATAAGGAAGACACTAGAGTTAAGGTTACTAGTATGAATCAAAGCGGAACAACGAACATTAATGCAATTGTGATTCAAAGGCGACAATTATGCAAGGTTTAGTTTTCCTCTAAAATACTCGAGTCTTCTCTCGAATGGTCCTCAAGAATGATTACTTAATCAATCAACTAAATCCTCTCTCGAATGGTCTTTAGTCAATTGATTAAGAGATCTAATGAATTCAGAATACCCCTAATAAAGGATCCCCTTAATTTCTACCCAATATCTTGGCCTCGAAATTAAGTTGATTCATGGGGATGATAAAAGAGTTCAAAATTCCATTAAGAACATTTGAAATCAAAATACCAAAGCATAAATGTGATCAATATCTATCCTAATGCCTCAAAACACCAAGATCAATGCATAACCATCTTTAGATCATCACAATCACATTAACAATACATGAAAACCTTAATCCATATATACTTTCACCCTAACCCTAGATAAGAGACTACTCACTAATCATGGATTCTAAGCATAAAAACATGAAATTTATAAATAATCTAGGGCTAAACATGATTAAGGGATAATTAATCTAATGAATAATAAACAAATGTGAAACTATAATAAAAGAGAACTAATACTATGGAAGATGAGAGATTAATAATCACAAAGGCGAATAAAATTGAAAACTTCGAAATTAGATTAATAAAAAGTACCTTGAATGAGTAGAAATCAACAGCTTTCATATCTAAATCTCAAATCTAAGAATAAGCAATGTGTTTTTCTCTCTAGGAAGAACCCTAATAAACTCTCTCTAATCTAGAATAAAGCATAGTCCAAAATAATAACCCCTATTGTTTTTAATAAGCACGATTTTTACAAACTTTTCTGATGGAATTAAATGGTGCGGGCGCACCATTCTTTCTGACCCTAGAGTAGCATCAGGCGTCGAAAGGTGCGGGCGCACCGTTGTGAGAGGTGCGGGGGCACCGTTGTGAGAACTTGGAACTTTACGAATTTTAGGATGGTGCGGGCGCACCAAAGTCTCTGATCTTGTAACTTTACGAATTTTAGGATGGTGCGGACGCACCATATTGGCAGGTGCGGGCGCACCAATATGGTGCGGGCACCTATAGAGCTGTGCAGGCGCACCAAAGGCCCTGCTCAAAGTTTCCTTTTTCTCTCTTCGTGCGTGCAAGCTCCTCAAAACTCCCACCTTATGTCATATCTCCCAACTTTCAACCTCATAAAAGGTCACACCTGCAATTAAAGCACGGGAAAACACGGTGAAAGCAAATGTACTAGAATTCCAGTAAAAAATGACCGAAAATCTAGCAAAAATGTCGCTATGATTAAGAATGATCAAGTGAATGAAATAGAGAAAGAAATGAAGAAGAAAGAAGGAAGAAAGGAGAGAAAGAGGATCAAACCAAGCTTCATCATATCTTTCCTTCTTACTTAAGTCATATTGGTAACTTGGCCAACATCCAAGCTTTGTAAAACAAGAAAGAGCGTGCATTTAATAAGGGAAGAACAACATAAATTAGTTTAAAACATATCATATCGGTTCATATCATATCATAAGATTCATCATTATCTTTTCATTTTACTTATTCATTTTGGTAACTTGGCAAATATATCAGAAGGGATGTCTCCCCAATTTTCATTTTCGTAAACAGAAGGCTACCACCCGAGGACCTTGGCCCCATTTCAGAAGGTGGTATATAATGCCCAAAACATAACACGGAATCACCCCAATATGTAGAAGGTGACTGACCCGCCAGAAGGTACGTGCAAGACCCGGTTTTCATTTTGATAAACGGAAGGCTACCACCCAGGACCTTGGCCCCCACATTTCAGAAGGTGGTATATAACCCAGAACATAACACGGAACCACCCATGGACATATGCCCCATAGACAGAAGGTGGATGACCCGCCAGAAGGTACATGCACGACCCGACATAAACATAATACTGCCAAGAACCATTCTTCCACATGGCTTTATCGTGTTTCGTTTCATTTACGTATCATAATTACATTACATCATCGTAATCGTAATCATAAAACGTAATCTTAATCATAACGTAACCATAATTACATTACATTACATAATCGTAATCATAATCATGAAATAAAATCATGATCATAACGTAGTCATAATCATATTCTCATAATATCATCATCTTCCATGAAGTACTTTCATAACATCAAAACTCATCATATAAAAGCATTTTATATCCCACAATTCATATATCAACAACATAGTGCGAAATATCATAAAACATACTTAGAGAGGGATTGTGGGTGTTAGCAGTAAACGTTACTTTCTATACTTTCAGATCGTTTCAGGATGATCATAACGTATTCTTTAGCATAATCAAAAATCTGTAAACATGTCTCATAACTTTAAATACTTTCTGGAATACATAGCACAAATGTCATCATAATCCTCTCGTAATTTCAAATCACTTACAGAAACATAGCATGAGACCCCTTTTCATAACACATGGTTTCACAATGTCATTTCAGAGCATACATTTCACCTTTCGCAATTCATAATACACACAAGTCATCTTTACTTACTTTTAGATCATTTCAAGAAACATAGGACATACTTGTTCGGCAACAATATGCCATACAGTGTGTTTATCGTTAAACTACTTTAAACTCCATGAGAGATTAACCAGAATAATCATAGGTTTCTTGTTATAAGTTAGCCATCGAGAATTGACTTAGACTTGATAGCCCATGGTCTAATAAACATACATCAGTTTAAGGTAAATAAATAGCGTTCGTGTTATACCATAAGTTTATTCTAGATTTGCATCCTTTTGTTACAACCTTCAAAGGACCTACCTCGAATTCGATACGCCAACTCTAATCCAATTTTAGCAAAAATATCACTTAAAGACATATACATGCCCTTTTTAGAATGAGTTACAACTTATATGCAGTTTACTTAGTTAACCTCATTGAGTTCATTCACTTTCAAATCACTATATTATCACATAAGTCAATTTCCACTTCGGTTTGAAAGCATTTAAAGACATATTATCATCATAAAACTTCCAATTGCTAAAACTCATAATTTATGTCCAAAACACATATAACTCACATTTGGTTATCAGATTCTAAAACTCATTTTCTTACATAAGTTTATACTTGAGTCCTTTTTAAACACCAATGAGACTTGATTGCACCAGAACTTATACCTTTCGTGTATTTCAGCATAATCTTGAGCAACAAATTATTGATTACCACAAACAGCCAGCAACATCATCACATAACTCAATCAACTTCCTGATTACATAACTCAATAGACATATATTTCCAAACCTCGAAGATGCAGAGAAGAAAATAGTAAGAATCATAACGATTCCAATCAAGTACCACCAATAATAAATCAGCCATGAGAAAACAAATTAACAACACCATCCTTACACTGTTTCAATCATATTTTCAGAACCAATTTCTCAACATATTCGAAATGGCAGGAAGATTTATCACTAATGAATTCAACATCATCATAATCACATCCATATAATTAATCAATCCAAATCCTTCCAATTATACGCATAATTTGCAATCAGGTTCATGATAATATTCTTAACTTAAAATGAAAATAATTTCAATTAAAGAGAGATTGGAAAGGGTAGTACCAATAGGGACGGCAGCATAATGGAGGAAGGGGATGCATGCAAGGAAGAGAGAAGAACAGGGGAAGCGCAGATCCGGCAAGCTACGGCTCGCGGTGGCCGAATCAGCATAACGACGGCAGCACCGCCTCGACGCGAAGACGAAGAACGAACGGAGGAGATAGAAACACCGGAACCACCACCCCCAAGACATAAAAAAGACAGGTGGTAGAGAGCAAAGACTTGAACAAAGCAACAAAACAACAACAACAACAACGACGCCACCAGGGCGGCCGCACGACGAGAGGGAGGGGAGCTCCGGCGAGCTCGGGAACGCCGGCAGGTTGAGAGGAAGAGGGATGCGAGAGATGGGGTAAGCGAGGGAGAAGGGTGAGGGATTTCTGGGGTTTGGGGTTTCTCACGGGAAGAGATAGAAATGGGGTTTGGGGTGTTTGGGTGAGAATGACATGGGAGAAAGGAGTTGAGGGGGTTTTGTTTCCTCCTTAAACCGACAAACATAAATGGGAGGAAGGAAAACTGACTTTGCTTTCCTTTTTGGGCCAAATACCGCTCAAATAGTCGCACATAAAACCAAATATAATTTTAATAATAATAACTATATGAAATTAAACAAATAAATATATTACACACACGACAAATAATAATCATACTCCTCGTCGTTTTCTTTAATCTTTCATCATCGTTTCTTATAGCAGCAAACGATCGTAGTTTGACGTTTCTGACTTGGCTATTGGGGCTCTAGATTGGAGTTACACTACTATAGAAAGTAGAATAGGGAACACAACATATAAAACAGTTAAGTTTAATGATCTTATTGTACAAATATAGAGAGCACTTATCTTATGGAAGCGTTGTGTGAGTTAAACAATATGAAAAACCTCTCTTAGACAACCGTTTTGTTTTCCATTAATTTTTTTTTTACAATTATTTTACAAATGAATAATTCTTCAATATCTTCTCCCCTTAGAAGAAGCGCCTTATCATCAACCAGTTCACTACAAAATTCCTAAAGACTACTCTAAACTCATAAACCCTATAGTGTGTGAGTGATCGACTTCCCCCGCTCCACCAAACACGGGCACGTCTTTACTCCGCCGCGCCAAACGGCAACACGTCTTCCTTCCGCCCGCACCAATCGCCGACACGGTGACACATCTTCGGTTCGCCGCGACTAACGCGGACACGTCCTCGCTCTGCCGCACCAAACTTCTACATATTAGGGCTCCGTTGACCTGCTGATTCACCGCACCGCCACCTCCACTGGCGGTGAGCGTCTCCGCACCCACTGTTTCCCTCAATTCCCTGGTGTGTATGATCATTCTTGTTTTACATTCTTTTATTTAGCAAATAGCCCTCTATTTTCGTTGCCATCAATTCTTGCTATTTCTTGATTTTTTTTTATTTCGTTGGAAATTGGAATTAATCAATCTATGTTAATTTCGTTGGAACAATCAAGCTATGTTGATAAGAAAACTGCCCAATTCATGATTTTGTGGATTGATTTGATAGACATATTTGTGCTTACCTGTTGAGAAGGATTTTGAGAAGTTCGTTTCTATTTTGTAATGAATTAGCTACTATATTCTACAATCATTTGATACGATAATTGGATTTTCCATCTCAAACATTATTTGCTTTTTTTATATTAATTGATCTCTATGAAGTTAATTTTTTGCTTCATAAATCAGAATCGAGAGCTTGAACAAGTCATCACTCATTCGCTGAACTTAATGGTGAATATCATATATGAAAAAAATGATTGTGTGTAACCAGAGAGCTAAATAAAAGCAAAATTCAAGTACTAAACTAAAAAGAAAACAAATAGTACTATTTAGTGTCTCAATAGTGGCAGACTGGCAGTTGCATATAATTTCTAAGGTAGCTAATAGAACTCAACAGCTAAAGTCCCTTTGAAAGTTAGACTACTAAACCAGATTCATGAAGAATTTCAAATTTGTGTTTAGTCATACAACAGAAATATAATTGATATACGAATATAGTTAAGATCCCTTACAATAAGTGACTAAATGTTGAAAACTGTTATTTTCACTAATAGTAAGTGATTAACAGCAAGTGCCTAGGCTAAAAACTGTTATTTATTTGCACCAGGAAAAGAAAATAGAACTAATAAAGATATGAAAGTAAAGTGTGTGGCTTTTTTTTTTGCGAGGCGTGTTCATTCAACTAGAGGTCCCTTTTGTGTTTGCTTATATTGTGCTTGAGGATGACTTTTAAGAATTTTCCATGCCAACAAACAAGCACAAATGCACTTGTATGTTTGAGTTGAACATGAATAGAACAATGTTCTTAGTTCTTAACAATATGTATATGAAGCATAAACTAAATAACTAATATATCTAACCGCCCTCGAAGTAGATAAAGATTTATAAATCATTTATCTTTTTGTCTTTACATGGTGAGATGAGCAACCAATTCAATATAGATTGTCAGAAACTTGTTATTGTTCAAAAATCTTCCTGGAGTATTGGTGAGAATTTGGACAGTCTCTGGCAGACACTTACAGGCCCTCAGTTTCATGCTAGACTTGGATCTAATCTTTACTCCTTGATAATCTACAGTTGAAACTGTGAGAAAGTATGATATCTGCTTTTTCATTAATGACATCCATGGCTTAAATTTGCAAGGAACTTTACTAGACCTTTCTCATCTTAGATCTCTTAGACTTGTGTGATTGTGGAGAATGAGCTGCTACTTAGGCTGGCATGTCATGCTGTTTTTCTAAGCTAATGCAGTTTAGCAATGGAACATATGCAGATGCTTCAAAGCTTATATGTCAGGTTCTTATGTCTGGCTTGTTGCTCTCTCATTTTTCTCTTATCCACTATGGTATAATAAAACTCTCTTTTTGAACAGAAGCATAATACCTACCCAGTGTGTGTTTGTTAGTACTCAAGTCCAAATGTGGATCTTGCTTTTCGCATGTTTAGGGAAGTCTCTAGAGACCATTTGAATGGAGCTTTACTCCTAACTCCTATCTAGACTAATAGAGAAGTTCCATATCGTGATTAAAAGGAGGGGGAGGGTATTTGATATGCTAAACTATATATTTTACTTAATACTTTCTATATATATTTTTATTAAAATGTTCTAAGGCTTGTGATTTTTGTAGACCTTATGAGATGCTAATGCATTATCGTTCATTTTACACTTCTTAGGTTTCACTCATAGATTTACACTTCCAAGGCTTATGGTTGCAGGATAATTCTTGTCGTTCCCCACTTTACAATTGTGAAAAGATGCAGGACATTCTTGTTTGAGGAAATATGGGTAATGAGAAATTGAGATAATGAAACAGATTGTATTTTTTTTTTGAGGATATTCATCCAGATCTTTTAATACTACCCATTTCATTATGTCAAAACAAGATGACGTGTTAAGGCCCATTTATAATCTAGTTGATTTTGGTTGGACCCTTCAAATTATGTGTGATAGTGAAACAGATCAAGTTTACGGAAGGGGGCACAGGGCATAGTGACATACTTGTATTGCTGCCACTGAAGCACCGACTTCTACAGCACACCAACCCAATGATCCTAGCTACACAAAGCTGTGGAAGATAAGTAAGAGGTAATTTTTTTTCCTTCATATATTTTACGGTTTTTTCGCCATACACCCCTGACAAATTATTTTTTGCACCATACACCCTTTCGAGTTTCCAAATTCACCATATACCCTCGACTTTTTAAAAAATTCATCAATCTACCCTTATGACTAACGGAAGTCTAACACCGTTAGTCATTAACCCCTAATCCCCCCTCTAACCCTAATTAACTAACCTAAACTAAACATAACTCTAACCCTAACCCCTAATTTAATACCCTAACCCTAACCCTAACCACCCACCCACCACCCCTCCCCACCACCCACCCACCACCCCTCCCCCACCCCACCACCCCCGCAAGTGGATGTATTTTTTAAAACGTCGGGGTATATGGTGAATTTAGAAACTCGAAAGGGTATATGGTGCAAAAAAAAATTTGTCTGGGGTATATGGTGAAAAAACCGTAAATTTTATCTTTTAAAATCTGAAATAAACTATCTTTAGTAATAAAAATCTGATTTTCATAATTTCCTTTAGAATATTAATTATCGAGAATAAATAAGAATATTAAATATACAATTAATTATCAGGAATAATTAATTGCGCCTTTAAAACTGGGCTTGGATTTAATAAATAGACTTTTTGTTTTCAAAACGCTTTTGGGCTTAGTTCGTTGAATTGCTCTTCCTTTTGATCGGACTAATTAGGACGACGGTTTGTTTCATCATTGGGTACTCAATGGAGAGACATGATTTTCTACACGTACCCTCACCCCTGAACTCTATATTTGGTTCATTGACCAATTATGAAGTCATTAGATAAGTCTCCAATATCCAATTAAGTTTATGGTTCTTCCTTTAAACACTTGTCGACGACTTTTTCCAAAACGTATTTCAAAACTAAAACCCTTTACAATGAGGTAATCAAATTGCCTACAAAATCTAACCCTTTACAGTTGGAGGCTCCAAATTTTGTTGGTAGTGTACCTGACGGTTGTTCTTGGATTCGAACTGTGTTAAGAAAAAATAGAGCGAAAGAAATGCAAAAAAAGGGTAAATAAAGTTTCAAAAAAAATATTTTGACTACTAATTATGGTTGTAGTAAGGACAAATTGGTCTTTTAGCATAACTGTTCCACAGCAAACAATTTGCTAACTATCCTCACTCTCAAAATGCTTTTATGAACTCAATTTCCCTCTTGGCCTCCATCTCTTTCTTATTTTGTCTCTCCTCTATCCTCTCTGTCCCCCCTTCCCCCACCAGAACCAAATGCCACCATCCATGCATCCTAACCGCTTTATCATCAAACAATCCTTCACCAGAAGTCCACACTGCACAACACAAAGCTCACTTAATGAATTTGCCATACTTGAACACATTAAAACCTTCATCATTTCCATAGGCGGATTTAGCGTTGGTTCAGCTGAACCCCCCAAAATTTGATAAAAAAGAAGGAAAAATCTGCAAAAAAAATAAAAAATGAAAAATAAAAATAGAACATACATTAAATAAATCCCGCGTGCATTTTTTACAATAGATCGAGTTTGTCTCTGTGGTTCGCGTGTGAGTTAATTTTTTCCTAAACTTTCAACGAGCAGTATGTTTTCCCTTTTATTTTGTCTTGCCTCTTCAATCTTCCCATCAACTTATTCAGGGTTTCAAATTACTCCTCCCCTACGGCGCTGACATCGGCATTTTACTAGCAGCCCCGCACCGGTAAGTAATTTTTTTGTTTCCCATTTTTAGTAATGCTTGGATTAATTAGTAACTACAAATTGGATTATTGGAATGCTTGATAAATTAAAATTATTAAATTGCCATGAGATTAATTGGGTGAAACGTGAATGAATAAATAGAAGTATTAGTTGGTAGGTAGTATTACTTGTCGGCCTATTGTTTATTTTTGTCTCTTACAAATGGTTATTGAAGTTTAATTCAAACCACGTCAACCTCCTAGATTAAGGAATTATTAGTAATGCTTTAATCCCTCTATTGTTCTCTTATTAATTTAATTATTCGTTATTCACAAATTATTAGAATAGGCGGTCTAATTTTAACATAAAATTAGACAAACCTAAGCTTACATTATCCTAACAAGCTCATTCCATTTCACTCTAACCCAATACTACCCCTAAGCATCTCACACTAACTTAGTCATCATTTCTCTTCTCCTTCCATTGTTTTCTTGATTCTCGAACTACAACAACAATTTCAAAAAATAACATGACAGTTTCACGCAACAGATTAAACTAGTTACTAATGTGTTAAACGAGTCACTGAATGGGTTAAAGAATGTGATTACTGAATAGATTAAACTGGTCCTTAAAAAGATTAAACTAGTTATTATATTAAGAAATGTGACATGTTCTCTTCCTAATATTAGGCTTGAGTCGTGCATCTCTATTATATATGGGGACTCTTGAGGACTTTGGTGTCCACCCTTTTTGACCAATACACCCCTAACTAGAAAAGAAAATTATAACACCTACCATATTATTAGTTTAAAAATAAAAATAAAGAAGGGGAAAACCGATGTAACAAATTGCAAAGGAGTTACCACTGATCCCTCGATTTCGCACGCATAGGTGCATATAAGACTAGTAATTTTAAATTAAGAGGTGGTCTCTTACAAAAACAACGGTAGATCATTATGATCCGTTGTTGACCCAATAGGGTACATCACCTTTTCTTAAAAAAAAATCAGCTTTAAATTCTATTTTTTTTAAAGCACTGAACTCGACGTGAAGATTCAAGAGGCGTGAAAGTCACGCTCCTCTCTCTATGACACTTGACGCTCCCCCTCTCTGTATCTCTCTCAAATCCCAATCAATTGCGGTTCGGTTTTGTCCCTCTGTCGTTGCCGAGTGCCGACCGCCATCGTTGGCGTCCCCTCACGGCCTGACCACTATAAGTTATGTTTTAGTTTTTGTTTTATGTTTGTTTTTCAATTTTCATACTTCCATACTTTATATATATCAGATAATTAGGTTATTTGAATGTTTTGTTGATATTATTCATTAGTTAGTGACTTATTGATATTGAAATCAAATATAGTTTGTAGGCATTTGGCAATTTAGGACTAGATTAAATTGTTCGTTTTCTTAATTGGTATGTGTTTTTTTTGGGACCCAATTGGTATGTGTTAATGTGTCTGACTTTATGATTTATTTGATTGAAATCAAATGTGATAATTGATTAATTTCTATCAATTCAATTAGGAAAGTGACAATTGTATGACTTTAAGTTTTAACCTTATGTATTTTTTTTCCTTAATTGGGTTGTATGACTATGCATAGTATGGACTTTTCGGTTGTAAGATTTACGTATTGAACGATTTTTGCGAACTTTTTTCCGTTACTTTTGTGTTTGTTGTACGTACGTACCCCCAATTTGAATTCCCGGGTTCGCCACTGATTATGATGTGTAATTTGCTATCGTTATGTTGTGTAATTTGCTATTATTATGTTGTGTAATTTGCTCTCATAATTTAAGAAGCTATTCGTGTAGATATCGGTTGTAATTCGTTACTTGAATTGATGTATTGTATTGTTCAATCAATTTAATTTGGTCTTTTTTTAACGACTTATCGATTCCCACCCATGCGAGTGAAATCCTGGATCTTCACTGATAATCTCATGTATCAAACTTCCCCATGGAAGATTAAGAAAAACTTTTCCTCTCTAATTCAATCAATCTTTTGTGTACTTCATCATAAATTTAGCAAAATCTAACACTATATACTCTCTCTCGAGTATCTTTCCCTCTTCGTATTGCGCCGCCTCGTCTGCTGCCTCTGCACACTGTCCCGTAATACAAAGAGGGAAATAAACCGGATATGATCGATTGGCTACGCCTCGTAAAGAACCTTGGGGGTAGTGTTGTTGTGCCCCATAATGAACCTCAGGGGGCCTTTGGTCCAAATCTACTTGCCACTGGTTTGTTCAAGATAATCTATGCAGTCGTTTTCCGAGCTATTTCCAGTGTTGATTCATCGTTACACGAAATTATTTAAAATAAATTGTTTTATCTGGTGTTAGAGATGCTTTGGTGCCTTTGATTTGAGACGATTCAACAAAATTATAGAAAATCATACTTTGAAACACTTTATTCAACCATCTTAAACGCACCTTTTCTCTCTCCTCAATTTGTAGATCCGACTTCTGCCCTCATTGCACCACCTAAAACACCTCCTCCTCTCCGCCTCTTAGAGTCTTACTCCCCCACAGGCATTCATGTCACAGCTCTCGATGGCCTCGTAAGCGTAAACTTTCTCTTCACAATCATCATATTTGATGGGTTTGTGTTGAATTTGAAGTCGTATCCTTTAACTTCTTCCTCTTCTCTTCCTTGGTTGTGCAAAAGAGACGAGAGAGTTGGGGATAGGGATGAGTAGGAGAAGACCCGGATGTTCGACTTGACGAGTCAGACGACACTGAATAATGTGTGTCGAATGATTACAACGGTTCTTTAGCACCATTGTTGAGTGGAGGAGAGAGAAAGTGTGGTAATTTAATATTTTATAATCTTTTGAGTCTTAATTAGATTCATTTAGCACTTAATTTTAAGATTTAATATTTTATAATTAAGATTTTAGTATAAATTTGCTGACACTGTAGATACTAGATAGTTAGGTATAATTTTATACTTCTATATAACATAGAACTTTATATTTGACCACTCAAAGTTGGGTATATATACATTTAATTTTCCTATTATTTGTCTTGGTTCTTTAAAATAATTTGAGGGAGAGCTCTTGAACCGAGACCAGAAGAAGCAGGTTGCTAGGGTGCCAGGAATGGATGAGCAGCCATAGCAGCGGGCATCTCCATCAGCGATGCGGCAGATACCGACGCCAAAAAGCTTACAAGAAATTAAATACTACTCCCTCCGTCCCATAATATAGTGCTTGTTTCTTTTTTACACAGTCTCCAAGACGTAACTTTGACCTTTAATATCTTCAATTCTGTATTATTAAAAAATATAAAAAGTTGATATTATGAAACTACACATTAAGACGAATCTAACAAGATCCCACATGAATATGTTTTTTTATATATACAAATGAGAATATTCGGTCAAAGATTTTAAAGTTTGACCCACCAAAAATGAAGTAGGCACTATATTATGGGACGGAGGGAGTATAAAAGGGAATGTGATTAGTGTGTATAGACGTTGCTAGATCATGTGCTTGCTGTACCTGTTTACTTGCGACTTTAGTGATGCAACACCAGTGGGTCATTCTTGCTAAAGTTCTAGTATCTAAAATTGTCCATTGGATGGAAATGTAGTGGATATGGTTGGAGCTTAGGTATTGAATGAGGACCTCGAATCAGTTTGGATGAATACGCATCTGTATCCCTGGTCTAATAGCAGTTGAGAATACAGGTTATCATGATTTTGGACCCAATTTTGATAATTTAATACGCTAGTGTTTAATTATCATGAATTCATGCCCGCAAGTTGTATGATGAAATGTCATTTAGAATTATTTCATTTTTCTATATTTAGGCTCTGTTCTGTTATTATTTAGTTCATGTATTAATGTGTCTTGCCTAGCAACCTCATAAAGTCCTGTGTTTATCGGTCTCTCTCAATTGGTGTGGTTCAGTTTCTCAGTGTTTTTCTGGTCAAGGAGGAAAAGAGAGAAAATAGATGGTAGATACGACTACCAGAAATGATAAGTTTTAGGAAAACAAGTTGAGTTAAGCTCCAATAAGTCCTAATAAGATCAAATAAGTTCCATTATGTTGTAATAAGTTATAAGATAACTAGATAAGCTTCAAGGAGTTCATATAAGTTCCAATAAGTTATGATAAATTCAAATAAGTTTGGAGAAAAAAAAAGGTGAAAAGACGTATCTCGCGAATAGAGTAGTGATACATCTATCCTGAAAGTGGGTTTATTATAACCCGAGTAGATACTAGATATTATTGTCTACTGAATAAAGAATAGAGAGTTATCGATAGAGGAGAGAGAAATTGAAAGTGATCATTCGGGGATGATAAGTTCTAATATAGTTATTTTTTCTAGGTAGTATGTCAACATGGCTATTTGAGTAAAAACATACTGTTGGTGTTTCAGGTACGATACATACTGTGGTGATGATCTTCTTAAAGGACATTGCACCAGCTGCATCAAACAACATGGACACTAGATTCATAATCTTGGACAAAGGCAAGATAACCGCGGAAGCCCAAAACAGGAGCTGTTTAACACTTGTGGCAGATGAGACTGCTGCAGTGCATTTTCAGCTTTGGGGATGGGAATGTGATATTTTCCAGCCAGGCGACATTGTCCACCTCTCTAATGGCATATTTTCTTACCAGCGTAACAATCTCGTGCTGAGGGCAGGCAAGAGAGGGAAGATTGAGAAGGTAGGTGAATTTACATTGTCATATGTCGAAACCCCCAATATGAGCGAAATCAGTTGGGGTCCTGATCCTAATAACCCGAAGAAGTATGTTCAAGGAAGTATCATTTCGCCTTACTCTCGCTTCTTTCCTCCAGTTCGTTAGCCCTTGTGTCCTGTTAGAAAGCTTTGTTGCAAAGTGCTGCACATCTCATGCCCATTTGAAATCTTCCTGATGTATGACAGTTTCTACTTTGTTCATAACAGCTCCTGAAGATTGTACCTGTTTTAAACTGTAACATCAATTTTTGACAGAAACTGTTGTTTGTTAATGTCATCACTTGAAAATTCTTGTTCATCTTGAGAAAGGAGGCTTTGATATAGTAAGATACTCGTTGCATACTTCAGTTGACTAATGTTGTAGCAAATATATTTCGCCTTTCTTTTTAACTAGTATGATCTTAGATTATACTTCCTTTGTTTATGATTCCAACTTTTGACTTTTATACGGTTTTTATTTACTAATTAAATATTGTTAGCTACTTCTAAAAGCTACTCGTTTGTTTAGAAAATATAATTGTGGTGGCCGGTGGGTGTCGCCGTGCCTCAAAAACTAAAATTTACTTTTAAATGTTCCTAAAGCCTTGTTGTGAGTTAACTAACGGTTAGCTATTTGGCGCAACCTCATTTTCACGAAATATACTTAAAACACACAACTTTAGGAGACGTTAAAAAAAAAAGTTGCTAACAAAATGGCTTCTCGCTTTTTCATGGCTTATCTAGGTTCATGACGTGAGCTAATTGAGTTTTACTAAAACCCATAATAATGGTGTATGTTTGATTGATCTTTGATCAATAAGATATGCATAGTGCCTCTAACTTGACCCTTTGTTTTTTTTTGCTTTTTTATTTGTGTGTGTGGTAGGTTGAGATTATGTCTCATCTTATATGTCACTTTCTTCTAACTATATCAATTGCCTAATTTAGAACCAGCTTTTCAAATAATTTATATAAGTGGGTGAGGCGGTCAGATGACAGCTACTTGAGACAAGATGAAAGACTTGTATGGCACAAGTTCCTCATTACTCATTAGTATCTAAAGTAGCATAAACTATCCCGTTTGCAAACCTTGCATATAAAAGGTTAGTGGATCGTATACTTTATAGCATTCTCATTCTTTTTTTTGGCAATAAGAACAGAAGACAGACACTTACTCAGCAACCCATTCCTTGCTCGAGAAGCTAAGTCATGGGCATGCTGGATAGTTATTTTATCTACCTTTTTAAATAGACACGACATGAAATTAGAAGACATATGGACAATATCAAACACTAAGGTGCCAATATCCACCTTCCTGTATCCTTTGACTATCGCTTCCAACAACTGCTCTGAGTCCGTCAACATAACTACTTTATTAATACCAGCTTGCTGGCTTCCGTCATTCCTCTTAACAGAGCATAGGCTTTAGCCTAGAGTGCTGAAACTAAGCATATTGTATCATTCCCTTGAAAAAAGATGCTACCCTCTCTTGAAGCTGACCATCCAATACCAGTCTCCTGTAAACCCGCCGCCCGCTTCTTCCATGCACCATCAACCTGAATCCAACATGTGTCTGTAGTATCTGATGCCCCTGAGTGGCCGCCCTCAGTGCGATATCTTGCATGCGCCCCCCCCCGTGCGTTTGTTGTTTGAGGTGATGACAAGCTACCCTCTGTGCATCCTCTACCGGCAATCTATGGACATGGTTGATAATCTCCAGAGGCTGCACTCCTTTTAAATGCAACTTTATTTCTATGCAACCAAATGGCCCACAGTATGGCAACAAACATCTTGCTGCTTTGGTTATCAACTTATCACTCTAATCCGTGCTCCATAGGTAACGCATGTATCCAATAGGATTTGTGGGAATAAAAAGACGACCATGTATCCAATGCTATATGACATAATCTAGTAACCCCAGCCTTAAAGAAGAAATAAAATAAATTAATAAACGGGATAATGGAATATAACATTAGTACTTCAATTATATACTCAGTGCACCCAATTCTAAGTAAATCCAAAATCCTGTTTCTCATTTAGAGCTCTCCAAACTCTTGATATCCATAGCCTTTTGATTATTCTACGTTCTATTATGGTCCACTTAAGATTGATTATTATAGAGCTATATTTTATCATTCCATATATATAACACAAAAACGGTAGATGAACTGGTAGTTAACCTTTTCAACTCGGTTTAAAGATATCAGTAATGATACGAAGAACGTATATCACGTCACTCATAATGGTTTAACATTTAAGCTCCCAGACAAACCCGATCCCATACATCATTAGCAATGGTACACTTCTTTAGAAAAAAAAAAACTAATTACAAGTAAATGTAATTTCATTTTACAATAAACTACTACTCAAATTGGAAGCTTCTCTCGACTGCTTCTGCATCTTCTTATGGCCTCACTTTACACTAGAGTTGTACAAAAAACAGAGGTTCTATGGCTTTAATATAGGCTAACAAAAATGGTACTAACTTTTCTACAATGACAAAGCTACATGTACAGGATGAGGTTTTCACTATCTAAAAATCTTAATTTAAAATAAGGCTTGCAGCATAGCACTGTAATATGTATATCAAAGGCTGGTAACTTTTCTGGTCACTGAGAACTCTGGGCACAAGCAGGCACATGGTCAATCACGGCCTAAAATACAGCCAACTTTAGATATATGCAAGTGAATTACGGTCATGATCAGGCTGAGGCCGTCCTCTAGTAGGAGTTGGCGGTCTTTGGATGTTGAGCTCCTGAGCCATAGAAGCAGCAGTGTCAGAGCACAAGAAAGGGAATAAAGAAGCAAGATCAACTTAACATACACAGAGAGAGAATTCCCAGAGTTTTCCGGACTATACCTGCATCCAAGTATCATCCAAACAACGTTCTGGGGAGGTCTCAGGTGATTGCAACGGAGGTGGCAAGGGATGAATTAATTTCGGAACCACTACCAAACCACGGCCAATAACCAGTATTGCTCCAGCGTTGTTTGCAGTCCCTGGAGCAACTCACCATCATTATACAAGCTCGTGACGGACAGGGCATATAATTCATGATTGAGAAAAACAATTACCACAATAGTTCGTAGCAGAGAAGAGCGTGATCAACTGCCCTTGAGCAAATCGTTCAAAACCATCCATTACGCACTCATGAGCTCTTATAATGAGCTGCAATTTGTTCTTTTTGCAGAACTCTGTGACTCGATCAGGCTGCAGATATACCAATGGCAGAAAACCTTATTCAAAACAGACCACTTGAATAAAGTGAAGAGGGCACACAAACTTCATGAGCCTATACCACTCATCAATAGAGTAGCAACTTACTCATAAAACGCCACTTAATTTGTGAAATAACCTCCAAAAACTGTGGGGGTCATGCATGCAATTATGTGACAAATCATAAATTTGAGGTGAATATTTGACCAATGAATTATGTGTTTGCTATTAACTAAATAAAGTGCAATGTTCGATATAGTTGAGCAGTACATTTTTAAGTGTAACAAGAATGTCCTTATCGTCTAGCCTTCCCGAATCAAAAATTCACAATTACAATTACATGTCTTGAAAAAGTTGTCGCCTTTTATAATAAAGTAATGGTTTGTGTTGATTTTGCTATGTCAATATTCACATTATGTGATTGTAGAGATAATAGCAATGGTTTGATTATTATCAAGGGTCTTGTGATAAAATTATGTCTTCTTAATTATGAGGGATTTGGACAATATGACCACAAATCCAGATGGGGAAAGTACATATAATCGCACCCACCATAAATATGCATCAATCAGATTTCTTTAAACAAACTAGAAAAGGTTAACATCCTCTTATACAACCCACCAATCTTCTAAACAAGTATATCCCAAATTCCACCAAAAACCCATCACATCTCCATCTTCATGTCAGTGCATTAACCACTCCCTCAACACCTCAGAGGCTGAAACCGTTCCCATTACCAAATTTAATTAATGGAAGCCATTACAACAGTTACATTGTTTACATATTTGATATTTGCTTTTGCAGCCTAATGATAATAGAATCTATGTATGATATTGTTTCTATAACAGAACGAAAAATGTAGATCACTTGTTCTCTCAATTTCCAAGAAATGACTGGTTTTCCGCTCTTTGATCAAGTTTTAAACAGAACTGGGAAAGCAGACAATAGTTCAAAATGTACACATCTAAAGAATATAAATTTAAAATTAGTATAAGTTTTCCAAATCAATCTACCGGCAATCCCTCATAATTCAAGTTACATTTTCGGTCAGAAAATCTAATTCAAATGGCATTTCCCTAGGAGAGTCAGGTGGTGGTTATTGGATAACTGCACATTAGAAAATGTATGACGAGCCAATTTGCTCCGATAAAAGTCAAAAGGAATAGCATTATTGCTATAAGTTGACAAGGAAATTTGCAACTTCCCCAACCTCCAAACTATTCACTAAAACTTGACCAAATACGGAGAGCCAAATTTCTTCAATCTAGAAACTGTTGTGCTAATCCCCACCTTTGACCAATAAGAAGAGCGTTGGAAATTTGGGACCACAAAGTGCAGATATCCAACAATACACCATAAGAAAGATAAATATGCTAGATATTCAACTGATTGTGCGTGCTGTTTCTCTTTAAGAAACACCCACAGAGCCACAACCATGGGTCAGGATGGGGAGTGGGGACAGACCAATATGGCTGTTTAGTAGTCCTCAATCCCTCATAATTCAAGTTACATTTTCGGTCAGAAAATCTAATTCAAATGGCATTTCCCTAGGAGAGTAAGGTGGTGGTTATTGGATAACTGCACATTAGAAAATGTATGACGAGCCAATTTGCTCCGATAAAAGTCAAAAGGAATAGCATTATTGCTACAAGTTGACAAGGAAATTTGCAACTTCCCCAACCTCCAAACTATTCACTAAAACTTGACCAAATACGGAGAGCCAAATTTCTTCAATCTAGAAACTGTTGTGCTAATCCCCACCTTTGACCAATAAGAAGAGCGTTGGAAATTTGGGACCACAAAGTGCAAATATCCAACAATACACCATAAGAAAGATAAATATGCTAGATATTCAACTGATTGTGCGTGCTGTTTCTCTTTAAGAAACACCCACAGAGCCACAACCATGGGTCAGGATGGGGAGTGGGGACAGACCAATATGGCTGTTTAGTAGTCCTCAATTAAATGGTCATCACTCAATCTTTATTAAACATATAGACTATAGTGGCACGACCCGATTGCCAGTATAATTTTAGTTCAGATTTTTTAACAAATATATATTGTCATATTGACAAGATAGTAACTCCAGCAAAGAATATATGCTGAGTAACTACTACTGTAAAGTCAACATGGAGCAAAGAGCTACACAATGAAACAAACAGCAATATAATGCGTACTCCAACGGGAAAAGTTTGCAATAGTCTATGGCAAGATACAACCAACTGAGTCGAAGGAAGAACCTCAACTCAGCCAATCAACCTAGCAAAAGAAACAAACGTTTGATACAATATGAGACAAGATCTACCAAAGTCATTGGCTATATTGGTACCTATAAAGATGAAAAAAGACAACCTATGTAATCCACAGCCCTCTAGTCATAAAAGGCATACCAAAACAGGAGTGTATCACACAATTAAGCAATATCAAATCTTGTACAGAACTACGATGTGATTGCCTTTTCGTCTAAGCTAGACTTTTCAAGCTATATGTTTAAGTCTTTAGGATACAGTCCAAGTAACTGTTTCTTGGGTGCTATTTACCCGTCTTTTGGCTCTAAGGTTGGTTCATGTGTTGCCTTGCTTATGCATCTATTTGGATTTAGTTTCCTTCACATGCTGTCTTTAGTTGGTGGCCTTGTGTATTTTGGGGAGTGAGGGTCGTTAGATGGACGTTTGGTTGAGTTGGTAACTGGATTGCATGGGACATGGTAGGTTTGTCCAAGAGGCTTCAGTAACTACAGCTTTGTCCCAGATTAATGTTACGTGTATTTGGTTGGAATTATTTGTTTAATTTGATGCATCAATCCGGCACACCCTAACAGTTACTCACATACACCAGGCGCACCAAGAAGGGTAAATCAGTTAATGAAGTGCAAGGGCAAATCAGTAAATGAAGGTAAGGCAGCTAGAAGGGATATTTTAGTGAGAATATTCATAATTATGATGTCAGAGTTTGTTATGTGAGTCAGTAGGTAACAATAAAAGGGGAAGGGTGGTGAATGAGGAAATGATCTGTGAATATGAGTAGTAGTGGACTTGGGAGAGTTGGGAGCCTCTCCAATGCTCACCATTTTTGTTGATCTTTCATCATACTATCAATACAAACCTTCTTCTTTTCTATCTTATTTTCTCTTTCTTTAGTTGTTGTGCTTTTATTCTTGCTTGCTGCAATCACAGGGAACTTAAACTTGTGTGTGGGTGGTGGAGAACTGAAAGGAAAAGGTGTCCAACTTACTGAGCTCTAAGACCAGAGGCAAGTTTTTTCCGCATCCCGCTATGGAATCACCTAGAGAGAGGTGGAAGCCTATGGAATAACTCTGCCTTCAGCTAAGACATCCCTTGTCACCTTAAGTAGTACTTAATTGTGTTCATAAAAGAAAGTTTTTGGCTCCAGCACCTGACACTATCCTTGGCCTCTGAGCAAAAATAACCTCAATTAGAGCCTTAACCATTCTCCACCTTCATAACAAGTGACCATACCATGTGGACTTCGCTGTGACCCGCACCTTCTCACATAGCGCGTCCAGGACTCCAGGTGACTAATCCATTCTTCCCAAACTTATCAAATATTAGTACGCTTCAAAGTTTTTCGGCCCTTCTTTTCCTGGTAGTACCATAACCTCTGCCTAGAAAATGACTGGGATTAGAGGGCCTCTTTAGCTACCTTGAAACAAGGTAAAGAAGATGCAACGGCATAGTCAGCATAATAAAGAGATAATAGATAAGCTGCCCTCAGTTCGTCCTAGTACAGTCAGAAAGGGGATTTCAAGTAGGTGAACCAACACAGAGGAAAACCAACATGTGAGGAGAAACTTTCCAGAGTTGTGTACTACAGATTTCTCAATGAAGTAAATGAGAGTAATAGGTCTACCAAACTAATGTGTCTCCTGTTGAGGGAAGAGGTGCGCAGCTCAGTCGCTTCTTAAATGAATAGTTCAAATTCATTACTTAGTACTCCAGCTCAATCGTTATTTATCCAACAGTTTCTAAAAACGCCTTAGAGATCACTAGTCACCCATAGGGCAATTACAGCAATGCTTCTAATCAATGTCACAAACTCAGAAACTAGATGAGCATTAGAAGGCAAAACAAGTTCATAAACATGATTAGATGAGAGTCAATTATATGAAATATAGTTGCATACTACATACCCCAAATGTAACTAAACCAGGACCTCTAGCATTTGGTCTCAGACCCTCTATACTATCATTTTCGGTGGGATCAGACCTGCATAAAATAATATGGTGAGGTGTTGGCAGAAAGCAGCAGAAAGATAACATAAGAGAGACAACATAAACTTTGGTATACCACAGCAAATCCATTAGAACTATAGATCCGGCATCCATTGTTATGGGCCTCTCAAGTTTCTCTATTTGTTCGACTGCTTGTATAGACCTTCCAATTCCACCATGCATACAAATAATCTTCTTCTCGATAAGGGCAGCAAGTGGAAGATAATTGAAGAGCTGGTTGAACCGTGTCCATGCCCATATGCCATCATTCTCTCCCTACAATCATTTCAGTGTTAGAACAATCTAATATATTATAGTGTTCTCTCTGTCCCCAAAAAAATAGCACTGCATTTATGTTGTCTCAAAGTACTCATGCCCTATCAAATGCATGTAGTGCGCCAAACAATCAATAGTTCAAGGAACATATTTGAGAACAGTAAATACTTTTACTATTTCGAAGAAAGTAAAAATATTCCAGGATATCCAAAACAGTAATGAGGAATGTTATTTTCGGCCAACGGGGAGTATATAGGAAGGTCAAATGGAGAGAATTATGGCTGAAGCTCCAACAGCGGAAAACATTGCAAGGATGAGAGCTATTGATGATCGAATGGATGAGTTGGAGCAAAGAGAGGAGCTATATTGGAAACAACGTAGCCGGCAAGAATGGTTGCAAAGCGGAGACAAGAACACTTCTTTCTTCCACGCAAAGGCAAAGCAAAGAGAAAGCAGGAATAATATCTCGGCAATTAAAAATGAGGCTGGGCAGTTTTTTGATGAAGAGGAGCAGGTTCAAGAAGTATTCTCGGCTTTCTATGAAAATCTCTTCAGGGCAGGAGCCGAAGTTGATGTGAGTGATGTTACTGGAAAAATCCATGCTACGGTGGAGGAGAGTGACAATATGATGCTTGCTGCTCCGTTCACGGGAAGGGAAGTAAAAGAAGCTCTTGATCAAATGCATCCCACAAAGGCTCCGGGACCGGATGGAATGTCGGCAATTTTTTATCAGAAATTCTGGGTAGTGGTAGGGGAAGATGTCATTGCTCGGGTCCTGCATATTTTAAACCAGGGAGATGAAATTGAAACTATAAATACTACGCATATAGTTTTAATTCCAAAGAAGAAAAAATGTGAAACTCCGGCAGATTACCGACCCATAAGTCTCTGTAATGTTCTGTACAAGTTGGTGGCAAAGGTGTTGGCGAATAGATTGAAGAGAGTCCTACCTTACATTATAAATGAGTCTCAAAGTGGCTTTGTCCCGGGAAGACTAATTACGGACAATGTCTTAGTGGCTTATGAATGTTTTCACTACCTTCGCAAGAAGAAAAAAGGGAAACGAGGCTTCTTGGGACTCAAGCTGGATATGAGCAAAGCTTATGACCGAGTGGAATGGAAATTTCTTGAAGCAATGATGCATAAGTTTGGCTTTCCGGCGAGTTTTGTTTCAAATATTATGAGGTGTGTGTCCACGACTTCTTTTGCTGTTCTAGTCAATGGGCAACCATCTCGGAAATTTGTACCATCTAGAGGGCTTCGTCAAGGTGATCCGCTCTCTCCCTTTCTCTTTATTATGTGTGCTGAAGGTCTATCTGCATTATTGAGAGACGCAGAAAGAAGGAAAGTAATTCATGGTGTGAAGGTGGGTCGTTAAGTTGAGCCAATAAGCCATCTTTTCTTTGCAGACGATAGTTTGATGTTTATTAGAGCAAATGAGGAAGAAGTTGAGAACGTGCTAGAAATTCTTTCTACCTATGAGGCTGCTTCTGGGCAGAAACTGAATATGGAGAAGTCCGAGGTCTCTTTTAGCCGAAATGTAGAGCTTGCAAAGAGGAATACGCTTCAGATGAAGTTATCTTTTAAGGCAGTTGAAGAGCATGATAAATATCTTGGGTTACCTACTTATGTGGGGAGCTCGAAGAAACGGATTTTTCAGATTATTCAGGATCGAATTTGGAAGAAGCTGAAAGGGTGGAAAGAGAAGTTCTTATCTCAAGCGAGAAGAGAAATTCTCATCAAATCAATAGCGCAAGCAATTCCAACTTATGCAATGCAGTGTTTTGCTATCCCGATAAACATCCTTAAAGAAATTGAAAAAGTTTATAGGAGTTTCTTTTGGGGGCAAAAAGGTGAGGAAAAGAAACTGGCTTGGTTGGCGTGGGAGAAGATGTATTGCTCAAAGAGTAAAGGGGGTATGGGTTTCAGAAACTTGCAAGTGTTCAACAAAGCTTTATTAGCCAAGCAAGCGTGGAGGGTGCTTACAAATACGAATTCACTGATGGCCAAAGTATTAAAAAGCAAATATTTCCCCACGAAATCTTTTATGGATGCTGCTGTCTCGCCTACTTCGAGCTATACGTGGAGATCGATTTTATCGGCTCGGGATATATTGAGGAAAGGGGCTAGGAAAGTGGTGGGAGATGGCTCTACAATCAGGATATGGGAGGACCCATGGGTCCCTGACCTCCCAACATTCAAGGTGCTGCCTAGGGAGGAGAATGACGCGGAAAGTATGATCTGGGTGAGTGAGTTGATGCTTGATCAAACGTGGAATTTTCAGCTGCTGAATCTGCACTTCTCTCAATGGGAAACTGATGCAATTTTAAAAATTCCCATCCCTCGCTATAATGTGGAAGATGGCTGGACATGGCAATTGAGTAAGGATGGAGAGTATAGTGTAAGAAGTGCCTATTACAAGGCGCTACAAGACGATCTCGGAGAAGAAGCTTCATCTTCCGATTCACAAAGGGGTTTCGATTGGAAAAAAATGTGGAATGCGGTTGTATATCCAAAGATCAAACACTTTGTGTGGCGAGCCATTCATGGGGGGTTGGCGGTGAAAGTGCAGCTTGCCAAGAGAGGATTGTGCGAAGACAAGACGTGTCCAGTATGTGGTGAACTCGAGGAGTCTATAGCCCATCTCTTCATGTGGTGCCCGGATGCTAGAAGGGTATGGAACCTTTCCCCTTTGCGGCTGGAGGTGGACAGGTGGGACGTGTTTTCCCTCAAGGAGTGGTGTGTCAAACTCCAAGAGGTGTATAAGGAGAAGGAGTGGTGGGAAATTTTCTGGAATTTGCTTTGGGGTATCTGGCTACGAAGAAATAAGTGGGTCTTCGAGTCGAAGAAAACTGAGATTGAGGAACTGATTCATAGAACAATGGGAAGGGTTGGGGAGTATGTGGAGGCTAGTACGAAGACGCAAGCAAGGAAGAGTGCTGTGACTGAGGTGGTAAAATGGTCTCCTCCTCCGAGTGGTGTGATGAAGATCAACTCGGATGCTGCCATCTTCTCAAACAACACCATTGGCATGGGTGGTGTAGCTAGGGATGAGGTAGGGGATGTAATTGTTGCAACCTGCTGCCAAAGGAGAGGGCTCTTTGATGTCGATGTAGCAGAAGCTCTGGCAATGCGCCATGCATTGACAATTTCAATGGAAGCTGGGTTCCGAAGATTCATATTGGAGACGGATAATCTTAAGCTCTACACGCAACTGTATAAGAGGAAAGTCACACCCTCCTCTTTTGGAAGAGTGGTCAGAGACATTGTCATGCTAGCTAATTCATGTGAATGTGTGTCTTTTGCCTTTGTTAGAAGGGAAGGAAATAGAGTTGCCCATAGATTAGCCAAGCTAAGTGAGGTTTTTGTGGATGAGAGGGTGTGGTTGGAGGAATATCCTCCTGAGCTTAATACTGATGTATTTGCAGATATCCAATTGATGAATGAATAAAATTAGTGTGTTTTCCCGTCAAAAAAAAAAAGGAAGGTCAATATTACCATTCTCTCAATGCATTCAAGACGAAACCCAAAGAGTGCATTAATGTCGGCAGCTTCATGATTCCCACGTATCAAGTGAACATTTTCAGGATATTCAATCTTCAAAAATAACAGACATTGCAAATTTATTAGTTCATACTGCAATACAAGATATTGAAAATATACTAAGTCAGCCAGAGAGATAGTGCGAGCATGCCTTCAGAGCAAGTAGTAGAGTAATAGTCTCTAAGCTATGCTGCCCTCGATCAACATAGTCACCTAAGAACAAATAATCAATGTACCTGAACAGAAAACGTTAATTGATTAACTACAATGTCATAAACTGCCAATGCGACTGCAAGTATTAAAGATTAAAACACAAGTTCTCAGTGACAGTAGGACTGTCAGAGTAATCAAGAAATAATCCAATAAGTGTCCCTTGAAAGTGAGAACAGGAGAGGGTAGTGAACAATGAACCTATGAGGCAAACCATCTATTACTCAGGATACGTCCTCCATGAGGACATCACATATCTTATTCTGAAATCTGAACTTCAAAAATAATCACTAAAGAGACGACCTTCACGGTTGATCAAATATTTCTGGTCAAAAGCCAATGATTTCAGTTTAAATTCCTCGATTTCTTATTAATTGCAATGTTTTGACTTCCAAGGTTGCCAACAGTACACACAACTTTGCCCATTAATTTCTTTAATATTAATTATAGGAAATTGATACTTTGTAAAAATACATTGATATACATCCAACATCTTTCATTTTAAATTTGGTCTTATATATTAGTTGAAAATCTATGGTCACGGTTAGTATATGAATAGTGCAAAAGCCAAATCGTTGCAACTAATAGAAAAGGAGGTAAGCATATATATAAGCTCTCCTCTTTTCAAGATGTCAGATACTCAGATGCATTGCAAAAAAAACTAGAACATTAATTTCAACGGTTAAAGTTACCATAATAATTGAACTATCAGCTAAGGCTTACGTAATGTCGCCAGCAGTTGAAGGAAATCCATATTCATCAAACAACCGCATCAAATCGCCAAACTGTCCATGGAGGTCACCAAACACTTTGATTGGAGCTTTCAACTGAAGAACACTTGGCTCATGCATAAAGATATTTTCCGCAGCATGGCAAATCTCCCCCACTTCGTAAGAATCTAAAAAAAATTTCCTATTAGCCGGAGGTTTCCAGTTTCGTGGCCTGAGCAATGTGGAGATGACCTGCCAAAAGCAATAGACACGGTAATAATAAATTATATATTTCAATTTCCCATGTCTTCGATACAAGAAATAACAAAGTCAAATCTTTTTAAGCAACCTACTTTTTTATGCAAACCCTGAGGTTTTTGCCTCAGGAACTTTTTGCCAAGGTCACTATTGACAGGTATCATCCTTCTGCTCTCGTTTTCAAACTGATCGAGTGATAACTGCCTCACCATCCCACCTAAGTTCCCTACAGTTTCTTTAGCAACTACAACCTGTGCCAACCAAAAGTTCAATACTAAGAAAACAGAGGTACAATTCAAGAATCAAGATGCTAACATAAAAGTACATACTGCTCTGCTATGTAGGCGAACATCAACATCAGCATCACTCCCATCTGAAGGAGTATCTGTCGTACGTGTGCTGCCTTGCGAAAGAGGTGTCTCATCTGGGGGAGACGATGATGCAGCCTGAGCAGCTTGCCAGACAGTTCTAACTGCTTCAACTTCAGCAGCAGACGCCTCCACAAGTGTATCCACAGATTTCTTTTCCAAACTGAAAACAGAAGTTCCGAGTTCAAGACCATTCCACAAAGTCGCTCAATCCATCAAAAACAGTATTAAAGACAACCCAGCAACTTCTACCTTACACCACTTGTTTCAGGTCTTCCACCAGATACGGGTATGGATGGGTGCATATTCAAACTATGTTGATCAATTCTGGGCTCAGTCAGGCTCGAGGCTCTCTCAGATGTCAGTGGTAGGGAGTTATCATCCGACTGCAACACCGCATTCTCTGCAGCCAGGAAGTCATCTAGCAATATATCTGCATGGAAAATAACATTAATTCACACGATGCTCATATTGGATGTTCAACGAGTACAAATATCCTCAGAAACAAGTGTGCTCAATTCTAAAAGCAGTGTGCAATAGAAAATCCCTTCATCCCACAATAGGAGTCTACTTAAGTTTCTTTTTTTACACCATACTATCTCCCCTTAAAAGATCGACGCACTACTGCCAGTCAGTCAGGTACCAACAAAATAGTACTAATAAAGCAATGACTAACATCTCCTTCATCTATGTGAATAACTTTAACAGAAACTTATTTTGAAATGTGCAGAGTAAAAGATCAAGTGAAGAACTATGGGATTAAATAACAGAAAATCTACGATAGTCAGATGTTTAAAATAAAATGGTCAAACTTACAGCGTCTCATTAAAAAATTGTCCTATATCCCTTTAAAAAAGTTAGCCCTCTGCGTAAAGGTCCTCATAAAACCATCCCATATCCTGAAAACAATCACCCGATCTAACCATATACTCGTCTTACCCACAATACTGCTGATAATACACAAGTTGCTCACACATTTATAAGTCATTCATTAGAGGATTGCTGTTCAGCAAAAAGCCATAATAACATGTGTTCGAACCATAACATCCGTTATGGTCCATTATATCCTCCAACTACCACTATAATCCACCATTTCTTAAAACTCAGTCTTGTTTGTTGGGAATGTTTGGAACCTCTAACTGCTTCACATAAAGCATGATAACGTGCAGAATAATAGATTTTCCAGTACAATATTTATGCTATTAAACCTGAAAATGCAAAGATGGAAAAAATAATTAGATTTGTCGATTTACGCTGTGAAGTTCAACATAAGACTCACAAAACGCCACTTCTACAACAAAGTAGATCTGACTGCAAGCAACACAACCATGGAAACACATTTTTTTTTTACGTAAGAGGCTGTCACAATCGTCCAAAAGCCGGGGGGGGGAGAGAACAAGAAAAGAAAAGATGCAAACCCACAATTCAGGATAGATGATTCTGAAGTCTGAATTAAATCAGAAACAGCCAGACCATTTGTGGAAACCCCAGGCACCAGTTTCAGAAACCTATGTTGATAGAACCAACAGCTACAAGAAAGGATAACAAAATAAGGAGTGCATTATGGAATCATCATATAACAAGCAGCTACTACTTCCACTATCATCCCCACCCACCACCACCACAACCTAGTGAACCCACATCCCTCTTCTTCCCTAATACCACAAACCCCCACTATCCCCTCCCCCCGAGTCGCCAAGCAGCAAACCACACCCTCCCTTCAACAAGCCCTACCACTACCACTCTAGTCCTCCCTTCTGAACAACCTCTTTTTCCTATCCCAAAATCCTCCTTTTTCCATTCAAAACATATCGTTCCTCCACCTCTGACCTTCCAAATGTTTTAGACATCCCCACACACAAGATCCAATCAATTACTACCTCTGTTTACTATTAGTTGAACGCTTCCTATTCATATACTAACTTTAACTGAAATAATGTGACTAATAATTAAATTTGTAAAATGCTATTGGATGTCTCTCAGCGTAAATTTACCAAAATATCAACTTTCTATAATCTTCACTAATACATAATGAGAGATATTGATTGTCAAAATTATCTCTTGGCAAGCGTGAAAGTCAAAGTAAATGCAGCTAATGAAAAACGGAGGAAGTATCTCACAGAGAGAGGTAGAATAGAGCACAGGGGGGTGACAAAGCAATAATCATCGCATGGTTCAAAACATTGTATCAATATGTCACCCATCTCACCACTTAAAAGATGAAAATTTGGACAATTTGCTCCTCAATGATATTAACAAAGTACTACTTTTACAAGGACAACAGAAAACGCCAACTAGGATGTCAGGCCTAGTGTTTGAGTAAACCTTATCTTAGCTTTGTATTACCTGTATACTTTCTAGTACTTTATATTTGTAGGACTTATCTCTAGGTTTTTTTTTCCATTATCATTGTGTTCATTGGGAAATGCTATCTCAAATTTAACCCTCTTCGTAAGATTTTGCTCAATAATTCCAAACTTTACACCTTGCTTTGATTGAATTGTCATTGTTTTGCCAAAATCCCACTTTTAACTTATAATAAAGCATCCCAACCACCCAAAATCCCGCATCGTTGTCTCGGACCCGCTCACAAGTCTCGACTAATGACTGGCTCGAATTAAATCCTCGCTTGTACACGCAACGCACACACAAGTCCTATTCCGCATTTGGCTTACACCCTCAAGGAAAGAGTGCGCCGCACGTCTCAGCATTCAAAAACTCCAACTGTGAGTCTGTGACACCTAGACATTAATTTTGTAAAGCAGAGAAGACGCAAAAGGCCACTGAAACCAAACCATGAGGTCCAAGAGAAAGGTGCACAAATCACGCAAACCCATCACACATTCTCGCAAAATGCTGATATAGTATATTTAATTACATATGCTAGTCCAAAACACTATTATGATATTAGTAATAAATAACTCGATAGATACCATTATACTATTGTACTTTATATATAACACCAACAGTACACAAAATGCAATATCAAACACTTATAGACATATTACAAAAAGATTTATGAAGCTACTAAGTTGAAAAAAAAAGGACTGAAATCTTCTACTTCACTTTAAAAGAAATAAACAGAAGATAGAGATGTTTCTGTTTTCTCCCCTTCAAAGCCAAAAAGTTGTGTATGTGCATCTGTGATGAAAATACACCACCTAAGCAAACTAATATTCTCAATTTACAAATATTTCAAATCAGTAATTATAAAATTTTCAATAGTTTCATTAAAGTCCAAAACTAAAGTAGGTTTTTCATATGATGCAAATGTTTCTTAAGTCAAGATTACAGATTCATTCGAATTAAAATGGTTCCTTAAATAATATGTGCACCATGGTATTCAATCTCAGGTCATCATGAAAGCATTGTAAAGCATTTTGAGCTTGCCGCAATCGATATATATATAAGTCCGCAACAACAGCAAACCACATTGGTCACAAAATTGGTTTCACAATAGTTACCGCGATCACAACCGCATCAAGATTTGAAACCATAATTTGTCCAAAGATTGATTTTCACAAAGAGCTAAGCATTCTGGGCCCAAGGTTGCAATGATCAGAATTGATGCTAGGAATTAATTGATGACAATCAGGGTTATTTAGACTTAAAGGTCTCAAAGCGAAGACCAAGGTTTTGGAAAAGATATAAAAGGTCAAAATGGCTTAAAATTCAAGAAGGACTCAGAGCAACAATCAAGGTTGCACTAAGAGCTAAGGACGGTCAAATTTATGCAAAATTAAATTAGATTTAAATGGCGCAAAGAGAGACCTAGGTTCTACGACTCGGTGGACTTGACTGACTAATTTGATTGACTGACTTGATTAAATTGACTTGACCAACTTGACTAGATATTATGCAAAATGTTGCGTTTGATGCAAAACATGAAAAGGTTCTATGCAAGGCTAAGAGAGATTGATTTAAAAAAAAAAACATTTTGAATAGGGGTTCTACAAGCAGAGTCCACAGTTTTTAACTCGATTAGGGATTTGATTTGGATGTAGAAGAGACACATAGAGACCCGAAGATAGCCACAGATTTTTAGGGGATAAAGGCTTTGAGTAATGGTGAAACAAGTGTAAACACTGGCCTTCTCATCCTGAACCAAACTCAAAGCAAAGCATCTTATGTGATTCTAGTGTTACACCCACTGGACCTTGTGATTGATAGGATCGGAGAAATTGGTTGCAAGATTGTAGTGATAATTCTCATAGGGTTGCGCTGCTTAATCTTTTTTTTACTATGCTGCGAATTGCTGCCTTACGAGTTATGCTTTCTGTCAACATAGTAATAGCTCAAGTATCATTGCTTCTCCTAGTTAGCCTAATATAAAAATAAACTCTAAAGAGCAATGTTCTATGTTCTTTCACTGCAGCAATAAGACACACCAAGTTGAACCAAGTCTTTAAAAAAAAAAGGTTATCTAGGACAAGGGACGAGCTCTAGTTCCACTGATGAAGATTGCCTTTTGTCTGACGATAGATTCCCTGATGATAAAGGCTTCTTATCCAAAAACCTTATGTCCTCCCCTGTTTCAGATACAGCTTTTGAGAGCTTGCAAAATGGACGTTTGTTAACAAGGATGATGATGTAGAGCATCCACCGGCCTATACAGATGACGGGACAAAAGGGGACCAAAAACTTCTTATTATGGACTAAAAACCTTATTAATATAGTATGGAGGAAGTATTAGATGACAAGGAGGCCAATTGACACGTTCAGAACCTTTGGAAGAAATAGAAGTAGAAACTGGTGAATCCAACAAGAAAAGATCTAAAATCCTTATTTTAAGGAAAGATACACCATTGCTTTACACAGTGAGTTGTGAAGTTTGTTATGAGGATCTGACCATCGGAGTTAGGATATGTTCTCTTAACAAGACCTGATTTATGATTTCCTTTAAATCTTTGCTCCCAGCTCTTCGGAGCAATGTATATGTTTAACGTAACTTATCCAACTTGTATTCATGTACAATTTCTTGTGTTAACACTTTGATCATTTGAATAATATCAACTGATGAAAGCTAACTGTTATCCTGACAACTAATGATCTTTTCATGTTGTCTTCTTTTTATATGATATACGTTATGCATTTTTTCTCTGAATATTTATTATTTTACAAAGAGGTAGGGTATTATAATTGTGTGCTTGTGGACAAACAATATGAAATTCTTTTTCTAACTAAAATATGAAATTTATACTTCCTATTTTTTTTTCAGTTGCAACATGGGAGAAAAAGAAGTTTTAGGAGACCCGCATGATAAGGAAAGGGGATAAGACTTAAGAGAAATCATAAAAAGACCCATGTGATGAAAAGAGAGAAAGAAAGAGGCCACAAGGTTGAAAAGGTATGTTGCAACTACTTCAAACATTCAAAATTAGTGTTGCAAGTTGCAACCATATAAAAAAGAAAGAAGTATTATAAGTACATTCAAAAGGAGTTCAAGACTTCAAGTATCAGCCAACTAGGCCAAAGCAGCGGAGAAAGAAAAGAGATAGAAGGAAAAAAAATGACATCAAGCAGCGAAGTGTATCTTTTCACGTAAGTTCACATACAAGGCATGCAATTTCCTTAAGAAAGTTGCTTTTCAGATTGAACATGACATCAAGTTTATTTACATGCAAAAATATGTTTTGCAGAAAGCCAACTACTATAGATTTCCCCCCCGAACTATTATATCTTTATTCAAAACATATAACTTTCATCCAAACATTCTTAAAAGAGAATTCATTCTTAAAGAAAGATTACAGCAGATCAACAGTTACTTAGATAAAAGTATCTGTATTTGATATTATAGACACATTCTAGCAAACACATGCAAAGCTACTATTCCAATGACATTCATCTTTACCTCCTCTAAGACCACCATAAATATAGATACGAACACCAACAGAAGCAGCCGCATGGCGACAGCGGCGCATCAACTCCAAGGAAGGATCATATTCAATTTGTTTGTTACCCTTCGCAGAAGTTACTAGCCCGCTCCTATCCAACCATACTCCAGCAGCAGTGTCCAAAACTTCAATACATCAAAAAGCAGACAGCATCCATTTATTATTCACTGTTAAGTTCATGAACTCAATTGAAAATATAAAACTCCCATATTACCTGCAACAGCTCCTTCACCTTCAATACCACGTCCTCCTCTAAGCACACCCCCGGTAACATGCAATCTAGCACCTACAAAGACCTAATAAACAACAACTTTAGGTACAAATGTTGGCAAACACTGAACTAATCATAAAAAAAATTGCACTAATTTACATTACAAGCATTTGGCAAACAAGAACTCGAGTTTGGAGATTAAAAAGAGGGAAGCAGTGCCTAGGAATCTTGTTTTTCTAGTGCACCGAGAAGCTACATGTCCTTGGGCCTAGGTTCAAGGCGAAGGTACATGCCTTACACATGCCAGCATGCCTTATCTGCAAAAATTCTTATAAATTAATTTTACAAATTCCACTTTAAAGCATCACTATTCCACAAAATATGATAGGGTATTAGGCCATTAACAATAAATGAAGAGCAGAGGCAGGGAAATACCCCTCCCCACCTAAAAAAAATAAAAAAAGGAAAAAAGCAGTAGAATTTGTTTTCTTTTAAAAAAAAGTTATGAAAAGCAGCACTGTGTAGAGGGAGGGGGCTATATTTTTGAGCCACAAAAGTCAGCAAATTAGATAATAAGTAGAATTGCAAATCAATACTCCACTATGGAACAGTGGGTCCTACTATCCACCTTAAAGCTTAAAAAAAATACACTACTGCTATACTTCAAAGAAACGCTAGTAGGTAGTGGGCAGTGGAACCCCTGCTTTTCAACTTTCAAAAAGAGAGAACGAGAGGAGAGAGCTCTGATTCTGATTGGTAGCTCTCAGAGACAGATAAAATGAAGATGAGATGATAGTGGAAAAAGAGTATGAGAATCAGAAGGAGAAGAGAGAAAAGAGCACAGTAAATATAGAAGGAAACAGAAGAAGAAGAGAGGAAAGAAGATGTTTCCTGGCAAGTCAAAGCCCTTCAATTGGGTCTAGGTTTTAATTGCCAACAAGATGCTTCAATTTTACCCTGAAATTCCCCTTTTAAAAGTTGAATTTCAGTAACCACTCAGTCTGATATAATTCAAGGTAAATAGTGTGTCAAGTATCTGATAAAAGGTCACATACTCTTTCTTTCAATTGTTTCTCTTTTCTTTCCTTTAAGTACACATCAGAACCAATTGCCCATAAGGTGGCAAAGGTGCAGTGCCTAATACTTCACTCAAGGTGTACCAAAGCGAGCACCTCATTCATTTAACTGCAACTCAAAGGTCGTATGATGCATCGAGATCATTGTCTCACCGCGCTAGGCGCACCACAAACATGTTTTTTTAACATAAGTTAGAACTTCACCTAATAATTCTTATTTACTTATTTGGGTTGTGATGGAAATAGATGGAGAATAGAGTAGCTAACAACTAAGATAACAATCATTATTATTTCCTCACTTCTCATAGAAAGCAAATGGACAGTTTTGTTTGGTTATGCAACTCTAATCCATATTGCTAGCCTTCCCCAAATCATAAACATGATAGACACACTCAATTCCCAATTCCAAGTCTTTGTTTCATTCCCAAACCCACGAACAATAGCAATTGTTAATTTGGTATATATATATGCGCATACCGCCACACCAAATATCACAAACCAAACGACCCGTATGTTTATGAGCTGAAAGCTTCTGTAGAGATATACCACAAAACTTACCGCAGCATGTTGATACCTTGGAGAAGGAGAAACGCCAGGTGCAAGAGTCCACTCCCATTGACCATTTCTATGCATGAGTAGCCCATACGCATCTGCCAGGGGCTGTAGATGTACAAACATAGTCAACAGCTGGTGAGTACAATTCTGTAGCATAACACAGCCAATCTGAAAACTTGTGGCAAAGGATTTGAATGTACAAAACAAAGATCCATGTGCCACAGATTCTGAACAATACAAGGCAAAAAAGAATTGGATCAACCATTACTATTGGGCATGAGGAAGAATGACATGTTCATTGGCATTATGCCTTGCATACAGAACTTATGCACAAATTATGCCTTTTCACGAGAAAGAAATGAAACAATTTAATAATTCATCTATTTCATATCTATCTTTGCAAGACAAGTTTGAAAAATCATCATGGTCACATGAAGGTTTTTCGCCCCTTTTCAAGTTCATCCCTTAATTGACCAATGAGCCCTGTATAAAGATGAGGGGTTTATTTAAGGATGCATAACTAGTTTTAAAAGCAAGAGATGCTTGAAGGAGTAGAGAGTCCCAACATACACAACGTCAAGTAAGGCATGTTTGTCACTCACATATGGCTGACTTGTCTGCATAGGGTTTTTCTTGTTCTTTCTTTTCCTTTTTGGCAGATGAGGATGATGCTTTAACAGCAGCAAGAATGGGAAGAATCCAACAAAAAGAAAAGAGAGATGAAAATGGGAACAAGCGTGCACATCACATGTACCTCAAGGGCACCTAATTGTATCGCTACACCAGGGTTGCTCAACGCAATGATGCCTCACCACAGTTCTTTGAAACCTATGGTGTATGATTATATGTGCAATGGACACACAACTCACATGCTCGTGATCGCGCGCTCACTTCTATTTTTCAATTCAGTAGGTATTTTAATCTTCACTGTAGCGCAATGTCTTTTCTCCTAACACTGAAAAGAAGTCATACTCAACACTAATTCCATATTGAGATCATTTGTCTTAGCTGCCAAGTCAAAAACAAGAAATATAGCGAAACATGGTTACGAAATAGGGAGAGAAAAAAGCTCTAGAAACTTGATCAAATTTATGAGGTGAGCATAAGTTTTAGCATTCTGTGGCAAAAAACAGAATACAAAGTAAAAGAAAAGGAATCCAACAGCTACAAAGACAGAATAGAACAATGTAGACACTCGAAACTTTCAAAAAAGGTTTTAGGCATGACCATAAGGATAGATTTAAAAGAAGAAAAAACAATCACAAAGTTCACACATGATTCAGGAGTATCATAACCGACAATCATATACAAATAGTAAGGTAGCAACCAACAATACAACTCAACAGAAGTAACATACCGCGCCAGTTGAGTCTCTTCCACCACATAGCAAAAACATGCCATCCGATCGAGCACTTGCAGTGGCATACCTACATATTGTACAAGCATATCATCAAATATACCTAGTTAGGTATGCTGCATACAATAATAAGTAAACAATCAACGTGAGGAAAAATTAAATTAACAATGCAGGGAAAACAGGCACCAGATTTTGAAGTATCTGGTAATAAATAGCTGTTAATGGGAACCCAATGACAAGTCATAAATGGCTGAACAATGCAAGCAAGCTTTCACGTACTATGTTAACAAACACCTCCCTTCCACCTCCTCCCTGTCTCTTCTCTCATTTTCTGAGAAAAGAAAGTAGCAGACTTCTAAATCTTAGGGATCAACCAGTAGAGCTGTTGATACAAAAACTTTGTAAAGAAAGAGGTTCAACTAGTAAGCTTCAAAATGAAATTCAAACAACTAAAAGAGGAGAATGCTGCGGACTTGATGTCCAAGAAATAAGATCCAGTAATATTTTAATCTTCTTCCTCCAAAAATATGTCCATGCCACCACCAAAAAAATTGCACTGACCAAAAGAGGTATTAAATCTCAATTTCAAAAGAAGTTCATTGATGGAAGCATAAACTCATGGTCAACTTAAATACGATCTACAAACCTCCATTCATGGAAGAACCCGTGGTAAAATAAATATGCTGAGTGAGAGATTGATAAGATCCCACAATTCCCCCTCATGAACAGAAAAAGGCAGCCAAAAAAACAAAAGTATAAAATTTTGGACCTAAGAGCAACAAGGAAATTTATGCACAATACTTTTCAATTAATTGAAACAAGAAGACTTTGTGAAATTAGCCAAGAGATCAGAAGATTGACTGAATACAGGTCTAATAAGAGGTAAAAGGGAAAACTTAGAAAGTCAATGAAGGGGGCAAAGGTTTAGCTGTCTCTTTCTCTTCCCTTGATAACAGAGAGACTCATTCATGTCAAGTTCTTAGATGTGTTAGCAATAAGTACTTCAAATCCCATTTGCTCCACTAATTTAATAAAGGGATATTATAACAGATAACCCTGACATGTAGCCATTTTTCCCAAATAACCCCCACATTGGCAGCCCTATCGCATAATCCACTAAGGTGAATGGGAATTTGATGAATGGCAGCCCTATAGCCCTTTTTCCCATTCACCTTAGTGGATTCTTGTGTTATTATTATCAGAATTTGATGAATATGGGTTATCTGCGATATGGGGTTATTGGAAGTGGATTCTTGTGAAATATCAGAATTTGCTTCATTGGGTCTTGTGAATTCGATATTAGAATTCAGAATGTTGATGAATATGGGGTTTTGCACTTGTTAATGGATTTAGAGGATGAAGGGTTAAAACAAGGTGTTTATCTATAGCCCATCTAGAGATGATTGCATATTAGAGATAACATCTAAGGAGGATTTTGTCAGTATGTTGAGGTTCTATAGGAATTAAAAGATATTACAGTATTTGTGGATTTGTGGAGGACAGAGGTAGTCCTAGTGAAATTGTGTTGATGAGTAAGATGCTTAGGGTAGGTATTGAAGCCAAAAAAAGAGAGGCTTATGATAAAGCTGAAATGGAAAGGCAGAGAGAAAGAAGAAGCTGAAATGAGAGTGCACAGAAAGAAGGAAGAAGCTAAGAGAAAGGAGGGTGAGAGAATTAGTCAGCAAGAGGAATTATTTAGGCAGAGAAAAGGAGGATCTGAAGTTACTGAGGAAGGATCCTTCATAGATGGGCCTGGAAAATGGGATTTGTATAATGTTTAGCCCATTGCTACAGAAATGCCTCCAACCTAAACCAATACAGCCTCAACACCAACTAAAATCAAAACCCCAAATACACCCTTAACACCAACAAATCTCAAACCCCCACTAGAATGAAGCAAACCGCCATGAAGAAGGTTACTCCCTTACCAAAGTCCCCAAGCCCAAGACCCAACCTAAGCCCAAAACCAAACCAAACCCAACCCTAAGCACAAGGCCCAACCTCAGCCCAAGGCCCAATATGAGCCAAAGGTCCAATCTCAGCAAAACCCAATCCTAAGCCCAAGGCACAACCCAAGCCCAAACCTAGTTTCACTCCACCAATACAACTCCCCATTGTGACCAACCCAACCAAACCCACCATGATCCAACTTCACCTGTGTGAACACACAACAGACCATCCCAAACCCAAACCCAAACCCAAACCAAAGCCCTCCCCAACCCACTCAAAACAATTCAGACACTGCATTTCCAACTCAACAGCCAACGAAACATTTTCAACTGAGTAGCCGAGTCAAACTGGGCCAAGTGAGCAGCACTTCCCTAGTGAGCAACCAAGAAATAATGAGCAGCCAAGTCAGTCCTTCCCCACTGAACAACCAACCTAGACCAGCTTTTACCAAACTAGCAAGAGGCATGAAAAACCTAAGAAACTGTCTAGGTCAACAATAAGAAATTTGGCTTAGTCTTCACCCCTAGCCACACAAAAACTACTAACCAGGCTGAGGAAAATGCTGGATTAAAGACAAGGCGCAGCAGAGGCAGGGGTGAGTGTTCCAGCAAAAGGTTGAGTGACATTGAGTTAGAAGAAGATGATTCTGATGATATCTCATACCAAGAGGAAATTACTGATGATGATGAATCTGAGGACGTAAGTGCAGTGAATGAAAGTGAGTTAGAGGATGAGGACACACCTGAGTTTGATCCAAGCAGGGCTAAGGAGTGGGTTTATGAAGGAGATGGGATTGACACTAACTACTTGCAAAGGGTTTACAAGAATGGAGTAATATATGAGGATCTTGGTTGGAGGAAGATCAAGCTATATTTTCTTGGACAGGGAACATTTTCTAGGAGGGGTTTGATTTGTTGAGGGAGAAAATTGAAGGTAATAGGTATACTGCCTCATGTAAGGATGCAGAGTGTCCTCGAAGGATTCATGCTAGTGAGCTCCCACATAGTGTTACATGGGCAATAAAAACCATGACAGACAACCACACTTGTGATAGGCTAGAGGGAAATCCAATGGCTGGGATTAAATGACTGGCTAATAAGCTGATGTACGAGATAAGGGCAAACATGGAAGTGCCTATTAAATCTCTAGAATAGTTAGCAATGGAGAGGTTTGGAGTGTCAATTCCAAGACCCACTTTGTACAAGACAAGAGCACATGATGTGAGGATTATTGAAGGTGACCATGATGAGTCATACACAAGGCTGCCAGCATACATTCAACTGGTGAAGAAAACACATCCTCGTGCTCATGCCTTCATCAGCTGCCACAGTGTGAAAAGGGGTTCAAATCCACCTCTGCTTTTCAAAAGGATGTTCATAAGCTTTGATACACAATTCAAGGGTTTTACAGCTGGCAGCACACCACTAATAGGGGTGGATAGTTGTCATCTAAAGGGGAGTCACAATGGTGTGCTCCTATCTATTGTTGCACTAGATGGCAACCAACAATTGTTCCCCCTTGCATATGCCATCACAGCTGATGAAATTAAAGAGGCTTGGAGGTACTTTACGAATTGGCTGAAGTTTGTATTAAGGGAGAGTATTAGGCAAGACTGGAGTCGGCATTAGCAGAATTTTTCCCACATTGTTAGAGGAGGATTTGCAACAAACATCTATTCAAGAATTTCTCACTAAGTCTCTTCCCCTCCCTCTTCTCAATATTGTTTTCAATTCAGTTTAGTTAGTGATGTGATAGTTGTGTAACAGTCAGTTCTCTGGACCTCATTATGAGGCTTATTTTCGGCAAGCTTGTGATGCATACAATGAGTATGTCTTTTTAAAAGCAATGGAGAGCTTAGCATAGAAGCATATCAATATTTGATGGATATTGATTTAAAGATGCGGGCAAGATTCAAGTTTGACACATCATTGGCTTCTAATGACGACACCAACAACTTCACTGACTCTTTCAATGCCACACTTGGACTTGAGAGAGTTAGGCCTATCCTGAGTCTTACTAAGGTTGGTGGCATTTGTAAACTCATTTCCTGAACTTTCTATTGCTAAATTTATTTGTTTTTTGAAGTTTGTTTCATGGTAGTGCTTGTAGGGGTGAGAAGAAGTTGTATGATAAGGATTGCAAACAGTCAAGAAGAGGGTGAAGGTTTGGCTGATGGTGACATCACTTCTTAGTGAGAATAAGGAAATTCCTTATAGACATGCCACAAGAGTAATTCACCACAGGAGGCGACAGCCAAGAAATTATGTTAGCCACTACCACTCTGTGAAGAATTACAAGGCCATGTATGGGCTAAACATCTTTCCTATCACTAACCACACTCATTGGCCTACATTTGATGTTCCACATATTGAGCCCCAAATCCTCAAAAAATCAGTAGGGAGACCACCAAGAAATAGGAAAAGAGAGAAGGGAGAACTAAGGAAGGGGAAGAGGTAAGTCGCTATCAGGGGTTCAAAGTGTCAGCAGTTAGGGCACAACAAGAAGATCCGTAAAGCACCTCCTCTCAAAGGATGCAAACAAGACAACAGCCGAAGCAAGCTGCGCTCAAGGAGGAACAGAGACCAGCACACTGACTTTGGGATCACAAAAATCTAAGGGAAACAAGAAGCAAAAGACAAAGTAGATGTTTTTGTGTACTTAGGAGGGTTTTTTGGGTCTGGTTATGAACTATTATGATACCATGTAATGGTGTATGGAATTATGGTATTTCTTGTTAAGCAACTACAATTTTTGTTGTGATGTATTTTAACATATATTTTGGTTTCATTACTTCTGTTTTAATGACAATTACTTTGGAGCTGTATGAACCAAAAATTTGCAATTCACAAAAACTGAAGTTTCATTCATAATCTTGCCAATGGCAGAGTTACAAATTTCACCAAAAAAATACATGTAACTTATACATAATCTTCCCTTATATTTGACGCACTAAAAGACTTCCTTACATTTTACCAACTACAACTAGAACCATAAAAACACATAAACCCACACCCAGAAATTTCACCAACAACCCCAGCTGAAATGTGATTTCTTCCAACTTTCTTCATCAACCAAGATATTTTCCTTCGCATCTCAACATAATCAGGCCTCAATTGCTCTCTAATGCCACTGAAACTGACTGCTTCCTCCTTATTCGTGGCACACACCACTCGAAAAATTCCTCGCGTTTCTACTTGTTCTCATACTTCAGATTCGCTAGAAAACCTTGAACTTCCTATTCATGTTGGAATTAGGGCACAATTCTGGGAAAAAAAGGACTAAAGTTGAAGAAGGAAAAAAGGGGTGAGGAACTACTTATAAACCTGGCGCCAAGCAAACCCAAAGTCAAACTAAGTTAACACCGTCTCTAATTTCGTCATGTTAAATGACAAAAATCAAATTTAGGGTTATCCGCGATACGACTGCCAATGTGGGGGTTATTTGGGAAAAAGGGTTATATGTCATGGTTATATGAGATAATATCCCTTTAATAAAATCGAATAGCACTTTAATCGACTCATGCCGGAACAGAAGGGGCCGAGAGGGGTTCACCCCATCTAACATTTATAATTATAGTAATTTATTAAAATAAAAGGAAGCTTGGTTGTCAAGCTTCGATAGAGAAAGAGTGAGATCCTTAATGATAGATGACTAAACTGTCCCTAAAAATTAAAATCGACGACATAAGCATTCACAAAAAGAGAATGAGGAGATCTTAAATTTCAAAAATAATAAAATGTTCTAAAGAGATGTGTTTTAGGCTTAACTATACTGTACCCAATACCCAACACAACCTGAGAAGGATAAAAAATTATCTTCTTTTCCCCCATAAATTTTCCACATTGATTTTCAAATTCCTCATAATCACTATGCATTGTAACCATTAGTTCTTTCCACTAAGAAAGTCCTACTCTTCCATTTAATTCTTCCAAATGCAATATCAACTCTAATATTGGTCTCAACCAATGACCGGCTTATACTAGTAGCTTTTGTTACATAAGAAGAGTGTTCATCAATCATCTAAAAAGTATAATAACCACCAAGAATCCACATAGATTGTGATTTGCTCTCTTCCAAAATTGTTTCCGAACGAGTGCAGATTGCAATAAAAAATAGAGGTCATGATCATTATTGTTAAAATCGCAATCCGATTGGTAGGATCGTACGATCCTACGATCCATATATGGCAAAATGATATAGATCGTGTGGACTTCCAGCGGTACAGGATCGTACATAATCGGTTAGATCGGTCAGGATCGTATCGTATCGGAAGAGGATCGCTCAAGATCGTACCTACAATATAGTTCTAAAAAATGTTTAGAAATTGCTAAAGCCAACTTTTTGGAAAAAGACACAAGCCTAAAATGAAAATATCTAAAATGGATGAACATGAAGCTCAACCTTTTATTTTAAAACTTAAACATGTTTAATATTCAATTAATTAGTTGGTGATAATGATACTTTAGAACGTCGAGTAAGATCTCTGTTCTTTTTTAATAGGTTAATGCTAAGGCATTAGGGATAGTCGACCATGTCAAAATAAGTATGGCTAGATTGAAATATATTTTGAAATTTTAGTTTTAAAATCAATAAATCATGTTTCTGTTTTTACATAAACAATATTCTAGGCTACTTACAAATTTTGTTTTTGAATTGTCATTTTGACTACTTGCTTATTAGGGTATGCTATAGACATGAAGATACTCAAGTTCAATAATTTTCAATGAGTAAACATAGAATATTATCAATTCAAAAGTTAAATATCAAATTTTCAAGATAATTTCATCAATTTCGTAGAATTTTACGATCCTACGACCCGATTCTGGCGATTCGATCCTAATTCTATCATCGATCCAAAGTAAGATCCCGATCTGATAACATTGGTCATTATGCTTGTAGCTCACCAAATTTGCTGATGTTATTGAACTTCAGCAGCCATTGAGGATTAGTCAACACTACCAAAAGATGGTCATGGTGGTGACCTGTTGGAGAACATTTGCATCCCCACAAAACATTGGAAAGTGCAACTTAAAAAAATCACTGATAAATCTAGAACTTGTTTTATAAGGCGCGAAGGCGCGAAGCAAACTGAGGTGCAAAGGGAACCTGAAGGCAAGGTGAAGGTACACACATCCCGTAGGCGTGTCACACATTTGTTTATATTTATTCTATTATTTTGCTTTTGTGGTATTCAATTTTCAGTAGAGGAGCATAATATTTATGTGAAATTAGAAAAACGAAAAATTTCCAAAAAGAAAACAAAAAAAACAAAAATCACACTTCACATGGCTTTATATAGGGAGTGCTGGAGTGGGTATACCTCCCATTTTACTTTAGTAACTCACTAGTCAACATAAAATGAAAGAGGGAAATAAAAAAAAGAAAGTGGAAGTCGAGGCCCCAAAGCCACCGAAGAAAGAGAACAAGATCGAAGAAGAAAATAACAAGAGAAGAGAGCATAAGAAGAAAAGAAAATTGAAGAGAGAGAAACAGAAGTGAAGATTGAAGAGATGGCAGGAGAAGAAGAGAAGATTGAAGAGAGAGAGAGAGTGAGAGGGACTAACATGAATGTTGCTCGCCGATGATGGCCACTGGAGATATCGTGCCAGGACATATGGGACATGGCTGGCCGGCATCTTGCCATCACTTTGCTATGAAATTATGGTAGGGTTGAATCCCAAAAATAGGGCGTTTGCTTAAGGTTCAATTTGATGGAAATTAATGCAATCAACAAAGGGCTTTTGCTAGACATTGATAAATTAAAGCTGAAGTAACTTTTAATATGAAGAAGATTTGGTTTATTTAACTTTCAGCTAGGATTTACTCTCCCTAGAGCCTCGCTACTAAAAGCGTTCAAGGCAAAAAGCATCATTCTTGAGGTGCAATTCAGCTGTCTCCTAAATCTGTCTCATGCCTATGCGCGCTTTATAAAACTCTAAGGTTTGCACTCCTAAAACGGAGAAAAAATGAGGTGGAGTTAAACAAGTAACGAAGTTTGAGCTTGCCATTCTGCGATATTCGTTTGGTAAAGCATAATTTTAGAATCATATTGAGACATCCGTCATAGCTACTTTCTACCATATTAGCCTCAAATTTTGGCAAAACTATTATGCATATTGAAACAACTAAATTCACGTACAAGATAAGGTAATACTCATATTTTGTCAATCTAAGAGGTTCAGTGAATTCTTGGGCTCTTCTAGGTACTTCATTTTAACAAGTCCAATGTTAACCAGATTAGTCACATAGGAACAAAATAAGATAATAAAAGAAAAAAGATAAGGCTTTAAAAAATATATAGAGAGCTACGGTCTACATAATATTTTCCAGAACTCTTGAATTACAGTGATAAACAACCACTAGTCCGCAACGGCGATCTCATTCTATGAAAATACACAGCCTTATTATGACTAGACTCTTGCAAGCCTTAATTGAGCATTATTTAAAAAAAACATCACAATTCACAACCCTATTTTAATATTCTTGGATATGCGACTCAAAGTTCATCACTAGATAGATGGGGGCGAGAAAAATTTAAAAGAGAGTTTGCATAAAATTCATCCCAACTTATATAGGAACTGAAACCAAACAAAAGACTATAATAAATTAGTGTTGTCAATATACAATAAGAAAAAGAGTTTCTGACAAGATAGAAGAATCTCTGTATAACCTCTCGAGCACGCTAGATAATTAGTAGGAATTTCATTTTGTAAGAACAAGAATGCAAACTAGAGAAAAAGTGAATTTATTTCACCATCACAACTTACAAGCAAAGTCAACTCCTCAACTACAAGAGGTCATAATTACCAAGTCCTTTTAAATAAAATAAAAAAAAAGCTTGAGAAGCAGATTCCAATGTAACACTAAAACCAGCATAAACAGAATAAACTCACATTCTAGCAGAAGGTCTATCACCTTCAGGGTTAAGCCTCTGCCAAACATATGGTTTTTGAGCAGTATCCAAAACCCAAGCATCTGACAAAGCTCTTTTCCCTGAAAGAGGACAAAATAAAAACCACTCTGGATAGATAATATTGACATAAGAACATCCACAAACAACACGCTAATAAATGCAATCAGAAAGAAAACATATGCGGATAAAAGAGGAGGCTTCTCGAATCTGACATCTGAATATATAACCACTGATATCAGCATTTTGTCAGAATGAGAATTTCTCATATCATGGTACTAGAGTCAGAAGATCAAGTATATGGTCTGCTGGCTGTAATCTGTATGCACACAGAGCGCAATTATGGAAATTCAAATGTTTCAAAAATGCAAACATACCAGAGGATGAACAACGAACAGTTAAGTATGCCAATGGAAGAGAGAGAATGAGGTGGAAAGTCAAGGTAAAGGGGGATGGAACTGAGATGGAACTATGCATGATGCATGTGATGAGTAAGCAACGTTACTCCTCAACAAAAGTTAACAAAAAAAAGGAACTCCAAAATACATATAAGAGAGGATCTACTACCTTCCATACCGAAACAAGCAAGCACACAAAACTCACAAGGCCATTATAAACTGTCGTTTTTCTTCTAATGTCCTTCAATTATACTACCTCCGTTCTTTTTCTATTGCAACAATTACCACTTTGGGTAGTTTCACATCTATTGCAACAATTCCACTTTTGGACTTTGATTGACATTATTGCCCTTACTTTATCTTACTAAAACCATCATTAATTACTCACTTTCACTCATAAAGTTGCTTTTACTTTATTAAAAATTGATTTCTCTCTCTACTATAGTTAATTAAAGGGTTCCCTTTATGCTAAACTACCCACTTATTCCATTTTCTTAAAAAACGTGCCTAAACCCATTGTTGCAATAGAAAAATCAGATAGTACTTGTCATTTTCATGTACCAATGATATGTTGATCTCCAAAGAGTGAAGGAGTCTTTTTTCTACTTAATGATTCAAAGGAGTAAATTAAAAAGCTCATTACACTACTAGCTTCTCATTCATTGTGAAATGGAAAAGGTGTTGCATATTGGGTTAAGGATCAATTGTAAACAACCTCTATTATAGAAGATTCTGAGATTGCTTACATTTGACCTACCTTGACCCATCTAAGGTGAAAACATCATTCGAAACATTAAACTAATACTAGAATTGTTATTGTTGTGGTTTTAAAAAAACAATGCTAGTCATTTCTAATTCCAATGCAATAACCAATAAGTCCTCAATATGTCTCCGCTACCTACAGATGGCAATGGGTCCAAGACCCTAACCGGATCCGCCCATACCCTACCCTAATTTAAGGGAATGGGTCTAAATTTTTTAGACCCTATGTGTAAGGGTAGGTTAAGGGTCCACTCCTCAAATACACATACCCTACCCAGACCCTACCCATGGACCCGCACAAACTAATATATATATATATATATCAGATATAAGAAACCCTTCTAGTCAAAATAAAATCCTCATTCTCTTACCCTAGCCGCACTCTCACAGTTTCATCTTACCTATATCTCACTCTCTCGCTCTAAACAATTTTCTTTATTCAATTTGGATGTAAGAGACTTTTGGGATGTGGAAAACTATGTAATCCTATGTAATATGATATTTTGTGTGTTAATTGACAATTTTATATATTAAATTGTTCTTAACAATTATATATCCACGAGAAAATGTAAGCGATTTTTTTTTTTTGTATTGGACCCACTATAGACCCTAGACCCTACCCATATCCTAGCGGACCCTACGGGTATGGGTAAGGGTCCTAAATTTATTTACACTATGGGTATGGGTAGGATATGGGTCTACATCTAAAAATTAGGGTATAGGTAAGGGTCTAACCTTACCCTACCCTACCCATTGCCATCTCTACCGCTACCCTTAAAAGACATTCGACATTTTATTAAGAAATAGAAGGAATACAGCAAAACCAATCAAAAGTATCCAAGTCATAAGTAGAATTATCTTTGGCAAGTATAATTGAGTTAAGTGGCAAATAAATAGAGGTATTTTCTAATTGCATGACTAAAATCATTCCTAGCCCGATTGGATCACCTTAACAACTGAACAGTATTTCTCACCTGAGAATTAAATGCATCAAAGAGAACACAGGATGAAGAACTAACCATCATTGCCACTGACAGTAACAAGGTATCGCTGTGCAACCAGGTCCATCACATGGCCATATCTAGGCCCAGGTCCTGGACCCTGGACAACTACTCTGCAAAGACATAGTTAAGGAAAGAAACCGAATGCAACATCAGGACATAGATAATATATATCCACAAAATGAAAGCTCGAGTCATCACTTCAGACTAGAACTTTATATACAAAAGACGTCGCTCACCTATGCCATTTGTACTTGTCATTGGTCAAATCAAGCACATAGAGATCATCCGTGGAATGCCCAGCCGGTCCTATGCCACCCTACCCACCACTCCAAAGCACAACATCCACATCAATAAATCGATACTACTATCAACTACCATGTCACCCTCAGCAAGTGAAAATAAAATAATATATATACACGGAAACCCGCAAATGCGTAACAAGTAAAAAGTCTTACAAACACTCACCTGAAACACAACCATAGTTCCGACTGCAGCAGCCGCGTGTGCCGCCCTTGGAGAAGGCGGATCACCAGCCGGTCTAATTCTGTTGTAACAATTATCAAAACCACAAAATACATCAGAATTCAGAAATGCCTAATCTAAGAAAACAATCAAGAGTAAATAGAGGAAGACCTGGTCCATTTCTTAGTAAGAACATCATAAGAATGAACAGAATTGGTAACCCCAGCCAACCCTAAATCACACCATCAAGCCAATCAATCAATCAATGAATCAACCAACAATTCAATTCAATTCAATTAAAATCAAAACGAAAGGGGGAAAATTAACTGATGCCGGGGGCCGAAGACGAAGCGCCTCCTTCAATAGCAGTTGCGCCTCCGAATAGAATGAGACGCGGGCCTTGAGATTTAGTAGCGGCGACAGCGGTGAGAGTGTGACCACAACGAGGACCAGGCGCGTCTTCATCGGAGTCCCAAAATGAGTCTAGTAATGGCGTGTACGACGGAGCAGGCTGAAGCCATGGCTTCGACGACGCCATTGAAGAAGATTACGAGAGGAAATTTCAGAGAGATTGCGGAAACCCTAGGAGAGAGAAAATCAGATTTTAAAATCAGTTGATCATGGCGCTGCTGGTGTGGTTGCTACTGTGCATGCTTTCTTGGTTATTTCAACAACAACAAAAAAAGAATTGGCGATGAGAATTTCCAGGGGGTTTTTTCTTTTTTTTTTTTCTTATTGGTTTGTGAATTGCAGAGGAGGCAAGTGACACGGTAGAGTGTTTTCAGGGGTTGGTGTTGGTGCCAAACTAGTCAACCGTTACTCCGCCAAAAGAGAAGATTGTTAGTCCCGTGCTCACACTGGACTACTGGAGAAGTCAAGAGAAAGAGAAAGAGAAAGAGAAAGATGATGATGAGCCAACCTGGAAAATCTTAAGAGTATAATTTGAAATTCAATTTAGGCCCTCTACTTTTGGACTTATTTTCAGTTCAGTTCAATTCAGTTCAGTTAATCTCTGCATTTCATTTTCTCTCAGTTTAGTTCAGTTCCGTTCAGTTCAGTTCAATTCAGCCCAGTTCAGTCCAAAAGAACGGGGCCTAATTCTTTTTCTTTTATCAATTATGACATTTTAGTTTTAAAGTAGTTTAGGATGTAACTAGCTTTGAAGCTTGTGCGTTACATGAGTTGTTGTTTATAGGAATAATTGATTCTAATAATACAACCTTTCACCGATTAATTTTTAATAAATCAACCTTTCAATTATTCTTGAATAATGCAACCTTTTGGAGGTATTTGCTTTTACTGGGCTTTGACGTTCTGATAATCAGTTTGTTTGGTAAGCCACATTTCCCAACTCGTCCATTGTTCCCTTCCCTTGCCTCCATGCCCCTACTTCTATGGTAAGGAGTTAATGTTTTAGAAGATTTTAAGTCATTTTGACTCACTAGAAGTAAATAGGGTATAAATGTTGCATTATTCAGAAATAATTGAAAGGTTGGTTTATTAAAAATTAATCGGTGAAAGGTTGTAGTATTAGAATCAATTATTCCTTGTTTATATTATTTTTTTGCAAATTTTTTGTTAACATTCTTGATTTTGTGTTGCTGTGAAATGAGATTTTTCAACACCATTTTATTTACATACTTCCTCCGTTTTTTTTCTATTGCAATAATCATCATTTTGGGTAGTTTCATCTATTGGGACCACTCCACTTTTAGTAAGAAAAAGCAACTATAGTTGACAATATTGTCTTTACTTTATGTTAACTAGCTTCATATGCACGCGATGCGTGCGTTAATTTCAAAACTTGTTATTCTATTATATACTACATTTGTACTATATTTATGATTAAACTTATAATGTGAAAGATTAATAAATAGATGAATTTAGATATATTAATTCGCTAATGTAAAAAACTAATAAAGGTTGTGAGTTATTTTTAATATTAATCTTTTGTGAATGAATTTTGAATAGAACAGAAATAATGAGTTGGTTTGACAGAATTAAAGAGTATCAAAGATAGTGAGTATTTCAGACTTTTCAGGTGGACGTCATATATACCATCTTCTCTTTAAAAAAAAGGTCAAGATATTTTGTCCATTTAATTTTTTGATTGAAGTATTTGATGCGTATACCATTTTTAACTTGTTTAGAATGGCAAGTTGAGATGAGAAAAGGGTTCTTTAATTGTTTTCTTTTTATAATTTTTTTCATTTCATTAATTAGATCATTAAGGGTAATTTAGTATTTTCATATGGGGACACCATCTTCCTCCCCCCTTCCCTTATATAATAGAGATAAATCCTTCATTAATTACCCAAATTGCCTCATAAAGTTGTGTTTACTTTTTTTTTTTAGAGGAAAAAAGGAAACTGATATTAATCAATGGAAAGCAAGTCCATCAGTAAATAAGGAGCCACATCCGTTGGATAATAGTTCTCCCAACATTGCTCAATCCCAAACGGAATAAACCTTGCTAGATTGTGAGCTACATAGTTCCCTTCCCTTTTCACATGAGAAAACATAATTGGAATAAAAGAAGAACTAATAAACATGATATCTTCTAAAATGTTATCCAAATCCGAGAAATAACAAATCGACTTAGCAAGCCAGGAGATCACAATTGGCAATCAAACTCGAGAATTACGTGGCTGAGTCCATGAACTTTCCCCAGCCTCGCAGCCATTGCAATGGCTTTGCACTCAGCTATTTCGGGCGGCCAGTAGGCCCGAATTCTTCGTGTTGCTGCAAACACTACTCGACCAGTGCTGTCTCGCGCTACTACACCAAGACCAATCCATCCATCATTACCAACAGCATCATCTGCATTTATTTTAAATTCTCCAGCTAGGGGGGACGCCAGACCCGAGAACTTGCTGCAGGGACACTCCTCTTCGCTCCATATATCTTCACAGCATAGTCACCATACTCCTTCACATGTCTATGCACTCGTTGAACCATCAGGGCTTCAGGGATCGAATTCTTGTTGAAAACTAAAGAATTGCGATCAGCCCAAATACTCCACGCTATGTAACATCCTTTTTGTCTCATTTTTGGATCAAGTTTACTCCATTGTTCCACCACCTCACACATCGGTAGTGTTCAGTTTTGAGGCACCATCTCACTGCAGCCCAGATTGACCCACGCATCACTGATCTTCGGGCACCCAAAAAAAGCGTGGAACAACGTTTCCTCCTCAATATGACTGCGTGGGCACCTACTATCCTCCGTAATGTGCCTGTATTTCAGAAAACTTCTCACAGGGAGAGTGTTTGTGCAATATCTCCATAAAAAATGTCGGACTTTTGGAGATACTTCAAAACCCCAAAGTGAGACCCAGGCCTGATGAAAATCCTCCAGGTTACAACCTTTACCCACCATGTAAGCGGTTTTCACGGAGTAAATGCCATCTTTTGTGAAAGCCCACACCATAGAGTCATTGGGGCAACGTATACTTAGAGGAATTGCGAGAATGCATCTTTGGTCTCTATCATTGAAATTGTTGCAGACAGTTTCGACATTCCACTCCATTTTTTCAAAATCAATTAAATCACTAACCTTTGTGAGACCCTCCACTCTTGAGCTTGTGACTTTACGCCCTTCCTCATCTGCAAGCCAACTATCTTCCCATATTTCCACATTTGCCCGTTGCCGATTCTCTAATGTAACCCTTCCTTAAGTAGAGGCTTAGAGCTCCAAATACTCCTCCAAGAGTAGCTATTTGAATACCCCAATCTAGCATACATCGCCTCTCCGTTAGGAAAATATTTTGCTTTTAAAACCCGACCACACAAAGTTGACCCACCCTGCACCAATCTCCAGTATTGTCGTCCTAATAGTGCGTCATTGAAAACCGAATGATCTTCGAATCCCATTCCACCTCCACACTTTGGAGTACACAATTTTGCCCAACTTACCCAATGCATCTTCCTTTCCGTGTCTTTTTGCCCCCACCAAAATCGAGTCATAGCCGAGTGAATTTGTTGGATGACAGAGCTTGAAATTTTGTACACCCCCATTAAATAGGTGGGAACAGCTTGAATTGCAGCTTTTAGAAGAATTTCTTTACCTGCACTAGACAACAACTTTTCTTTCCACCCTTGCAGCTTCTTCCACACTCTATTAAGAAGTGTGACGGAATGCCTAAGTATTTCACATGCTTGTCCACTTGTCGCATCTGAAGAACATCAATCAACTCCAATCTTCGCATAGAATTAACACCTCTACTGAAAGACTCCTCCGACTTTTCATAGTTAATTTTCTGCCCGGATGCTGCTTCATACTGGTTGAGAATATCAACAATCATTGAGCATTCATATCAAGTAGCTCTAGTTTAGAGTAAACTGTCATCAACAAAGAGAAGATGAGAGATAGGAGGTCCATTGCGACTAGCTTTGGCACCGTGAAGCATATTACTCCTAACTCCACTCTAGATCATATGAGAGAACGCATCTACCACCAAGATAAAAAGATAGGGAGAAAGTGGATGCCCTTGTCTTAAAACTCAGCTTGGAGAGACATTCCCACAAACTCTGCCATTGATGATGAAGGAGTAATTAACAGAAGATACACATTCCATGATTAGATTCACCCATCTCCCATCAAAACCCATGGTAAGTAGCAATTTCCGGAGAAAGCCCCACTCCACCCTGTCATATGCTTTACTCATATCAAGTTTCATAGCTACCATCCCATTGATGATGAAGGAGTAACTAACAGAAGACACACATTCCATGATCATATTTACCCATCTCCCATTAAAACCCATGGTAAGTAGCAATTTCCGGAGAAAGCCCCACTCCACCCTATCGTATGCTTTACTCATATCAAGCTTCATAGCTACCATCCCTTTCCTGCTCTTGTTACGATTTTTCATAGTGTGGAAGATCTCAAGAGCAATGAGAGCATTATCTGTTATGAGCCGACCTAGGACTAGGGGTGAAAGTTCGGTGTACGGTTTGGACTTAGGCCTAGTCCAATCCAATCCGAACAAAATTTGGATTTCAATTTTTCAATCCGAATCCAATCCAATTAGAGTTTGAGTCCAAACCAATCCAATCCGAATTTTCAGACGATAGATTGGATCCGATCCGAAATATCCAATTTTTTAAAACTCCATTTTTTCGATGAAATAAATTAGGCACGAGCATCAAAATAAAGTTTTCGATAGGTATTAACATCAAAATAAAGTTTTCGATAGTGATTAGGAAGTTAGCCGGTTAGAGTTTTAGCTGTAGGGAAAGGCCGCTAGACCATTTGGTTTTTTTTTAAAGAAGTATTTGTTAAACCCAATTCTAATTATACAATTCAAGGCATGTCTACTATTCGGTTATTTTGGATTTTTGGATCCAATCACCCTCAATCCGATCCGATCCGAAAATCCAATTTTTCAAAAAAATTCAATCCGAATCCAATCCGAACATAATTTGAGTCCAATCTGAATTAGTAATTTGGTTTGGATTGGATTGGATTTCGATTTTTATCCAAATAACTTTCACCCCTACCTGGGACAAAAGCACTCTGGTTCTCTGTTACAATTCCCGGGAGATTGTGTTTTAACCTATTTACAATAGCTTTTGACACCAACTTATATAACACGTTACACAGGCTGATAGGTCTAAACTCCGACATTACAGTGGGGGATTTTGACTTTTGGGGATCAAGGCTATATTAGTACAATTAACATCACTGGGGGATATCAAACCATGCAAAATACTACTAACATAAGTTGTTACATCATCACCAATAATATGCCAGAATCTAATATAAAAAATAGCATGCATACCATCGGGTCCTGGGGCCTTACACGGGTGCATCTGCCGTAGAGCCGCAAATATTTCATCTTTTGTGAACGGGGCAAGTAAAGCTGCATTTTCGGCATCTGTAATACAAGAGGGGACATGGTTAAGAACCTTGTCCATATTCTCCGATGTTGGGTTACTCGTATCAAAGAGAGTCTTGTAAAAGCTAATAGCAAGTTTCTCCACCTCCTCCTCATCTTCCTGCCACACTCCATCCTCATCAAATAACCCCCGAATAAAATTCATAGCCTTCCGTTGAGATGCTTTATGGTGGAAGTAACTCGTGTTACGATCCCCATCTTTAACCTCTGAAACCCAAGAGCGGAGGTACCAATATGCTTCCTGTTTAGCATGTAACTCATCCAACTGCGCCTCAAGAGTTGAACACATAACTATTGCATCCGGCGAAGAGTCTCGACATTGAGCTGTGTGAAGCTCTTTTTCGATTTTCTTTATTTTCCCCTCCAGATCTTCAAAATTTGTTTTCCTCCATTACACAAGACCCCCCGCTGTGGCTGTTATCTGCCCTAAAACTCCACGCCCCACCAATTTCTCCCAGCTTCGACGCACAATCTCCTCACACCCTCCGTCTAGCAGCCAACATGTTTTGAATTTAATTAAACCTCATTGCCCATCTCCTACGAGACTTCTTTTCCTGCTCTGAGAAAGACTATAGCAGCGTGGTCGGATTTATACCGAACCAAGTGTTCCACAAAGGCTGTATCATGTTGCGTGAACTAAGAGTGAGAAATAAGAAATCGGTCCAAACGTTCCCTAATGCGGGTTTCTGGACTTTGCCCTCTCTCCCATGTGTACCATTGACCCACATACGGGATTTCCCGTAACTCACAATCTTCCATAGCTTCCCGAAAATTAGCAATCTCCTTACGTTGTGTATCCGACCCTCTCTCCTTTTCATCGTAGCTGAGAATCTCATTAAAATTTTCCCCTATGATCACCGGAAGTGTAGAATCTGTGTAAAGAGTTCTCATAAGATCCCAAGTGCGAAATTTGTTTGAAAAGTTAGGCCACCCATACAATCCCACAAACTTGCACCCTTCACCATTAGCTAAGCTCAAATCTCTACAAATATGGTTCTGTGGAAAAGATGAGAGCTGGAAATTTATTTTCTCCTCACTCCAAAAAATGCATAAACCACCTGAATTTCCCCTACTAGCCACCCCCAAAGCATTAGTGAAGCTAAGTCTTGACTTAAGATCTTCCGCAACATTTTTTGAAATCATAGTTTCTGACAAAAATATAATATTCGGGGCAACAGAGTTACTCCATCTACGGAGCTAACGAATTGATCGGGGATTGCCCATTCTCCGGCAATTCCAACACAAGATTTTCATAATTCTTCGCGGGGTTGGTTTTCACCAACCTCCGCTACTAGAGAAGAAATGTAACTCCCCAACACCAGAAATAACTTTAGAGCGCTTTCCTCCTTGTTCAATATCATACATTACCACATCAATGCCATCCAAATCTTCAATACAACTCTTCCCCTTAACAGCAATGTTACCCTTTTTCTCACTAACCTTCCCCACTCCCTTACTTAATGATGACTCTCGAGTATTTTTCTTCAATTTCCTATCTCCCAAGCTGTGAGTTCCCATAACAAAGGTCAACATAGGGTTCAATGTGCCATGTGTGTCTTTTGTACTAGTTTCCAATCCCAAGAGATCATGTCCCTGTTGGCTCAGTTGCACGTGTTCCCTTGCAGTATTAAAGTTCTCCCCCACCACATTTTCACCTTATACCCCCCTCACCTTCGGCATCTCTTCAGGCACCTCGTCTTCTAACTCCCTCCCTTTCTCTTGTGACCCCTGCACTCCATTCTCCCTTGCTATCTCTTGTGGCCCCATCTCTCCAACACTTTGAGATGCTATTTTTAACAAGGGTATGGTCCCTGGTTCCTCTGTCGTCTGTTTCATTAGAACTTTGTCCGGATTTTCCCGAACTAGTGCTTTGCTTGAAAACTCCTCGTCTTCATGAAGCTTTGGTTCAATACACTGCTTCTCTGTCTCCGATCTCCCAATGAAGCTGAGCTTCCTTCCTGCACTTATAGCTGTAGTTTCCTCCAAATACTTCTGCCTCCCTTTACGAGGGGAAGCTTTCAGCCACATTCCCCATCCAAGCTATCTCTCCCCTTCTTCATCAATGGTAAAGGAGCAGTCTTTTTCACTATGTCCCATGTGCCCACACATAAAACAAAAAAATGGAAGCCTATCGTATTTAAATTCAATCGATACAAGGTTCCCGTTTTTGGTTCTGATCCTCTGAAAACGTCGCAAGTACATCGAGCAGCAGTTTAATTCCCCTATATTTTTCTAGTCCAATATCATCTTCTTCAATCTCTATTGTTTCTCCCCAGGTTTTCGTTATGGTTTTAATTGCATCATTCGAACGACAATTGAAAGGTAAATTGTATATCCCAACCCAAAAGGGTGAGTGAGTCAACGATACCTGGGATGGTTGTTCATCTCCTGTAATCTCATTCAATACAAGGAGATGTTGATCAAAGCACCGTGGGCCACCCTTAAGCACTTTGTCTTTGTCCTTCCAATGGAAGAATTGAATCACAAACAAATTTGCTTCGTTGGCCTTTATCACCACTTTCTTCGACACCGACCACTCCTGCGTCTTCTTTTGAATGCCTCCATATTGAAGGCTCGTTCCGTGAGCAGTTTCCTTACTACCATCAACGAGATCTTCCCATCGTCTTCCAATCCTCCACAATTACCCATGTCAACAAAAAGGTCTCCTCATCAGAAATTTTCAGTCTTGAGCACCGTTCCAGAATCTCCTCGGCCATCGTGTCGGGGATTAACCACCGATAAAGGGGTAGGGTTAGTCTATCTTTCGAGGGAGTCACTGTAACACCCCAAATATTTAATACTATTTAGTTATTTATAATATGATTTCCAATTGTTGATATTATATATTTCATATTTCTGATTGAACTTTGGTAAATTTAATCCAACAAGTACTTTCGATATCACCTTTTCTAAACAAAAGAATTATTTTAGTTTAAGTGTGCTTTTATTTGGTGAGATTAGTATTAAATATAATGGGTGATATTATAGCTTTATGTTTTATGAGATTTTAAGTTATAGAAAAAAAAAACAAGGAGGATCAAAAGACCTCAATCTCACCTCCTCTCTCTCTCCCGTGTTTTCATTTCCCCAAACCCCAAAAAACCCTCAATTTCCCCTCTCTCTCACTGTGAGATCCTCTCTGTGGCTTCTTTCTCTTCGCACCGTTTCTTTGCCTTACCGGCGTGATGCGTCCCTCCTCGACGTTATTAAACGGCGCTCATGCCACGTCTCTCTCTCTCTCTCTCTGGGTGATGTTGTTGTGGTCTCGTGGTTGGCGGTGTTGGAGCTCGGGTTTATATTTGATATGACTGACAGGGTCTCCAGGGTCTATCACTTATATAGTAGATTGGCAGGGTCTCCCGGATCTACTTAGGTTTATTAATTGATGTTGGAGTTGGCATATCAGAATTGGTAAACTGGCAGGGTCTCCCGGGTTTACCAATGTAATATGGGTGGTTGTTGAATGATTATGAAAATAAATGAACTTGACTCTTAATTCAAAAAGTTAATAAAATATAAGACTAATCTATGGATTTGATAATAAATGAGATTTATTCTTTGTTTTTATAACACCCCCACGACTCCTCCTTATATATACTAGGAGAAATTGCGGGAGTTGTTATGCCACGCATGATAATACGTAAGGCTAATCAGAGAATACAACGGAAGTCTTTTAAAATAAACTGGAAATACTTTAATACAACTGAAATAAGAAAGTATGTAAATGAGTTACAACTCGGAAACTATCCCATAATAGTCCCATCTTCAAACAAGTCAAACCTTGACCCCAATGGTCAAGTAAAGTTAAACATATAATCCAAAATAACTTAAATACATAAGAAAGTACTCGTGTACTATAATTCCCATCCAGATGCTTATGATTCCCATGTACATCAAGAACTTGTACCTGAAACTTCTCCTCTAAGCTCTGCTCGCCAAATGGGTCATCACAGGGTTGTTGAGGAAAAACAACAACCAAAGAAAACAAAGAAACACATACATCAGCAACGCTGAGTACAAAACACTACTAAACTAATGCAAATAATGATGCATGCAATCCTCAAACAACTTTGGCTTGCTCTTCTTGTGACACTACATGCGACAAGCACATGACTGAACTTACTAAATACTTTCTTTTATTATTATTTGGCAATGAACGGGCACCGTCCTCCTCTTGGAATCATACGGGCTACTATTCCTTGTGTAAGAGATCCCACACCTCTTACTAAAGTTCCATGAACTTTAAATAACTTGACTCGAGAATTTTAAGCTTGTTAGTAATGAAAGAGGGTGAGAGTGAGCCTCTAGACTCAACATCTCAGAGATAAAGAATACGAGTGACACCTAGTCCACTCAAAGATCTTGGTAATTGGAATTCCATAAACTTGCTCAATAAAATAAAAGCATTAGCATCGTCATGCTAAGCTATATGCAGGAGTGTAGTTTCACACTAACTCCCCCATTATGTTCAATACTCATGGGGGATCCATCCCAAGAGTTTTATTGCCAAAGCCCATTATGTGAGACACAATCACAATAATAATACATCTAGCAAATAAATTAATTTCTTATCTTTCTTTAACAAGTGAATGCAACAAACACCATAAGTAACTCGATTCTAAATCCTTTGAGACCTTGCTCATCTTATTACTTTAATGACTCCTTGAGTCCTTTCTTACTTTCTTAAGGATCCATGATCCAATCAATTGAGTCCTTGCTCAATGATTCAACTACTTGTGAGACCTTGCTCAATAACTTTAAAACTTGTGAGTACTTGCTCAACAAATATATAACTTCTAATGAGACCTTGCTCAATAAAATATATAACTTGTGAGACCTTGCTCAACAAATATATAACTTCTAATGAGACCTTGCTCAATAAAATATATAACTTCTAATGAGACCTTGCTCAATAAAATATATGACTTCTAATGAGACCTTGCTCAATAAATATTCTCATGCAAGCCCTAGCTTCAAGAATAAATTTAAATAACTTTAATCATGCTTAAAAGCAATTATCATCAATCACATGCTTTTCAAATATAGGAATAACTCAAAAGTTCCATTCCTAATCTCCTTTCTAAGTTCTCAATATGTACTCAAACAATTATAAGGCATAAGCCTCTCCTTACTCCTCATGCTCAATAAATAAACCTTTAAACACTAAAGTCAAAGGTCAAAGTGTATGTACCTTGATAACACACAAAATCAACAATTAAAAGCTTCACTTGCTTCTACTATGCTTGAAACCTACCAACAACAAAGTACTATCAATTAGTACTCACCAACAACAATTCAAGGCTACTAACAAATAAAAATCAGCATTTTAAAATAATAACAAAGCTGATTTTTCTTCAAAAATGCTTTAAAACTATTTTTGAGTCATAAACTTGAAAACCTTTACTAGTAGGCAAAACCCACTATAAACTAATACTTAAAACTTCATAAAAATTAATAATTTATTAATTTAATTACTGCTGTAATTTATTTACTAAATAATAACTAAAAGAAATTTTTTTTTTTACAAGTGGTTCGAAAACCACAAAAATCTGGAACAACAACCAACCGACACCACCACGGGCCAGCGCCAACACCGGCCAGCACCACTGCCCAGCGCTGCCACCTACTGGCTGGCACGGCGGTGGGACAGCGACCACGTCAAGGCCCAGCTGCTGCCACCACTACCAGCACAGCAGTGGTCCACGCAGCCACGTCAAGCTCGCCGGCGAGCCACCACCGTGGTGGCCGGAAAACGCAGGAGAGAGAGAGAAAAATAAAATCAGAAAAATTTAACTTCTTTGCTTCCTTTTGTTATTTGCAAGATCCTCCTACAATTTTCAAAACAAAAACTAGCTTAAAGCTTGAACTTTGAAGAAATGGTTGAAGATGGAGTACTAGAGTTTGAGAGAGGGAGAATCCTCCTTACTCCTTTTTTTTTTTTGAAGAAGAAGGTGGCTTGTGAATAATGGCAAAGTTAGGGTTCCCTCTTTTATAGTGTGGTCTTTTGGGTAAAAGACTAAAATACCCTTACTCATTAAATTACCGAAATACATTTGATAATGAAATTGCCAAAATAAACTTCTCACTAATATTACTAAAATACTTTCTTGAAAAGACTAAAGTACTTCTTTGTGAAAATACTCAAATACTCTTTTGGTAAAATGACCAAAATACCCTTCTGCTCTGAAATACTGAAATTAAATAGCTTTAATAATTCAAAAATGATTAAAACTATTTAATTAAATATCTTAAAAATATGGGGGATTACAGTTTTATACTTGATTATTGAAAGGCGAGTTACTCATACGTATAGATTTAAAGAATTAGTGTTTGTTGTCCAAATATGCTTTTTTAATTATTGTTGTTGCTGAGCATGGAGTGTCGGCACTCAGCTTTTGCTGAAGTGTGTTGTGTTTGTGTTTGTTTGTTCTTTCCCTTTGGGTTTGAACATGTGATGACCCATGTACTTTGTACAATGGCGAGCTGTGGATACTAGAGCAGGTTTCAAATTGGGATTCGAGATGTCGAGGTGAGAGCGACAGTTCATGGAGGAACTTTGTGTTGCAAAGAGTTTAAGATGTAAATTTTATTTGGGTTCGTATATATATATATATATATATATATATATATATATATATATATATATATATATATATATATATATATATATATATATATATATATATAGGTTTGTTATTATTAAATAAGTTTGATTTAAGATTTTTTCGATGGGTTGTAATATAGAGCAGGTTTAATGGGTTTGTGTTATTTGGATTCCCCGATTCCCTCTTGAGGTTGTTTCCACGAAAGCGTCGACGATTTGGGTCTGGAGCTTGAGATTATTTTATACTATTGAGCTTGTAACATGTTAAATTATTTCCCATTTTTGGGTTGCCCAAATTACAGAGAAAACTCTGCCGAAATTTGGAGTCAAATAATGAGATTATTGTATTAAAGTATTTGTTATTTGATTTTGAGGATCGGGGCGTTACAAAGTGGTCAGAGCAATCCTGCGACAGTGTGCTGAGTAGCCACCTAGTGGGGGTAAAAAATTCTTAGGATTAATCGAAATAAGTTTGGACCTATTAGTTGTAAAGTAGTATGATATGAGTTGAGAAATAAGAGTTGAGGATCTTGATTTGAGAGCTAGGTAGTTATCTGAATTTTAAAAGTATTGTGGAAAATTATACTTATGATTCGAGTATTGTGTGAACTATCATTTTGAGGATTTTGTTATTGTCAAAAGGGAGATTATTGGAGTTCCGTTTCTGATTTGGGTTATTAGCGGTTAAGAATCAAGTAATGCTTTTATAGGTTGTCATATAGAGATAAATTATTGCTTTTGGTTGTTATCAACCAGAGTTTCTTAAAATCTAGGTGTATTTTAAGGATTGCTTTATTTTTATGTGGGGAAATTATTTTGCTTGAAGGTCAGTTGTTATTTGGGAAGTAGTCATTTAGAGTACTTCAGAAAAGCAGATTATTGGAGTTTATTGGAATTATGATTAGAGTGTCGTGTGAAATATCATACTGAAGATTTTGTAATTCTTGAAATGGAGATTATTGGAGTTTCATTAATAATTGGGTTATTAGTAGCTAAGGATTGAGTAAGCATATAAAGGTTGTGATTTAAAAATAAAATATTAATTTGGGTCTTTATGAATTAGAGTTTATTCATTTCTAGGGTTTATTATGAGATAAAAGATTGGTGTTTGCTTTGTTTTGATCTTGGGAATAGTTTCATTTCCCCGAAGTCGCGGATCATTGACATTATATTTGATCTAGTTCTGTGATTTGTTTTCCAATTAACAAACCTCTCTAAATTTATGGTATAATCTCAATTCATTGGTTTCCTTCTTAAAGTTCGTGGACAAACTTTCTTTTAAGGGTGGTGTGATGTAATGTCGCGTATATTTCCATGATTGTTACAACTCAAATTGTGTCGTATATTATGTTGTGTGTTGTAATTGTGTATGACTTTAACTTATTTGATTGAAGTATGAGTTTTGTGAAATTTCTATAGTTTGAATAAGTTAGAAAGAATTTCAAATGAGTTTTGCATTTCAAATAAGATAGTTGTAATCTATTGTGTTATAATTGTGAATAACTTTTATTTATTAGAATGAAGTTTTAGTTTCATAAAACTTTTATCGTTAGAATATCTTAAAGAATTTAAGTGAATTTTATTTCAAATAAGATATTTGGGATCCAATGCCAACAAGTTTGCCCTTTTGTCTTTGCTCCACGATTTCGCGAGTCGAGTTGAAGTAGAGATACAAAAGATGATTGTAGAATGGAGGCTAGAGAACTAAGATCATAAGATTTTGAGAGTTTGGTTTTATTCATACAAATTTGGGGAATAAATGTGAAAATTCTTGGTTTTCGATCACTAACCCTACTTCCATGAAATTCTTTTGAAGTTTAAAAATGTGGGTATTTCACTTATTTAAAGTTCGAGGACGAACTTTCTTTTAAGGGGGATGTGATGTAACACCCCAAAATATTTAATACTATTTACTTATTTATAATATGATTTCCAATTGTTGATATTATCTATTTCATATTTCTGATTGAATTTTGGTAAATTTAATCCAACAAGTACTTTGATATCACCTTTTCTAAACAAAATAATTATTTTAGTTTAAGTGTGCTTTTATTTGGTGAGATTAGTATTAAATATAATGGGTGATATTATAGCTTTATGTTTTATGAGATTTTAAGTTATAGAAAAAAAAACAAGGACTTTGATATCACCTCAATCTCACCTCCTCTCTCTCTCCCGTGTTTTCATTTCCCTAAACCCTAAAAACCCTCAATTTTCCCTCTCTCTCACTGTGAAATCCTCTCTATGGCTTCTTTCTCTTCGCACCGTTTCTTTGCCTCGCCGGCGTGCTGCGTCCCTCCTCGCCATCATTAAACGGCGCTCATGCCACGTCTATCTCTCTCTCTCTCGGCTGCTGGTGATGTTGTTGTGGTCTCGTGGTTGGCGGTATTGGAGCCCGGGTTTATATTTGATATGACTGGCAGGGTCTCCCGGGTCTATCACTTATATAGTAGATTGGCAGGGTCTCCCGGATCTACTTAGGTTTATTAATTGATGTTGGAGTTGGCATATCAGAATTGGTAAACTGGCAGGGTCTCCCGGGTTTACCAATGTGATATGGGTGGTTGTTGAATGATTATGAAAATAAAAGAACTTGACTCTTAATTCAGAAAGTTAATAAAATATAAGACTAATCTATGGATTTGATAATAAATGAGATTTATTCTTTGTTTTATACTTGATTATTGAAAGGCGAGTTACTCATACGTATAGATTTAAAGAATTAGTGTTTGTTGTCCAAATATGCTTCTTTAATTGTTGTTGTTGCTTAGCATGGAGTGTCGACACTCAACTTTTACTGACGTGTGTTGTATTTGTTTGTGTTTGTGTTTGTTTGTTCTTTCCCTGTGGGTTTGAACCTATGATGACCCATGTACTTTGTACAATGGCGAGCAGTGGATATTAGAGCAGGTTTCAGACTGGGATTCGAGATGTCGAGGTGATAGCGACAGTTCATGGAGGAACTTTGTGTTGCAAAGAGTTTAAGATGTAATTTTTATTTGGGTTCGTATATATATATATATATATATATATATATATATATATATATATATATATATATATATATATATATATATATATATATATATATATATATATATATATATATATATATATATATATATATATATATATAGGTTTGTTATTATTAAATAAGTTTGATTTAAGATTTCTTCGATGGGTTGTAATATAGAGCAAGTTTAATGAGTTTGTATTATTTAGATTCCCCGATTCCCTCTCGAGGTTGAATCCGCGAAAGCGTTGACGATTTGGGTCTGGAGTTTGAGATTATTTTATACTATTGAGCTTATAACAGGTTAAATTATTTCCCATTTTTGAGTTGCCCGAATTACAGAGAAAACTCTGCCGAAATTTGGAGTCAAATAATGAGATTATTGTATTAAAGTAGTTTATTATTTGATTTTGAGGATCGGTGCGTTACATTATATACCATGGAATTGTGGCTATTAATGCAATGCAGGGCAGAAAACTTCTCTAGGTTTGCTCTGTTGGCTATTTGTTCTTGTCGCAAAAAAAAATCTTTACACAAATGTTAGCTTACTTTGATATTAGCCGCAGGCCGCATGATTAATTATCAACCCTTGTCACTTACTTTGTTTAAAGATTCACTACCATGATATACTTAAACTGATGAACAACGTGAATATCAACACCTACTTTATTATGGTTAGCACTATAATTATTTCAAGAGCTAATTGTTTTTATTTATGCTTTGGCTGAAGTTCTATAAGAATTATTATTATTTTAAAGGAGAATTATTTCCAAAGGGTTTTTATTAGATATATGATCTTTAATGATCGCAATTATAAAGAGGCAACGGCTTGTTATCTATTAGCAAGAACGATAGCCATTATATTATTTACCCATGAACTTCTTGTAGTAAGTCATGTGGACAAGGTAGTTCACTCATTAAGTAATACTAAATTTGGGGGGGGGGTGTACACTTTAGGAAAGGTACCTAGGCAAGGAAAATGAGTTTTTATTAAATTATATACTTTATAAAAGTATTACAAGTATCCAAGAAAAGTTTATGAAAATATTTTGAATGTTTAATTAAAATAAAGTGTTTATTATTGCGCATATACATGTACTCAATATATTTACTGACACACTTTTATTTTTGTTTGTTTTGTTTTATGGCTTTGTCCCTGTGATGACCCTATTTTGGCGAGCAGAATTTACAAGTTGATATGATGCATACTTCACATGGGGGAGCTAGTGAGGAATAATAATTAGTTCGGTAGTTATTATTTAATTTATTTCCTATTTTCCATTGTCATAGTTGAACAATAAATTTATATCAATAAAGAGAAGTTATTTTTATTATTTCCGTTGCATTATTAAAGTTTAGTTAATAGTTAGTATCTTTTAACCTTTAACGTTATCACGTGGCGGTAATACTCTCAAGTTTCTCAAAGCTTTTATATTAAAATATATTCTTCAAAAAGAGAGAAATTTGGGGGTGTTACACTTGAACCCGTGGTTGCTTTCTTTAATTTCACATTATTAAACCCTTTGTTAACTTGGAAGTTCGAAGAACTCGCTTTAGAGAAAGAGAGAATCTTTATGACTTGAAGTGTTTGCACAAGGAGGGATATATATATATATATATATATATATATATAAAGCAAGGAAAATCAGTTGAGATTTTTGAGGAGAAATTTAAAAAAATGGAAGCAATCATAACTTCCTTTATTACCTCAACCGCCTATATAAACTATAAAGGTATGTACAAGATATGTACATATAGTGCGTACCTTTGTTAAGAGGGATAACTGTAACAAAATATAACTTGCATAAGTTAAAAGATATTCGCTTAATTTTCGAAAAGAATAAAACTTCTCAAAAACATATATGTGTAAGTCTGCTGTTCTCCTCATCTATTCAGTACAGGAAACACCTGCATCTAGTTCAGGCAACTAAGCATAATTTCACCTTTATTCAAGCAACGATACTTTTGAATCTTTGTGGGATATAAAAAGCATCTACATGATAACTTGAACAACTAAGCAAAAATATAAAGACAATTCCACACAAAAGAGTACAAGTTTAACCATTAAGGGAAACAACTGAAGCCAAATTACCTAAATCTAATCAATCCTAACAAGATTCCTACCTAAAATTAATTAATCCTAATAAGACTCTTAATTTACAAAAAGACTCTCTATACAAAGGTTTTGTGAAGATATCAGCTATTTGATCTTCATTTTTACAAAACAACAATTCAACTAAGTCTTTCTCAACATTATCCCTAATAAGGAAATGGTGTCTAATTTCAATGTGCTTGGTTTTAGAGTGCTTAACATGATTCTTTGTATTAATAGCATTGGTGTTATCACAAATAGTAGGAGTACTTTTATAAACAACACCAAAATCTTTCAGCTGGTTCCTTATCCACAATAACTGGGAAAAACAAACTGCTGCTGCAATGCATTCAGATTCTGCCGTGGATAAGGCCAATGAATTCTGTTTTTTTAGATCCCCATGAAATCAAACATGAACCTAAAAAGTGAACCATACCTGTATTACCTGATGTGTTTTTCCTGTCAACAAGGAAACCAGCATAATCTGCATCTGTGTACCCTACCAGCTTAATTGACGTGCTTTTGGGGTACCACAAGCACAAATCGTTTGTTCCCACCAAATACCCAAGTAATTGTTTTTTGTTCTGATAGTTACTTGTTTTTAATCTGATTAAATTGTCGATTAATATTTTCCCTTATATTTAATTTATCAAGGTAATTTTGATTCCCTTTAAATCCTTTGATATTATAGATTTGGTCAATATATTTATTTAATTTTTAGCATAATTATTTCAACATAACTTCACTGTTTATAGATCCATTAGGCTAAGTTTCAAAATTTTATTTTCATTATCCTCTTACTATTTGTAATAGAAAAAGTTGGTTGAGACCAATTTCTCTTTCATCCAATTGTTTTCTTATAAATTTAAGTCATGTGACCCAATCTATCTCATTCCTTTATTATTAAAAAAAAGATTTTATATATATGTCCCACTATCAACTAATGTGCAAAGAATCTCCCTCCTCTTTTCTCTCATTTCCTTAATATTTGTATATGATAATTGATACCAAGTGAGCAACCTAAAAAAATATAGAGAGAGTTTTTTTGTTATTATGTGGCTCATCTATTTGTATTTCCTTAATATTTATACATAAATTTGATTTATTGTTTTTTTTTTCATATAGTGACGTCATTCTATCATGAGTATGTTCATTCTGCCAATATTTCATTGCTACACGTTTGATATTTTTTTCCCAAATTGTTGTGTCTATCAAGTTAAAAAATAATGCATGAAATATGCTACTTATGAAATTTGTGTAGTCAACTTGTGACTTGTAAATTTCTTGATCTGTACTTTTGTAGAAACATAATCATGTCTCTCCATTTAAGGACCCAATGATGAAACATACCGTAGTCTAAATTGAACCGACCCAACGGGAGAGCAGTCCGAAGAGCGAGGCCCAAAACTATTTTAAAGTATAAAGCTTATTTATTTGTAATAATGGTCCAAAGCCCTATTTTAAAGCCCAATTAATTATTCCTGATAATTAATTGTATTTTGAGCCCAATCCTTTAAAAAGCCCAATTAATTATTTATGATAATTAATTGTATTTATTAATTATTTTAATTAATATATTCAGAAATAAATAAATGTTTTCAAAGATATTTTTTTAAATTGAAATTAGATTTTATCTCGTGAAATTTGGTTTTCGGATTTAAAGGAGATAAAAGAAAATCGCACAAAAATGCGTCAAGTGAAAAGGCTGTCTAGATATGAAAATCGCCCCAATCTGCGCCTGACACGTGGTGTTGTGCGTCAAGCAGAGACGTGCGCCTAGGACACTCTCCGCGCAACCCACAATTTACTTTTTTATCTTTTTTTTTAATATTTTTGTATAAATAGGCCACTGATTTTTCGGATCAAAAAATACTTTAACACTCTCTTTACACTCGTATACTTGCGATCTCTCATACTCTCATATTTTCATATTTACAAACACATAAACACATATTCAAAAACACACATAAACACATACTTTGATCGATCTTCACAAGTTTTTGTTGAAAGGCTTCACGATTGCTCCTCCCGAAGGTTGTTGTTCCCTCAGAGCCAAGCCACACCGGTATATTTCTGAGGGTTCTTGAATAAATCTCTCTTATTTATTTTATTAAAGTTACTAACGTTTTATTTCATGATATAGATCTCTAGTAAAAAACCGTTCTTTTGTATATTCTAACATCTACTCCTTTATATTTTTCTTATATATTTTTATGATTGTCCTACTCATGTTTTCATCATCAACATGTTATCATTGCTAATCAAGACCTAAGGAATTATTCCAACATTAATCTAATAATTTGGAGAACCTATTTAGAACCCTGTAATTTTGATTGCTTAATGACATGTCACTAAAAAATAGTCTTTTTGATGTGTTTAATCAACCAACCTAGACTAATATTTTTAGGGTGCTTGAAAATATTCTCTGGTTATTCTTTTGCATAAAACTTGATGTGAGTCGATATTTAGTAGAGGCCAGCAATGGGCTAACGTGGTTCATGACCGTGTTCGTACCCTCACCCCCGAACTCCCTTTTTGGCTCATGACCATTAATGAAGTTATGATAGGGAAATATACATTGGATAAGTCTCTAAAATGTCCCTATGGTTTCTCAAATATCCAATTAGGTTTATGAGTCTTCCTTTAAAGACTTGTTGGCGACTTCAAAATATTTTTTTATAAAACCTTAACAATGGGGTAGTCAATTATGCGCTCACACCGCATAGGCGAAATAAAAATCACGCCTGTAATTTGGCGACTTTACTGGGGAGGATTTTAAAAAATTAATTTTTTTAAATAAGTGGGTGAAACTTGAAAAATATGATTCACTCTTTTTATACCTTAGAATAACATATTGTTTTGCATGTGCATGTCTATTGTTTAAGCCACCATAAGGACAATCTTCCTTACCTCATTAGCGCATGTTCTATGCGTGAGGCCACCCCGGGGGGTTTGTGCTTTGTCCTTCCGAACGCTTCCTGAGCGATAGTGTTGGATCTTAGTCATAAGCAAACCTACCCAGCCATGGCATTGATCTCTTGTTCTTGACTTGAGAACTGGAGTGCGTCTTACACATGGCCACCTTTCTAAAGCAAAGGTACGAAGCGTGGGATCAATCTCTTAGTCATAGACCCTTTTTAGCCTTAACCTAAACCTGACCAAAGTTGAAACGTATAACTGGACTTTAGGTTGAGAACTTTTGCATCCATGTGTATGTGACATTTGCTTGTGATTGCGATTTTTGCATGTTATTAATTTATCAAAACGTTGATATGTATTGCACCTAAAATCACGTCTAAAAAGATCGTCAAAATGGTCCAAATTAACTTTTACCGAATTGACAAAATGCATGCCGGGGGGCAGTGCACCAAACTCACCTAGGTGCGCCTGGCGCACAACTCTTGCACCAGACGCAAAGGCTTCGCGCTGCGCGCATTCTGTTACGTGACGCACAACCTATACGTCTCATGCTATTGTCAATTCGGTTATCGTTTAAAGTCCTAAAAGGTCTGTTAATAGATATGTCATTATGTCATGTTTGTCGTCGCGTCACGAAATTATGTGGAATTAGCCAAAAAGCTCGCCTAAATCGCCAAAAAAAACATGCCGGGGAGCAGTGCGCCAAACGCATTATGTTGCGCCTAGCTCACCGCTCGCGTCGGACACACAGGCTCCGCGACGCACGCATCTCTATTGCGTGGCGCGCTTCTTGTGCATCTCATGTTTTTGTCGATTTAGTCGTCTTAGTGGTCGATTATGTGTTTTTTCCCGTTTACATTCGCGTAGAATCATGGTCGTTCTTAGAGTCCTTTTGTCAAAAAATCAATCTCACCTAATTCTAAAAGATAAAAATTAATCTTTTTTTTTTTTAGTCTTATCACTATCGAGTCTCATTTAGATGAAAGATCATACAATTCAAGGTCATCCATTCCTTCTTTTCTATCTCTATCTCATCTTTTCATGTATATCAAGATAAAAATCAATCTTTTTCTTTTTTTGTGAGTCTTATCACTATCGAGTCTCATTTAGATGAAAGATCATACAATTCAGGGTCATCTATTCCTTCTTTTCTATCTCTATCTCATCTTTTCATGTATATCATTTAAGATTTCTTTTTAGTGTCCACCTTACTGTAAAAACTCCTTAAAAGTCCATCTAGCCCAAATGTCTAGGTTCATCCAGTTTCACTCCATTTAGAGTTCTTAACCTCGTCTAACTCTATTATGTTAGGAGTCTTAACCCCGTCTAGGTTCACCCGTCTAACAGGAGTCTAAAATTTGTTAGAGTTCAGTTCATCTTAGGAGTCTAGAATCCATAGAAATCCATGCATAATAGGCGTCTAAACCCATTAGAATTTCGTCCATCTTAGGAGTCTAGGTCCACTAGAGTCTCATGCATATTTGGAGTGTAGCCTCCTTAAAAGTTCATTAAGCCTAGAGTTCTAAAGTCATTAGAAGCCTATCAAGTCTAGCATTCTAAAGTCAGCAGAATTTCATATTTATTAGAACTTCATTCACATAGAATCCCTTTGCATTGCATAGTCCATCCTTCATACACTTCATGCATAACTAGAGTTCATAGGCATTTAGGAGTCTCATTGCATCCATACTCTCCATTTCATTTCATGCATTCTGCATTTAGTAGTCATGAACTACAAGCGATCTGATTCCCTGTACGGGATATGTAGGCAGCCTTTACAGGTTCGAACGCATAGATTGAGTCATGCATACATGCATTAGGTCTAGGTGCATCCAAAAATTCATGCATACATGCATTAGGTCTAGGTGCATTAAAAAAATTATTCAATTAGGAGATGCTAAGTTGTTACCAGAAGCTCAACTTTTAAATAAAATTTCTTTTCAAAATATACATTCCTTCGTCCCATTTCTCTCTCCACCATCACTCTTATTCAAAACTCCCACTTGATGATCCATTGTAGGAAATACACAACATGTCAAGGACACTTAAAGAACACATTGATGAGTTGAAGAGTATACTAGTAGATCTTGTAGCACGTGTAGTCGGACTAGGCAAACCACACTGTTCTTCAAGAGAATTGTAGTGCAAATTACAAGGCACTACATAGTTTTGGAGCAATAGTGACTGACCAACAAAGGATCAAGAGCTACATGACATCGCACAACACAGTCCACTTATAAATCCTTCCATCAAATCAGTCTCTGAAAGCTCGCCTCTTTTCAGAGGAGGCAAAAGAATTATTGATGATTCACCCAACATCCAAACATCTATGAAAACAAATAAAACTTGTGCTCCAATAGAGATACCTTTTAGACCTACACTGACTCTAACCATGCCTAAGAGAAAGCCTAAAAGAGAATTTACACCCCTGGATGTGAGCTATAACGTTGTATTTGTGTACCTTCATTATAGAAACTTGCTCTATCCTATAGGACCCACTCCAGATCATGAGGAAGATCAAAAAGGGCAAATTGGGACAAAAACGCCTATTGCAAGTACCATGGAGGAAATGGACATAGAACTAACGATTGTTATAAGTTGAAGCACCTTATCCAAGATATGATAGAAGATGGAAGGCTTCCAATTCTCTTGAACAAGACCCTAAATAGGATAAATGTTGACATGGGTAAAAAGGATTATTTAAAACCTCGACGAGCAAAATGGACCTTCACCCCACTAAAAATGAACTACACTCAAATTTTTCACCAACTCCGGGCTAAAGGAGCAATTTCCCCAATTGGACCCTTAGAAGACTTACCTAAAGAGAAAAGAGATCCAATAGGGGATAAAGACTCCTATGGCGAATACCGCAGAAGGAGAGGTCACCAGACTGAAAGGTGTATGGGCCTTAAGGCAATTGTCCAAGATATGATTGATGACAAAAGACTTCAATTGCTATCAGATCCAGACTACGTAGACATATCTCCAGTCCCAATAGCATATATTCACTAAGATATTTGGACTCGCTTAAGTTCAATCAGCACGGGAAAAATACACCTCTTCTCTTTTCATTTAGAAAGAGACCTCATGAAGACCGAAACAACGAAGCTGTCTCGTCACGTGACGTAGGAGTCTAAACTTAGGATTTCATTTTCTGTTTTATTTCTCTTATGTGCCCAGTCTAATATAGGATTTTCCCTCTTATTGCTTGTACTCATAATTTTCAATCAATAAATGATTATTTATTTATTTATTCTCGAAATAAATGAGTATTTATTTATTTATTCTCGAACCTTGCATTAATGAGCATCAATGGAAATCACGATTGTCGCCTTAAAAGAAAATAAATTTATAATTCTCATGATTGTTCTAATTAAGGCAATGAACACAATTGGCATAAAAGAGGCATCCCTCCCTTTCTCCAATCCTTATCATCCACTTCAACCTAAATACATAATATCCCTCTCCCTTTAACCTGCCTCATGGGAAGTACATTTGACAGCCATTCAATGTAAAGAGCAAGCAAAAAAAAATAGAGCAAAAAAAAAAAAATCAAAGCAAAAAAAAAAGCAAAAAAAAAGAACAAAAAAAAAACAGCAAAAAATGATGAACAAAAAAAAAGTGCAAAATATCAAAAACAAAAAGAAGTGTTGCAAATAAGCCCATCAATAGCTTTGTTAAATGTACTTCTTTCAAAATTGACGGGTCGTTGTAAACTCGCCAAATTTAACCTAAACTACCCAATATAGGGTAAGTATAGGGTCGAATCCACAAGGAAATAAGGTTAATCGAGGGTTAATTTGCTAATTACGATGAGCTAAATCTATTTTTAGGGTTTTTCGATAGTTTAGCAATAATTCTAAAGTCTAAGGAAACTAGGATATTGGCAAAATAAATCAACAAAACAAGTAAAGGAGATTAAATAAGGGTAAAGGAACTAGGGGATTAGGGGATTCACCAACACTTAATCCAAGAATCCAATCATCAAGCCAAGGGGAAACAAATGGGGGATCACAAGGGGAAAAATCACGCAAATCCAATTACTCTCTCGAGCTAATTAGAGGAGCTTGATTAGTCACTCATGACCTATTCTCATGGCATGAGCAACTAATCTAGCCAAATCAAGCGCAACATGATTAATTAAGCTTCCCTAAACTAGAAAATACCTATTTTCATGGAGATCCTAGTCTAGCAACCAAACTTAGTTTAATTTATTCCTAGCTTCATCTCTCAATCCTTCACTAGAAATTCCAAATATGCAAGTCAAGTGGTGATCAAGCACCCAACAAACCAAGTAAAGCAAGTTTGATCAACAAGTTCAACCCCAAAAGTTAACCCCTAACCTAGATTTAGGATCCAAAGAGTAAATGAAGGTTACATCCTTTCCCCTAGTAATAAAAGTACTCACACATCATGGAAATAAAGCAACACAAAACTTGAGATAACTTCATCATCATAACCATGGAGGAAAGAGAAAAAGGGAAAACCAACAATTAATAAACAAGATCTAAGCAACAAAACAATGACAATGACAATGAACAAGATTAAGGAAAGAAAAGAAGAAATAAACAAGAAAATACCAATTTTTAAGCTTGCAGAAATGGTGAAAATGGAGTTCAAAAGCTTCAAACCTCAACTTTCTCTAACCTAGGGTTCTAGATTTTGAATGTTAAACAAGATTTAATCTCTCTAATCTGAAAATAAAATTGCTTAACCTAAAATAAGAGGAGTTCCTCTTATATAGTCCTTAAAATAAAACAAAGTTAATTACATAAAAGCCCCCGTACAAAAGCATCAAAGTAGAGAAATTGTTTCCGGAAAAATACCCCGACCCGGGCGGGTGACACGACCCGAGTGCTCGGGTGGCTTGACCCGGACGGGTCCACTGATCAGGAACAAAGTAGGCTTCTCAACACATCTGACCCGAGCGGGTCTGTGGACCCGGGCCCTTGGGTGAGCAGACCCGAGCCCTCGGGTCAACAGACCTGGGTCGAGCAATCAGTATGCACTTTGTTGTAGCCTGGACTGACCCGGGCGGGTCAGGTGACCCGGACCCTCGAGTCAGTCAACTTCCCTCATTTTTCTCCTCTTTCGAGCCTTCGATGCCCCGTGTCTTCAATATATTGCCTCGGGTTTGTGCATAGGTCCTTCAAGTATGCTCCCAAATCCTGAAATAAAAACAAACACCCAAAGAAAAAGCGCAAAGGAGGAAAAATGCACAAAAAGAAGGAAAATGAAGAAATTTAGCCTAAACTAGCCTAAAAGCTATCATGAAAACTATTAAAAACTAATCAAAAACCAAGTATATAAGCCAATTATATATGGCCCGGAGCGGTTGGCAAAAGTAGTTGATCTGGTTGAAAACCGGATCAGTTGATCGGTCAACCGATCCGGTTTTAGTCGAAAATCGGATCAGTTGACCAGTCAACTGATCCGGTTTTCGACCAAAACCGAATCGGTTGAGTTTGAATGAACATAAAAAAAAACCAGATTTGCTAAGTGAAGGACGACGAAAATTGACAAAGCAAACCAGTTCAACAATGAACGACGAACTAAAGAACGGCAATTACAAAAAACCAATTCAACAATTACTAAAGAACGAAAATTATAAAAAACCGGTTCAACAATTACTAAAGAACGAAAAAAACAACGAAATCGTTGACCGAAAATTATAAAAAAACAAAAATTATAAAACCAAATCTAACTAGATCTGGAATTACAATGACAATTTGCAAATATACAAAAAAACGAAAATTACAACCTAAATATACAAAAACGAAATCTAACTACAAAAAAAAAAAAAAAAAAACTAGATCTGGAATTACAAATGAACGACGAACGAAACCTAACTACAAAACTAGATCTGGAATTACAAACGAGCGACGAACGACGAACGAAACCTTGCGACGAACGAAGGAGATTCTAAATGAATCGCCTCACCTTGAGACGAAAGAAGGAGATTGTAAATGAATCGCCTCACCTTGCGAAGAACGAAGGATATTATTGACGGCGACGACGATGACGATGGCTCGTTTCACACGTCGCAAGAGAGGATGAGTTAGAGAGAGAGAAAGGGGAGGGAAATGACCTTAACGCGCATTTCACCTTGCTTTTTCGTCGATTGGAGGAGCAACTTAAGGTGTGGTGGTGGTTTTGGGAATCGGTGAAGAAAGGACAGAGGAGGGAGGAGATGTCGTGGGGTGAGAAAGAAGAGAGGAGAGAGGAGAGAGAAGATGGGAGAAATTTAGGGTTTCAAGGGAATGGGGTGAATGGGGTGAGAAATTTAAGGTTTGGGAAATAAAAGGGGGAGCGAGCTGGGCCGCGTGATATGGGAATACTGATTTGGGCCGCGTCCCTTATATAGACCAAGGGGATTAACTGATCCAGTCATGTGAACCGGATCAGTTAACAAAAAACCGGATCAGTTTTATGTTAACTGATCCGGTTCACTAAAGGACCGGATCTGTTTCTTTGCCCAGCTTTCCCTCCCAATTCTTTGCGGATTTTCGGATCCGGTTTTGTAAAAACTGGATATGTTACTAAGTGACATATAAGGTTTTTTCCACTAGTGATCTTTGCTTGTCCTCAAGCAAAATAGATTAAAACATAAGTAGGAGAATGAAAATTTATAAAAGGAAGAAAAAGGAAAAAGGAGGTAGGATAAAGAATTTACACTAACTCATTTTCGTAGAAATCACGATTGCATTTAGCACATGCAACAAGCTCTTTAAACCCCTAGATCGCTCTAGAGGGCTAGTGGGATCTCGCGAGGGTTTCCAAAGAGTTTTCAAACCCACAACTCTAGTTTTTCATCAACCATTTATTCAATCAAACTCAAGATTAATGCCCAAGTCAACTATCAATGAAATGGTTCACAAGCAAGGATAGAGAGCAACTTTCAAGACAACTAATTTTAAAGTGTACTCATAGGTTATGGGTAGAGGAAGAGACTAATCAAGATTGCAATAGGACACCTAATTAGACTTTTTACTTCCTCATTAGATCTGAACACCTAGCTATCCAAAAGACTTAAGGCTCTTCAAATGTAATAAAAGCTTAAACCACTATCCCTAGACACACGAATATGCCTTAAACTCCGCTCTACTCAAAACTTAAGAAAGATAGAACTAAGTGTGGGAGGCATCCACAAATTCTTCTATTCTTTTTGCTTTTCGTTTTTTCTGCACTTTTTTTTTTCATTTTTCACGCCTTTTTTGACTGTTTTTGGCTTTTTCTTTTTCCCTTATTACGGGAATTTTTTCTATACAAGGGAGAAGTAACTAGTAACTACTCACTAAAGAGAAACATAAGAACTTGTGACTTTTTGTGCCACTTATTACAAACGAAAAGAAGTAAAAGCTAAGTTTCTTGTAGAGCTTTGTTGGGGACATGATGAGCATATCTAGGGACACAAGGGACCGCAAATTTGAAGCTAAAATTATCCAAGCATGAGCAACATAGTCAAGATTCAAGACTAGACATCCAATTGAGCATTCATTAGTTTCATTTTGGTAGGTTGTAATGCAATCAAGATTAATCACCTCCTAAAACACCACAACCCAAGCTCACACTCTTCCAAAAGGTACCTCTAAACATGTACTCAAAATCAAAGCAAGGACTCCACATATATCATCAACTAGCATCTTCCTTGGGCGAGGAAATCAAAACTTTATTCAAAGCTAAATCTTTTTGTTTTTCTTTGTTTTTCAATTTTTTTAGAACTAAAAACAAAGATTGAAAAAGAAGGAAAAAAAAGGAAAAGAAAGAAAGCTAAAACAAAGAAAGAAGATGAAAAAGGAAAGAAAATTGTTTTTGGGTTTTTAAAAGTATATAATTTTTTTTTGTTTTTTTTTCATTTTCTTAAAAACTAAGAAAGCAACCAAATAAGAAAAATAAAATCATGGCATAACACATATTAACAAGCATTGGCCCATTCACCAAGCATAACCATAATCACAAGCAACAATTCTATCAAAATAAAAAATAGCAACAAGGATCTCCTAACACCTACCCCGAAAAGTAGAAATCACCCAAACAATGAAAATACCCCCCAAGCCAAACTAGACACCGTTCGCGGTGTGAAAGGAAGAACAATCGGGGAGGGGGGGGGGTGGGGAAAGAGACCAACTCAATGGTCTGGATCCTCCTCCCCCTCGGGGGGAGGCGTGGGTTGCATATAAGAGGGGTAGGGGGTGCCGGGAGGAACCATGTTGTTATCATGAAAAAATTGCAAGAAGGGCGAAAGCTATCTCGCATTTCTTGTTGGAAGGTGGTTAATCTTTGTTCAAAACTATCAAACCGCTTATCTATATGGGCACAAATAGGGGCATAGTCGGAAACATAGGTGGGATGGGGTTGGGGAGGAGGAGGAAGAGGGGGAGGGGCGGAAGAGGAGGAGGCAAGCTCATGGGGATCCCGCCTTTGGTAGGTACGGATCTCCGTGTCTCCCTCCGCGGCTTCCAGGATGAGATAGTTTGCTACCTCTGTTTTGATTTCGGTGATGCTGCGGTTTGGAAGTTGAATGGAAGACGTTTTACTAATCTTCCAAGTAAAATGAATTCCATTCACAGTAAACCAACGGGCATCCTGTAGGTGTTGTTGGTTTATGAGGTTCGGCCCTTGGACCTCGGGGGTCCAAGGGCGAACTCTAAAGTGCTTAGCAATGGTGGTAATTAAACCGCCCACAACAATCGACCCACGTCCGTGAGTCTTTGGGGTGCCTACTCTTTGGAGGTGATGGGCAAATATCAAAGGTATGTTTAGCCTTTTATGTCTCCATAAGTAAGAACCTATGATCATAAGTTCAGACTGACTTACTTTTGAGTTATCCTTCCTTCCAAAAATAGTGCTCCCCAAAAACTTACGGAATTACCGGATAGCCGGTTGGTGGATAAGTGAGTCATTCGCGTTTTTGGCTTCGTAACTTTTTAACCCACTTATCTTACACCAACAATCATAAAGGTTGAAAGAAGGTGAGGGAGTGGTGCTCGATTCAATTTTTAAATAAAAAATTTTCGCAAAATCGGCAATAGCCATAGAACGAGCAACATGCCCTATCCTAAAATGAAGAACGGTTTCGGCTCCAGTTGAGCATGCAAGCCGTTTCTCTCCGTTTACTTCCAAAGAGCTAAGAAATTCGAGTGTTATGCATTTATAGGTTTTCTTTCTCATCATTAACACTTTTCTCAATTATAAATCATTTGCAATATTATTAAGATCCCCCCTTATTCCCATAATGATAACAAAGATTCATCAACAAAGCGGGTGGGAACGAATTCTTTAGCCTTAAGGGCTTGAAATCTAGTGAAATGCTGTAAACCATCAAACTTAAGAAAAGGGAATTCGGGATCATGAAACTCACCGGGGGCATTAAGCCCCGAGACGTTTTCCTCCGCTCCTTGAGATTGTCGGCTTGAGCTAGCTTCTCCCGCTTGTCTACTATACGCTTTGATATCCTCCTCTCCATGTGTTGAACTTCTTGTTGCTCAAAAAATCAAAATCCCGTAACTAGGTGTGGTGGGTGGAAAAAAGTGAAATTCTTTTTGTTTGTTTTTGAGTTTTTTATGAGAGAAATGGGAGGGGAATGATGTTTTAGAAGGAATTTGTGAAGAAATTTGAGTGGAAAAGGATGAATTTGAGAGTTATGGTAAAATTTTTGAGGAGAGAGAAAATGGTGAGAAATGGTGGAAATGGGGTTTTTGAGGAAGAAAAAGTTGAAATTTATGGAAGAAAGTTGATGAGGACGAAGATTTGTGAGGGATTTCAACTTTTTGAGTGGTGAGATGGGTGATTTGAGTGAGTTTTAGAGTTAGGGTTTGAGTTTGAAGAAGGTTTGAGAGATGGGTGAGAGGTTGAAGATGAAGAGTGAGGGGAGAATGAAAAAGAGTTGGAGAAAAAAATGGCTCGGTTTTGTTCAAAACGCACACTGACCACCTGACCCGGGCGGGTCCACGCACCCGAGTGCTCGGGTCTGCTGCTAGGCTCTTTCCTCCAACGCCCACGACCCGGGCGGGTCCACGCACCCGAGTGCTCGGGTCGAGCATCCCCGTCGGGTCGTGTGCCAACCCGAGCGGGTCTATTGGTCAGGAAGTTTCTTTTTATCTCCCTTTGAGCGACCCGAGCGCTCGGGTCAGCTCCAAGTTACTTTTTTTTGGGTTTTTTCTACGTTATACCCTTGTGTTTCTTTGAATTCTACGTTGTACATCAATATTTTTGAAATTCCACATTATAACCTTAAAGTTACCAGATTGGGGTACAACATAGAAAATGAAGAAACACGGGGGTATAATATAGAAAATCCCTATTCTTTTCTTTCTTCTTCGCCTCTCTTTGCTCCAAAACTCTCCAAATTAGTTCTAAACACGCACAAGTCAGAAAATCACCACAACAAGTAATTCAAAAGTCACAATAATATGTGAAAATCCATCATTCCAAGTGAATCAAAACCAAAAAGAAGAGAAAGAAGTAGAAATAAGTGAGAAAACGGGTTGCCTCCCGCTAAGCGCTTGTTTTAAGTCATTAGCTTGACTACCATATATCTTTAATCATCAAGAGGGGAGTAGTCCTCAAGAGCAATAGAGTATGCTTCTTGAATAGGTGCATGTGGTATCCGGTTTTTTACTGTCTTAATTAACGGTCTGAATCCTACAAAAGTCTCTCATTGGACTATGAGTTTTAGAAAACTTTGAAGTCGCCACCCTATTAATATCCGAATAGGGACAGATTTATTTAACAAATCGTTTTAAAATCAATTTCAAGAAATATCATTTAAAACGATGATGACTTCATATGGATAAGGCTTTTTGAAAATTGTTATTTCATACCATGAGATAGGGTTCGGGGTTTAGGTTAAGAGGTGCGAACGTCTGGAACTCGTCTCCTCTTCCGTTCTATAGAACGAGCTCTTACTAAATGCATTATTTTCCATTTTAAAGTAATCATGGCTATTAAAAAGAAAGAAAATCACATAGTTTGCACATATACACATCAACCATTTTATTTAGGACCAATATATCATTTGTACATGGCAGGTTTGAGCATTGAAGTTGCACTACGTACCAATCATTGCGGGATTGGAATCCACTCATAGATCAAAACCATCGTAGTTCGATCTTATGTCTCGCCCTAAATGGCCAATTCCATTGGGGAAGAAAAGGAAATAGATTATGAATAACTCACCTTTAGAATTAAACAAATCTATTGGAAAATGAGGTAATCACTCCAATTAGTGATTGAAATGAGATTAAGATAATCACCTTAATTAGTGATTAAATATGAAGGATTAAGATAACCACCTTAATTAGTGATTAAAAATGGAGGTTAAGATAATCACCCTAATTAGTGACTAAACTTAAGAGGAAAGGCAATCACCTTGATTAGTGATTAACAATGAAGGTTAGGAAGTAATCACCTTAATTGATGATTATTCAAGGTTTAAGATAATCACTCCAATTAGTGATTAAATGAGAAAAATAATCGTCCTAATTAACGATTATTAAGGTTTAAGATAATCACTCTAATTGTGATTAAATAAAGGGGGTTAAGTTAATCGCCTTAATTAGTGATCAACCAAGGTTTAAGATAATCACTCTAATTAGTGATTAAATATGATGAAAGGTTAAGCTAATCACCCTTATTAGTGATTGAATGAAAAGTTTGAGTTAACCGCTCTAATTAGCGATTAATCGAGGATTGAAATAACCACCTTAATTAGTGATTATGTTTATGATTTTCAAGAGTTCTTAGAAGTTTGCTTCCTAATTTGAAGGCTTTTGAGAAATAATATTGATTGAAGATTATTAAGTCATTTAGAGAGAAATGATCAATTTGAGATCAAACTTTGAGAGATTGTGTTTGGCTAATTGGAATTTGGCCATTTAAAGCGAGACACGTGAAATGGCCTAAAATCAATTTGGAGATCATAATTACCAATCTAATTATGTCAAATTATATGATTAATCCATTTGAATATGGAGAACACATTTTTAAAATGTAAGATGGATCATCATACAATTTAACTTAGTTAGATTTACAACTTTTCCTCTTAATTGAGATTGGGTCATTTAATTCATATACTATGACATATTGGCTCAACATGCAAAATTTGTAACATTGGTTGCTCATTTTATTAAAAAAGAGTAGTGGAATTATTTATGAAAATTATGCATAAACATCTCCATGTTTTTATTAATGAGTGATGTAATAACTATTTACAAAGAAATTATTATTACAACAAAAATGTACAAATCTATGATCTATACAAATCTTCAATCTTGATCTTCACCATGATGCTCCTTGATCTTCATCTCCTTGAATGGGCTTTGGAATTCATGTTTATTTGTAAACTTGTGAAAAATTAGAGATTAATTAACCTCTTTGATTTTGATTTTTTATGACAATTTTTATTGATTTTTATTTACATGATGAAATGAGTCAGTTTAAGAGAAACTTAAAATTTCATGATTAACATTTTCGTATCAAGAAAAAAAAATTGTTTTAGGAAAGTTGAGTTAATCACTTTATTTCATTTTCCAGATTGCACTTTTGTTCTTGTACTGACTTATAAAAATCATAACTTTCTGTATAAAGCGTTAAATTGATAATTTGATATACCTAAGGATAAGTCAGTAAGTTATTTATGTTGTGTCAAAATTTCACAAGCTTTTAGTGATAATTCGAATTATCGTGAATTTTATGCCAAAACTGGTCAAAACAGGACCTTATTAAAGTTGTTCTTTGAGATCCAACTTATTAAACTTATTTTGAAGTAAATTTTGGTATGAACATTCTAGACACTTTGAAGAACTATACTGGAAATTTTCACTTGAATTGGACACTTTTAAGACCCTTATTTATTTATTTTCTTAACTGAAAAGAAAATCAGTATTCTGGAATTAAGTGATTTACATGAACGGTTTTGTGAAAATGATGTAAAATTGTATAAAATTCATATGAATATGATTTTTATATTTTTGAAAAGATACTGATGTTTTATTCAAACTTGATGTTTTTAGTTTTATCTAAATGATTTTATTTTAAACTTTATTGACAGAACAAGCTTAGGTGGTACTGGACAAAATCAGTTTTGCACAACAATGTTGTATGATTTTTAATTATTTACACAAAATTCGTTTTTTAGAAATTCCAGAGCCCAGTTGCTGGAAACATCTTGCACTTCATAGGAAAAATATCTATATATATATATCTAAAATCTAAAGTAACCAAATGCCATGCTGCCACATGTACTCCCCTCCTCCCAAACAAATGATACAAATTGTAATCAACAAAAATGTATGTGTGAAGACTCGAACACGCAACCTCTCATTTGAAATACGAAGACACTAACCAACTATTCTACAATAGTTTTTTGGTTTCTATGGGAAAAACAAATCTATATACATCTAAGATTAGGAATAGACCACCTGCAACGATGAGACCAAGGAACCAAAATACTGGGCCGACACCCATGCCCAATAAATGTTGGTCAGCTTCCATCACCCCCTATGAATTGGATTAATAGACTAGAGACAGGAAATAACATGCATTTTTAGCAGCAGCATATGTCATCGCAAAAGCAGCTCAGGCCATGATACCAAGCTAAGACACCACCTCCACTTTTCATTATTTAGTAACTGCTGCACAATTAAAAGCCCCACAATTACAACTTTTCAAACTTTTCAAAAAAAAGCTTTTCAAATTTTTATAACATCTGTAATTAACACTACTACACCGTTTCATTGCATCGGTTGTATTCTTACACATCAACCTACATTAAAAAAAAGATTGTATTATATTTTTTATAAGTAATTATATATTTATATATATGTACTCTCTTGACACCGAGGTTATACTGATGAATAATTCATGTTATAATTTATTATGTAGAAAATTTAAAAAGAAATCGAAGATAATCTAATTTCCTAAGCACAATCCAATGTCTATAACTCTTTTTTTTTCCACTTTTCTCAAGTGTTTGATTTAACACTTCAAATTCACATTGATAAATAATTAGGGGCATCACCCGAGCCAACAACTAGTTAAATCCAATAAACTATTCTGATAATACAGACGAAAAATAAAATGTAGTACGAAATTAAAACTGATTATAATTACAGCATCACATTTTCTTTTTTTTAGGGATATTATCTCAGGTAACCCTGACATATAGGCCTTTTTCCAATATAACCCCGACTTTGACAGCCCTGTCTTCGATAACCCTGAACTTGGTTTTTGTCATTAAATTAGACGAACTTAGAGACGGCGTTAAGTACTCTCTAATTTTGTTTGACTTTTGCGAAATTCATCTCTTTCTCTCTCTTGTTCTTCATCTTTTCTCTCTCTTGTTCTTCATCTCTTCTCAAGCCCATCATTCTCTTTTTTTTTTCTCAATCAATTCTCCAAATCAAAACTTTAATCCAAAACATAACAAAACAAAACAAAAAGCCACAAAATCAAATTCAAGAAATCACTTAATTACGCCACAAATTCAAGAAATCCAAGAAATCACAAAACAAAAAGCCACAAAATCAAATTCAAGAAATGAGAAATTAGAGAAGAGAAAAGGCAAAAATCAAGACGTTGCCGCTGTTGCCCCGTCGTACACCTGCTGCCCCGAGTTTCTCCTCCTCTGCTTCATTGCTGCCCCTGACCCCCGCCACAAGACGTTGCTGCCCCTGACCGGAGCTCGCCTCCCCTTCCCTTGCTTCTGTTTTCACGTTGCTGGAATTTCGAAGGTGCCGGCTATGGTGGTAGTGCAGTGGGTGTCGGCTATGGTGGAAGAATGGAGGTCGAAGAGAGAATGGAGGTCGATCCGAAATTTTGTTGGGTTGCTGCCAAGAACAGGAGGTCAAAGAGAGAATGGAGTCCGAACCCTTTCTTCTTCTTCTTCTTCTTCTTCTTCTCCGGCGACTCTTCTCCATGTTCTGCCACTGCTACTTGCTACTTGCCGCCGCTACTTGCTACTTGCCGCTGCTACTTACTACTTGCCGCTGCTACTTGAGATAAGATAAGATGAGATTAAAATGAGAAAATTTCTGGGTTTGATGTATTTTGAGGGGAAATTTCTGGGTTTGATAGATGAAGATATGTGATAGAAGATGAAGAACAGGACAATTTTTTTATTTTTTCTAAGAACACCCATTGGAGGAAATCTGGATTTTGTTATGATTTTGGGTAATGGGTTTGGGAAAAATCTGGATTTTGTTATGAGTTTGGGAAAAATTGATGAAGAGATGAAGAACAAGAGATAGAAGAGATGAAGAACAAGAGAGAGAAAGAGATGAATTTAGCAAAAGTCAAACCTAGTTAACGGCGTTACAAATTCCGTCTAGTTTAATGACAAAAACCAAGTTCAGGGTTATCGGAGACATGGCTGCCAAAGTCAGGGTTATATTGGAAAAAGGCCTATAAGTCGGGGTTATATGAGATAATATCCCTTTTTTTATGGAGATGTTTATGCACAACTTGTCTTGAATTTTTTTATGAAAACACTTTTGGTGATGAATAACAACTTGATTAAGGAAAATCACATAATCACATTGTTTCCTAGGAGTCACCCCATTAGAGGTGACTATTCTAGGTGGGGTGATTTAAGGTTGGGAACCTATTAGGACTTTCACATACCCAAATCACTCTAAAGATTAAAAAAAATGATAAGAAGAAACAAGGAGAAAGTTAGTAGATAATTGAGAAGATAATCAAAATAACAAGAGTTTCAACTTTACCTTCCTAGCTCAATGATGCACTTCCTTTTTGCAAATTTTTCTACCTTTTTTGTGATTTTATTAATTTTTAAGTGAGTTTCTAAATCCTCTTAATTACCAACTTAAACCCTTTTTTTGTGTTTTTTTCCTTCTTTTGATGAACATTTTTTCTTACTAATTATCTTACTAACTTTTACTTTCTTTTCTTAAGTGTGATTTTTTAGAGGAAAGGAGTAGAGAAGATGAGAGAAGTAGTGAAATTAAGTTGAATTCCTTTCAACTTCTTTACTTACTAATTCAAACTTTTACTTAGATGGAAAGATTAAGGAGGAGAAGAGTAGTAGAGAAGATGAGAGTGAAGTTGAGTTGTGTTTTTCTCAACTTGGTTTTGAAGTAAAAAAAGGAGGGTATTTATAGAGAAATGAGATGGATGAACTAGGGTTTCAAAGAAGTAGAAAATCAGATTTTTAACCCAAAAGATCTGATTTTGCTCATCCTTAATCACCCTAATGACATCACTCTAATGACCTCACCCTAATGACATCATCAAATCTCTTTGGAAACACAAATATTCTTATTCTTTTTGGATTTTCTCATAAATGAAGCAAAATCAGATTTTCAGAAAATATTCTTCACTAAACAACCTAATACGTAAAAAAAATGCATAGAAAAACGTGCAAAACAAAGCTGATTAGAATGCTGCGCCAAACGCAGGCGCCTGCGCTAGGCGCAAGGCTCCGTGTCTGGCGCAGGGCACGCTTGTGCGCTAGGCGCACAATCATGCGTCTAGTGCATGATTGTGTGCTTGGCGCACACTCGATTCTTCCGGAAAAAATCCGAATTTCCCCCTCTTACACATGGGATTTGATTCTTATTCTCACATCTTTTCATGATTCTTATTCTCTAACTAATGGATAAAGGATGTGATTAATGGATAAAGAATATATTCTTATTCTTTATCCAATGAATAATGACTTGACCATCAAGAAAACTGATTATTACCGGTTTTGGGATACGACTAAAATCCCGACGCCTAATCGCTACTCGTTTTCCATTTTTTTCGAAAGACTTACTTAAAACAATTAACGAAAACTCGTCAAATTAATAAAGACGAGCATGATTATACTACGAATCATTTTATTAAAATGGTGGTTGTAGTTATTGACTACGACTCACGGAAATTATGTTTCTAAGCCGAAAACGCATGACTAATACGCAAAAATAGAAAACCATACGATGGAATGAAACTCGCGCTCCGGGGCAAAACACGCATTTGATGGGGGAGCGCGCTCCACGATGCATGACGGTTTTTGTTATTTTCATTTCTTTTCAAAATCTTTATTTATCCGAAAAAGGGTTCAAAATTTGGTGTCTACAGTGCACCATCATAATATATCTTGAGTCTTTGCCCATTCACCTTGAAACACCCCTTTGCATCATTGCAAATTTCAACCGCACCATGCGGGAATACTTGTTGCACGGTGAATGGACCACTCCACCTTGATTTGAGCTTTCCCGGAAACAACCTCAACCTTGAATTGAACAAAAGGACCTTGTCACAAACCTTGAACTCCCTCTTCATGATTTGTTGATCATGCCAAGCCTTCGTTCTCTTTTTGTATACACGGGCACTCTCATAAGCATTTCTCCTAAGCTCCTCAAGCTCATGAATATCAAGCATCCTTCTTTTACCCGAAGCTTGAAGGTCAAAATTTAAAGCCTTGATGGCCCAATAAATTTTGTGCTCCAATTCCATGGGCAAATGACACGATTTCCCATAAACAAGCTTGTATGGTGTCGTGCCAATAGGGGTGTTGTAGGCCGTGCGGTAGGCCCATAATGCATCATCCAACTTGGAAGATCAATCCTTTCGAGATCGGTTCACCGTCTTCTCCAAAATAAGCTTGAACTCCCTATTAGATATCTCCGCTTGACCACTAGATTGGGGGTGGTAAGAGAGGCCAATTTTGTGATGCATCCCACACTTAGCAAGAAGGGCTTTGAATGATTTCATGGCGAAGTGTGATCCCCTATCACTAATAATGGCCCTTGGAACTCCGAAATGGGGAAAGATCACCTTCTTGAATAGCTTGGCAACTACCTTGGCATCATTTGTTTATACCTTGATTACTCTTTGAATTTCTATTAGCTTCTAGGTTGTGATTAGAGCAATTATAGTGTGATTTGTTCTTGAATCCGTGATTTATGTTAGTGGACAATTTCATGAATTATGTCTGGCTAATAATTGTTCGTACAGATCAGTCTTACTTTTAGAGGCCTAGAACACACTAGTAATTCTGATTATGTTAGCGATCGTACTGTATATGTTGAATTATGAGCGTTAAGACCCAATCATAGGATTAACACTTGCTCTAATTACTCGACTCTAGACCTAGGTATTATTAGTTATTTGAACCCTTTTGATTGGTATAAGCATGGTGGACCGAACTAATGCCCTAGACTTTTTATTATTTGATTAATCTCTATTTTACTCTTCTCTCAATAGTGTTAGTTTAAAGTTCAGCTGTTTTCTCCCTGATTTTGTCTGAAGTAGCTTTTTAGTTGAACATTAACTGTGAAAACCTGTATACCTGTGGATTCGACCCGTTCTTGCAAGACTTTGCTAACAACAGACACCGTGCACTTGCGGTATTATATTTAAAACACATCAAGTTTTTGGTGCCGTTGCCGGGGAAACGGCTAGTTTTCTATTTTTTGTTTGATTATTTAGACTACTTCTTTTGCCTCATTGGAACCTCATCGTTCCAATTGAGGCATTTTTCACTGTTTTTTTTTTGTTTCCTTTGTATGCCCAGGTCTAGAAGAAGAGGCGCCCTTATTCCTGCGGACCTCGATCTGACAAAGACCCTCAGGCAAATTCGAAAGGAAGTGTAGAAAGCAAAACAGTCTGTTCAGCAGAAAACCACGGAGGGAGAAACTTCGAGTTCAGTCATGTCAAAGTCACTGAAGTCTTATGGGGTGCCTCACCCTGACAGTCTTTCCACTGGACCCACCATGCCCACCATTACCGCAGCAAACTTCGAGATCAAACCTGCACTCATCAATATGGTGTAGCAGAATCAATTTGGTGGCCATCCTACTGAAGACCCGGCAAACCATCTGCAACGGTTTCAACAACTCTGTCGGACCGTGAAACATGTCGGGGTCACTCCAGATCAGTTAAAAGTAATGTTGTTCGAGTTCTCACTAAAGGATAGAGCACATAAATGGCTAAATGATGTGAAAGAGACTGAATGGAGTGGCATATCTGTTGCGTTCCTCAAAGAATATTACCCTCCAACAAAAACAACAGATATCAGGAACAAATTAGCCACGTTTTTCCAAGAGCCTGATGAAATACTTCGAGAAGCGTGGACTAGATTCAGAGATCTACAGAGGGAGTGTCCACATCATAACATGGACAAATGGTTTCTGACGCGGACATTCTACAATGGTCTGCAGCCTCGAACGAAGAGTACGGTTGATTCGTCTGCAGGAGGAGTATTCTTGGATAAGGAAGTAGACGCAGGCTATGAATTCCTAGCAAATCTTGCAGCCAACGATCACTCCACTTCCAGGAGTCTCACAAAGAAAGTATTAAATGTCGACGCCCTTGCATTACTAGCTTCTCAAGTGGCGCAGCTTAATATGAAAATTGATGCACTGAAACCTTCTACTTCGACAACTCCTCCTATAAGCATCAATGCCATGTCTGCAGTCGCACCCATTACCTCATCTTACTGCGAGGTATGCGGAATCTAGGGACATTTTGGACATGATTGTCTGTATGGTCAGCATAATAGATCCCAAATAGAGCATGCACATGCTTTTCAGCAACGACCATCTAACGACCCTTACTCCAACACTTATAATCCTGGGTGGAAAGATCACCCCAATTTTTCCTATCGGAGTAACAATATCCATAACCCACCACCACAAAACACCTATCATACTCCACAAACACAACCCCAAACCACCGTACTACCAAAACCAAGGTGCTCCTCAAAATCCCCCTGGTTTCCAAAGACCCGCTCCACAAAATTATCAGCAACCACCACCACAAAATGTAGTCTCCCATGAGCCTACCAATTCTAACCTGATAAAGCTGATACTGACTATGCAGAAAAATCACGAGGAGACGCAGAGAGATGCGAAAAATCATATCAAACTCCTCGAGACTCAAATTGCTCAGTTAGCGGGAAACAATGCTCAGAGGCAGCAGGGACAATTGCCTGGGCAACCTATTCAGAAGGAGCAAGCAAATGCCGTTACACTTCGTAGCGGCACTGCTTATGATGCTCCTCCCATGCCCATTGATGATGCTGCTCCTAGCAAGGAGAAGCAGGTGGTAGAGGAAGAAGCGGAGAAGAGTTCGATGTCTGAGGTCGAACTAGCTAAGGAAGATCAGACAGGAAAGCAGAAGGAAAAGGTTTCTGAAACGCCTATTTCACCAAGGCTACCTTTTCCCCATAGGATGCAGAAGTCGAAGGTCGATCAGCAACTTGGTAAGTTCTTGGCTATGGTCAAGAACCTTGAGGTAACAATTCCTTTTACTGAACTTATTTCTCAAGTGCCTGTTTATGCTAAGTTTTTGAAAGACATGATTACTAAAAAGAAAGACTTTGGTGGGGTAGATCGAGTCGCTCTAACTGAAGAGTGTAGTGCTGTTTTACAAAATAGAACCCCACCTAAGTTGAAGGATCTTGGTAGTTTTTCCATCCCTTGCCATGTAGGTGCATTATTTATAGATAAGGCATTGTGTGATTTAGGTGCATTTGTGTCTGTCATGCCTTTGTCTGTCTGTAAGAAACTGAATATGGGAGCACTTAAGTGCACTCAAATTAATTTGCAAATGGTCGACCGTTCTATAAAATACCCTCTAGGTGTATTAGAAGACGTCCATGTTAGGGTGGGAAAGTTCTATATTCCTGTTGATTTTGTTGTGCTTGATATGGAGGATGATGCCCAAATTCCAATTATTCTTGGTAGGCCGTTTTTGTGTACTGCTGGTGCTGTTATAGATGTCAAGTCTGGGTCTATGAATTTGAGTGTTGGTGATGATAATGTCACTTTTAAACTAACCAATGCTGTTAAGTCTCTTATGCTTGAGCAAACTTGCTGCAGGATGGATATTCTTGAGGAGATTGCTCTATCTGCACTCCCGCAGATGCTTTGTGATGACCCTCTAGAGGTTGCACTTACTATGGATGTTTCCCCAGGCATCGATGCTGAAGTCGATGCCTACATTATCGATTTGGAGGGACCTCAGGTTGAAAAGGGAAAAAGATCGGTGGTTATGGAAAATGTGCATTCTACCTATGCACCTCAGGTAACATGCCCGACCGCAAGCCAGAGTGGCAGTCTTATATGGAGTAAAATGTTTGATGAGGGGGGCACTCATTGCCAAGCCCCTCCGATTTGAGATTGAGGAGAGAGTGAGAGAGCGGGAGAGTACTAACGTTAATTTATCCTCTGAGCATCGTCCTATAGTTCATCTTGCGGCACTGAGGACATTGCCAAGTTCAACTTGGGGGAGGATTTCTGTATATATTTTCTCTCTCTTTTATTGCCTTTTAGTGTAGATTTTTTGCTTTCATAGGCTAGATTTATTTCCTTTCAAAAAAAAATGTCGAAAAAATACAAAAATATGATGTTCATGACTGGTTTGATTGCGTCCCTGTGCCCCATGCTGTACTTTGATTGAAAAATGATTTGACTTTGTTTTCTAGATAGCTGGGCATTTGTGATTGTGAGGCTATGATGTGATGTTTGATTGTTATGACTCTGAGCAGATTATGATTATTATACACTGTATTTGACTGCATGCCTGAAAGGTTAGACTGTGAGGCTTATCTCTTGCCTATTGGATTTATATCATTATCCAGTCTGTTTCTTGTGTGTTAGTTCCTCATTAGCTGACTGATCTTGACTTTGACAACGTACTTATTGATATCTGATGACTTGTGGTAATTGCTATGATAGAGGCGTTCTTTTGTCTGATTCTCGAGCCTCAGAGTTTTTTTTTTGATATACTATTATCCTCCTTAGCCCCGTTGAGCCTAATGACTGTTTCATGTTACTAAACCTCATTACATGCCCATGACCCTTATTCTGATATTATTCCCAAGCCTAGCTTGGGGGACCATTTGTATAAGTTAGTTTCTGAGATGGTTTTTATGAGTTACTTAGGATGGAGATGATTGTATTTTGTATGGTTTGAAGTTTGAGAAAAAGAAAAGAATAAGCAAAGTGAGAAATAAATGTGATTGTTGGATCGAAAAAATGCAAAGAAAAAAGAAAAGAAAGATTAAAAAAGTTCAAAGTTCCTTCTTTCACATTGCTTGTAAAGAAAAATCCATTACATTGCTTCAAGGATGAGTTTATTGAAGATTTCATTGATTCATAGAGTTGGGACATTGTTATTGGTTTTGTGTTTTGGGTGATACATAGGACTCACTTGGCCTTGTTTTTAGTGACTTTTGCTTCCCCATTCTTGGTTTTTCCACCACATTTCCTATACATATTCCCTACCCTTACCTAAGCCCCATTACAACCCTGAAAAGTCCTCTTGAGATTATGTTTACATTGTTTATTGGATTGATGTGGAGTCAGTTTGTCAAAGTTAAAGAGTATATCTACTAATCGAGTCGACTTGATTAGGATGAGCGACATTATACCTTCTTAAACACATGAGAGTGTGAGTGGGGAAGGGATATTTATGGGTCGGGTCGGTGAGTGTTCGGGCACATTCTTTGCCTGCCACAAGATTGAGAGGAGTAACACCTTGGTGATCACCCTTTCAGGATGTGCATGTCATCTAAGGCAGTTGAGTTTGATAATTTGCTTGGGTGATTGGTAGTTAGATTAATCTGAACAGCTGAACTTGAATTTTGTCTGCTTGAACGGTTCTTAGTCATGAAAATATTTTGAACTGTGATTTTCCTATCTGAGGGGTGAGACAACTATTTCCATGTTCATGTCTTGTTTGCTTGAGGACAAGCAAAGGTGTAACTTGGGGGAGTTTGATGTGTCACATTTATATATAGTTTTTAGATGCATTTTGATTGCATTTAGAACTCTTTTTAGAGCATTTAGGTGCATAATGACATGAATTACGTAAGTTGTGCTCTACTACTCCCCGTTTGCGTGTTTCGATGATTTTCAAGTTATTTTGATGCAAATTGATTATGATTATCTAAGATCAAGCCTATTAATCATTGAGGATGAAGATAGCTTGCACAAGGATCACAATGCATCCATTTGTGACAATTTCGAGTTAGAATGAAGCAAAGAGTTAGTGAAAGAAGTGCCAAAACTGACACATGTTCACTATTTTGATCATAACTTTTGATAGAAAATTGATAATCAAGAAATTCCAGTTGGGTTGGAAACTAGACTTTAAGGGCTTTCCAATGATAGGTCACACGCTCCAAATGAACTTCTGTTTTGAGAGATACAGCCTTCGCAAGTTGATACAAAATCGCAGTTTTCCTGCCCGATCGGGCCCGAGAACATATTCATCTGGCTGCGTTTTAGAGTTGAAAACAAGAGGAAAAGACTCCCGCCCGATGTGATCGGGCGAGCTTGCCCGATCGGGCGGGCAGTCCGTCATATTTCCGAAACAAAGAGCTTTTCGCCCGATGGGGTCGGGCGAGTTGGCCCCATCGGGCCGAGCACCCGGAAGCCTATTTTTGTTAGGTTTCCGCACTATCTTTTAAGGCTTTTCTCAGATATTATAAATAGCTTAGTCTATTGTTTTGTCAGACACTTTTCATTATTCAGGTTTTTTATTCAGAGCTTTAGAGAGAACTTATTAGTTTTTACTTACGGAGGAGATCGAACCTTCATATTGCTTTCATTATTTTCCGTCAATTGGTATTCCTCTTATTCATTGTTCTTAGTTTCTTTTCTTTCTTAATCTTTTATTGTTTCAATATAGTTAATTACTCATTCATCATGCAAAGTATAGATTTTTATATTAGAATTGTTGTTGTTTATCTGATAATGAGTGAGTAGTCGTCTTTCTAGGGTTTTAGGGAGGGAAGCCATGTTTATACGTTGATTACTCTTTGAATTTCTATTAGCTTCTAAGTTGTGATTAGAGCAATTATAGTATGATTTGTTCTTGAATCCGTGATTTATGTTAGTGGCCAATTTCATGAATTATGTCTGGCTAATAATTATTCGTACTGATCAGTCTTACTTTTAGAGGCCTAGAACACACTAGTAATTCTGATTATGTTAGCGATCGTACTGCATATGTTGAATTATGAGCGTTAAGACCCGACCATACGATTAACACTTGCTCTAATTGCTCGACTCTAGACCTAGGTATTATTAGTTATCTGAACCCTTTTGATTGGTATAAGCATGGTGGACCGAACTAATGCCCTAGACTTTTTATTATTTGATTAATCTCTATTTTACTCTTCTCTCAATAGTGTTAGTTTATAGTTCAGCTGTTTTCTCCCTGATTTTGTCTGAAGTAACTTTTTAGTTGAACATTAACTGTGAAAACTTGTCTCCCTGTGGATTCGACCCGTTCTTGCAAGGCTCTGCTAACAACAGACATCGTGCACTTGCAGTATTATATTTAAAACACATCAAAAGTAAAGCTCCTAATGTCTTGATTATGTATTGATATTGGATTTGCTTGCCTTTTGTTTCAAATAAATCATTAATCTACAATTACAATGTAAAATTTAATAAGCTTTACCCTAATGAATAATCTCTGTATGATCTCCTGATGACATCCCAGCACTTGGTGTCATGTTAGTCATGTTATGCTTTTTATCCACTTCCTTAATCTATGTCCAACATCTTAGAATAACACTTATTTTTAAAAGGAGGGAGTATTTTTTAATCAAAAGGAATAACGGTATGCATTTTTAGTTTGATGTGTTTGTTGCAATGCTATTACTTCTCTGATAGTTTTATCATTTTTGTTCGCACAGAGGTTGCAAGAACAATTGAAGCAGTAGCCTAGGTCTCTCCCTTTTGATGAGGTATAGTATTTGCTAATCTCGTTGTCACCCCACCACCACCACACGCACACCCTACCAACATTTCTCACCTCTATGATTAATGTTTAAATACTGCATTGACCTATGCTGCCATTTCAAGGCTTGCAAACAATACTGTGTTTTCTTGTCTCAAGCTTAGCGCCTGTATATTTTATTACTTTTGCATATACTTTTCTGTAATATAGGAAATCCTCAATCTCTTGGTCAGCATCCAATCACATTTTTTCGGGAGGTTAGTCGCCACAGTTGGGAGTCTCACTAGCTGTTATACTTTATATTAATGATTTTTTAATGTGATCAGGTCTTTTGCACTGTGTGATCATCCAAGCATTTTGGATAAAAGTGAAACACATGGCTTGCACTCTTCAAGTATGGCTTGATGGCCCCATGAACCAAAACTGCTCCACTCCCTTGGCTTTTGTTGTTATATTGTGACCAGGCAAATTCAAAATAGAGAAACAAAGGAAAAAGTTACAATGATTTACTTGCCCGATATCTAGGGAGGCTTTGGTAAATCTGGGCTACAATGCATCTACAGTATAAAGCAGAGCAATTGCCTACACCTAGCTGCTGCCCACGAGCTGTTGTTGCCCCCAAGCTACTGCTGCCCACAAGCTGCTGCTCAGCAAGAGTATTAAAAGATACATAATTTTGTAACTTTCTCTTATTTGTATTAAAACATAATTTACAATAAAAAATGATACTTTTATATATGTGTAACAGATTGGGGATAATTTAGGACTGAAAAATGAAAAAAAAAAATTGTTTTTTTGGGTCACAAGGGCTGCGGTTTTGATTAAAACAGCAGCCCTTTATCTATAAAAAGGGCTGCGGTTTTGGGCCTAAATCGCAGCCCTTGGGAGTAAAACTACAGCCCTTCCTTTTTGCCCAAGGGTTGCGGGCCAAAAACGCAGCCCTTAGGGCTATTTTGACCGCAGCCCTTGACGTTTTTTCCACTAGTGGAGGCATAGTCCTCTCCTCTTTTTCTAATGAAGCCTCCAAAACCTCAAAGCTTGCATGAGTAGGTTGGTAGATTGGTGGTTTGTCCATGGCTTGCTTGAGGTGCCTAGCTTCACCCTCCTTTTCTTGTTCTTCCCTTAGAAGCACATCTTCAAGAAGATCCCTTGCTTCAACCAAAGCCGTTAGGCTTAGCACTTCTTGCTCAAGGGCATCGATTGGATGTACTTCTTCCATAATAGGAGCTTTCATGCTCTTGTTGAAAGCGAATTCCATCTTCTCATCTCCAACTCTCAATGTCATTACATCTCTATTCATATCAACTAGCACTCCGGTCGTTTTCAAGAAAGGTATTCCCAATATAAGGGGTACTTGGGAGTCTTCCTCAATCTCCATCACTACAAAGTCACAAGGAATGAAGACTCTCCCAACTTGCACCGAAACATCCTCCAATTCTCCAACGGGCACCTTAACCGAGCGGTCCGCTAGTTGTATCACTCTTCTTGTGGGTTTAAGCTCAAAGTTGAGCTTCTTTGCAATGGAGAGTGGCATTAGGCTTACACTAGCCCCAAGATCGGACAATGCTCTCTTTGGCTCCAAATCTCCAATTCTCAAGGGTATGGAGAAGGACCCCGGATCTTCAAGCTTTTTGGGGAGCTTGTTTTAGAGGACCGCGCTAACTTCGACGGTGAGAGCAATGGTGGAACTTTCTTCAAGTTTCGACTTGTTAGAAAGAAGTTCCTTTAGAAACTTGGCATAGGTGGGCATTTGAACCATAGCTTGGAGAAATGGAATATGAACTTGTAACCCTTTCATTACCTCAAGAAACTTAACAAATTTGTCATTTAAGTGCTTCCGTGCAAACCTTTGAGGATATGGAATCGGAGGAGTGTAGCTTTTCATTGGAGGAGGCTCTTTGCTTGATGTTTTGGGTTCAACAACTATAGGAGTCCCATCCTCATGAATGTCTTCCACAATGACATTTTCAACCTGTTTATCCACTCCACTATCAACATCCTCACTCTCCTTGGAAGGACTAGCATCATCAAGTGTGGGCATCTTAGGACCCTCATAGTGAGCCCTAGATCTCAAAGTGATGGTTTTAGCTTGCTCTCGAATGATTGGTTGGCTAGGAAGTTGGGTAGAAGAATTTTAGGAATTGTTGCTCACTTGCTGAGCCACTTGAGCAAGTTGTGTCTCAATAATCTTGTTGTGAGCATTCATTTGTTGGAGGGAAGTATTTATCTCTCCAAACTTCCTATCATTATCGGCATTGGTTTTTGTTTATTGAGCTAGGAAGAGTTGGAGAGTGGATTCTAGGGAAGATTATTTTGGTTGGTTTGGTTCAAATGGAGCTCTAGGGGGTGGTTGTGCGAATGCTTGTTGGGGGTTATGGAATCCGGGTGGTCTATTTGAGGCTTGGTAAGATTGGGGTGGTTGAGGGTTCTTCCATCCACCACTTGCATTGTTATTCCATCTTCCTTGATTGTTGAAGTTAGGATTTTCCTCACCTCTAGTATTCACCCATGCAACATGGTCCATAGATCCACCACAATAAGAACTAGCATGGTCCGATCCACCACAAATTTCACAAGAAAAAGCTTGAGAAGTGCCTTGACTAGGAGATGCCAAGCTTATCTTTTACAACTTCTTTGCAAGGGTATCAAGTTTTGCATTAATGTGGTCAATGGCATCAAGATCATACTTGCCTTTGCTTGCATTCTTCTTGCTTGCGGCTCTAGTAGAATTCCCCCAAGAGTAGTGTCTTACTACCTCTTCAATTGTAGGCTCAATATTGTAAACCAGAAGCTTTGTTAGTTGGACTCCGGCACCCGAATCAAGACTTGCACGGGTCATAGGAAGAAGATCATCATAGAAGCTTTGCATAAGCATCCATTGACTATAACCATGGTGAGGACAAGATCTTTGAAGGTCCTTGAACCTATCCCAAGCTCCATATAATGTCTCATCCTCCTCTTGGGAGAAATTAGCTATCTTCCTCCTAGCTTCTGAGGTCTTCTCTTGAGAATAGAATTCATCCACAAAAGTCGCGGTCACTTGTGCCCAAGTTGCCCACAAGAGAGAAGTGAAATAGGTTGAGCCTCACAAACTCTTGACTCACATTGTTTTGCTTCACCGTGGCACATAGCTCCGAAAAATTAGCTAAATGCTCAAGAGGGCACTCATGACTCATGAGTCATACCCCCATATGGCTCTTGTTTGATCATGTGAATCAAATGCGGAGAAAATTCGAAGTTGGCGGTAATAGTTGGGCGGCGAATACCACTTTTGAGTTCAAAGGCCTCGGGATGCCCAAAGTCATGTAATGCTCTAGGAGCTTCATCCCCCATAGTGCTAGAAGTAGTGGAGATAGACGACTCTTGTTCAAAATCCGGTTGTTCAACGATTGATGGTTGGACCGTGGGTTCCCTGAAGATTCTCCTTAATTGCCTCAATGTATTTTCAAGGTTATGATCGATGGGGATGGTTGGATCGCCCCTCAATCTTCTTGACATACAACCAACAAAGCTAAGGAGAATATTACTAAAAACAACCAAGAGGTAAACAGACCAAAATAAAGAAAAAAAACAATTTAGTCTCAAAACTAACTAATTAGCCAATGTTAATCGCTACCTCCCCGGTAACGGCGCCAAAATTTGACGGGGCGTTGTAAACTCGCCAAATATAACCTAAACTACCCAATATAGGGTAACTATAGGGTCGAATCCACAAGGAAATAGGGTTAATCAAGGGGTTAATTCGCTAATTACGATGAGCTAGATCTATTTTTGGGGTTTTTCGAGAGTTTAGCAATAATTCTAAAATCTAAGGAAACTAGGATATTGGCAAAATAAATCAACAAAACAAGTAAAGGAGATTAAATAAGGGTAAAGGAACTAGGGGATTAGAGAATTCGCCAACACTCAATCCAAGAATCCAATCATCAAGCCAAGGGGAAACAAATGGGGGATCACAAAGGGAAAAATCACGCAAATGGGAACTCTAATTACTCTCTCGAGCTAATTAGAGGAGCTTGATTAGTCACTCATGACTTATTCTCATGGCATGAGCAACAAATCTAGCCAAATCAAGCACAACATGATTAATTAAGCTTTCCTAAACTAGAAAATACCTATTTTCATGGAGATCCTAGTCTAGCAACCAAACTTAGTTTATTCCTAGCTTCAGCTCCCAATCCTTCACTAGAAATTCCAAATATGCAAGTCAAGTGGTGATCAAGCACCCAACAAACCAAGTAAAGCAAGTTTGATCAACAAGTTCAACCCCAAAAGTTAACCCCTAACCTAGATTTAGGATCCAAAGAGTAAATGAAGGTTACATTTCTTCCCCTAGTAATAAAAGTACTCACACATCATGGAAATAAAGCAACACAAAACTTGAGATAACTTCATCACCATAACTATGGAGGAAAGAGAAAAAGGGAAAAACAACAATTAATAAACAAGATCTAAGCAACAAAACAATGACAATAAACAAGATTAAGGAAAGAAAAGAAGAAATAAACAAGAAATTACCAATTTTTAAGCTTGCATAAATGGTGAAAATAGAGTTCAAAAGCTTCAAACCTCAACTTTCTCTCTCCTAAGGTTCTAGAGTTTGAATGTTAAACAAGATTTAATCTCTCTAATCTGAAAATAAAATTGCTTAACCTGAAATAAGAGGAGTTTCTCTTATATAGTCCTAAATTTAAAACAGAGTTAATTACATAAAAGCCCCCGTATAAAAGTATCAAAGTAGAGAAATTATTTCCGGAAAAATAGCCCAACCCGAGCGGGTGATCCGACACGAGTGCTCGGGTGACTTGACCCGAGCGGGTCATCGAACAACTCGGGGGGTCCACTGATCAGGAACAAAGTAGGCTTCTCAACACATCTGACCCGGGTGGGTCGAACAATCAGTATGCACTTTGTCATAGCCTCGACTGACCTGGGCGGGTCAGGTGACCCGGGCCCTCGGTTCAGTCCACTTCCCTCATTTTTCTCCTCTTTCGAGCCTTCGATGCCCCGTTTCTTCAATATATTGCCTCGGGTTTGTGCATAGGTCCTCCAAGCATGCTCCCAAATCCTGAAATAAAAACAAACCCCCAAAGAAAGAGCGTAAAGGAGGAAAAATGCACAAAAAGAAGGAAAATGAAGAAATTTAGTCTAAACTAGCCTAAAAGCTATCATGAAAACTATTAAAAACGAATCAAAAACCAAGTATATAAGCCAATCATCAAAAACCTTTAACCTTCAACCCAAAACCTCCAACTTTAACCAAAAGGCCAACCTTCATAACCAAAAACCATTACAAGCCAAATCACATCTCTATAATAAACCTTCTCATAAACAACCCATAACCATATATATCCCAATAAACCTCAAAAGACAAACCAAAGCCCGTTAGGTCGAAAACCCATAAGTGCGACTTAGGCAAAAGTCAGGGCATCTTCTCATTCCTTAGCCTGAACTACGAATGGTCTGATTATGCTAAAGATACGTAGGAAACCTCACCCTGAGGTCCGACCGCTTTGAACCAAACTAAACCTACATCATTATCCACCCTTGCCAAAGACCTCTTCCAAATCAATGACAAATTCATTGCAAATGGCTCCAAGCAAAATGCCCGGTCACCAATTAATATGCTAAGAGCTACGACTAGCCTGATTCCATCATGGATACGTAGGCAACTCTTTTGAGGCCCGACCATTTTAACTCAAAAAAATTATGTTTAGGCCCATCAGAAAAAAGGAGATCACTGAATCATGAATTTCCAATGCTCATCCTTACCTTTAGAATTAGATTGGGATTTGAACCTGCATCATTAGCCTGCCTCAGATCATTGTGTGAGTCAATTCATTATGACTCCGCTTTTTTATTATTCTGATCCCTTGCCATTTTCTTAACCACATTATCACCTTTTAAGCCAACCTTAGCATAACCTTTCAACACTCAGTGTTATGACTGCGCTTCATCCTTTGAGTGTTCCTTTATTTGGCCTTATTCTTTTCTCTTTTCACCTTAGGAACCCTATATGGAATCTTTGGTCGAAACTTCCACTAAGCGTGACGAGATATCTTCAAATCAAGGAATCAACTCCGATACTGCATCAACTCCATCTTGTTGGGGGGCTTCATCACTGGTCCACACAGAAAATAATGACTCCAAGTGTACGTTGATAAGGACTTCATTACGAGTCCATACAGAAGATCATGGGCTCCAGATCAATACGAGAAAATAATATGAGATCCTAACTATTTTATGGGCTCACTTAGGCCCGTAGCAAACTAAAATTGAAGATTCATTCTATAACACATTTCGAATCAAACATAACCTACATGGATCATCCTTGGAGGCTTCCCAATTCCCCTCTTTCAAAAAACTATTTCCTAAAAAAAAATGAGCTTCTAGAGGAACAACAAAACAGCACATCATATCTCTTCAGTAGTGTCATACCTCTGCATTAGTGTCATATCTCTGCATTTGCATTGCATATCTGCCTTTTCGCATCATACAAACACTGTGTCAAGCATTACATACATCCTTCATCCTTATTCATGGGATCCTAGCATTAGTCATGGAGTCACAAACACCCATATGCACACACACGCACACACGATAGCACCTATAAGTCCAGAGTATTAGAGGTCACTCTTTATAGGTCAAGTGTTTTCCTATCCATACACTAGCACCCACATCAATGGGCACATGCATGTCCCATAATAGCTTATCTGCATATCTGTCACTAGTGGAAAAAACCTTACATGTCACAACACAACATATCTGGTTTTAACAAAACCGGATCCGTAAATCGTCCATTTTTGGGGAGGCAAAATGCGGTAAATTTACTGATTCGGTTCTTTAGTGAACAGATCAGTTAACAGAAAACTGATCCGGTTTGCATAACCAGATCAGTAAAGTTTTGGGGCGCCAAAATGTTCGTTCGGCGCAGCACGCTCAGTCTTTCCTCGGCCCATAATTCTAGCGCTAATTGGTGTGTAAGTCCAGTGATAGCCCATAATTCCAAGTCCAATCTTATAAATCACCCAGCCAAATCTTTCATCCTCTTTCACCCCCAACACAAAACCCTAACTGATCTTTCCTCCCCTCTCTCATCCAGTCTTCCCTGTCATCCTCTTCTCTCTCATCCGTCCAGATCTGAAAATTAAAGAAACCCCATGAATTTATACTACCACCAACGAACAACCACCAACGAACCATTAAAAACCATGAACCACCACCAACGCAAACACCACGAGTCTTCGCTACTCCGCTGCTTCGATGCATTCTCCTCCTCAACCAGTGTGACGTCACCCACAAGAATTCAATGCAGCCAACGCGACGCCACCCACAAGAAACCGACCGCCATCACAAGAATTCGAGCCGCCACTAACCAAGTTTTTCAGATTTAGGGTTTCTTCTTTCGTTTTCCCTTTGTTTTAAGTTTGTAATTTCTGAATTTTAGTTTTTGTTTTTACTGTAAAATATTTTTTTGTTAAATTTCGTTATAATTTTCGTGTATTTATGTAATTTTTTTGTATTTAAGTAATTTTCTGTATTTTTTTACTTTTTTGTATTTATACAATATTTGGTGGTTTTTGTGATTTTGTAATTTTTGTGTAATTTTGTAATTTACTTTTCTATATTTTGTTGTAATTTAATTTTGTAATTATACTGTGTTTATGTAATTTTTCTGTATTTGTGCCATCAATATATGCCGTTTCTTTCTTCTATCTCCTCTCTGCAGACGTTTTTTTGTTGTTAAATATCCCCCTCAACTTATTATTTCGTTTGGAATTTTGTTGTAACGTAACTGAATGTTAGTCGAAGATGGAGAGAGTGGAGGCAGGAGATAGTGAGGATGAGAGAAGAGAGATGAGAGGTGAGAATTTTGTTGTAACATACGCTTGGACAATTTTTTTTTTGTTTCCCATCCTCACTCAACAGATCCGGTTTTCTTGCAAAAACCGGATCAGTTAGTGATTAACTGATCTGATTCTGGACCGGATCAGTTATTCACTAACAGCCACTCCGGGTCCACCAGATCCGGACCAAAACTAGATATGTAAGCCCGGTTTTGACCGGATCCGATAGACTTTTTTCCACTATTGTGTGTATTCTTTGCATTTATATGTATCTAGCGTTGCACAACTCTATACGAGTTATATTCCACCGAGGTGTGCGGACCTTTAATGATAAAATTGTAGGAGAGATCATTCGGGCATCTCGAAGATATAGACAGCGGTAAATCCAGCATTATAACAACGACAGCGGTAAGTCCAGCGCTAGTTCCGAGGATAGTTACGGGCCGAGACAACGGAAAGTCCAGCGTTAATATGGTTCGTGTTCCTGAAGAAAACGACAACGGTCAATTCCAGCGCTAGTCTTCAGTCATATATCACCCGTAGAGCGGGACGAAACTCTAAACCATTACGGATCGAGACAACTGAAAGTTCAGCGTTAATATGGTTCATGTTCTAGAAGACAACAACATCGGTTAAGTCCAGCTAGTCTTCAGCCAAGTATACCCATGGAGCAGGACGTAGCTCTATACCGTTGTGAGCCGGCCAATAGCCCACATACAGCCCTGGCGCGGGTCGAAGCTCTATACCGACATGAGCCGGCCATAGCTCATGATATCCTTTTCATATATCCTTTCATTTTGTAAACTTATTGCTTGCTTTGCAAATGTTTTTCATACATATTTGTTTATGCAAACTTATGCTTGTTTTGCGGGTACCGCTATCGTATCACAAACTTGTGCTTGTATTGCGAATTGATACTTTTCATACATGTCTGTTTCTGCAAACTTATGCTTGTTTTGCAAGTACTGATGTTAAAAGAGTGGTTTTAGATTGCAAAGCATCTAGAATCATTCTCCGTCCCGACACGTATACTTTGACTTTCGCTTTTACAAACCTCAGTCAAAGTGGGGACTTCTTGTAGACGTGATTTTATTTTCGCCTGCCGCAATGTGAGCGCGTATTTGACTACCCCATTGTTAAGGTTTTATTGAAATTCGTTTTGAAGCTGCGAACAAGTCTTTAAAGGAAAACTTATAAACCTAATTGGATATTGAAAACTGTAGGGACATCTTAGGGACTTATCCAATGTAGATTTCCCCGTCTTGACTCCATAGATGGTCAATATGAACCAAAGATTGAGGTCGGGGGTGAGGGTACAAATATGGTCATAATGAACCAAGTTCGTCCATTGCTGGCCTTTACTAAATATCGATTCATACCATAGTTTTATGCAAAATAATAACCGCATAATATTTTAAGCACCCTAAAAATATTAGTTTAAATTGGTCCAAGAAACACATAAAAGACTATTTTTTTAGTGACAAGTTATTTAGCAATCAGATTACTGGGTTCCTAGCAGGTTGTCCATATTATCTGATTTAGTTAGAACATTTATTTATGTCTTGATTAACAATAAATACAAGGTGATAAATATTGCAATCAGGCGTAAAAAAACATTATGTTCATGAATAATAAAAAATAATATTGCAGAGAGTTAGTAAAATATATACAATCTTTACCGTCGCATGAATACCTTAACGATCTACATCATGAATAAACTGTTAGTAACTTCAATCAAAATAATAAAAATAAAAAAAAATAAAGAAAGAAAATAAAGTTTGTTAATTTAGTTGACCCTCATAAATTATATCACCGTCTGGGGTCGTTGATTTATACGAATCTTGGAAAATTGAATGTTGTACGAACCTTAAGAAAGATTGTTGTGTTGGGTAAAAAGAACGTGACTTGATTTTGTTTGAGAAAAAAAATAAGTTATTGGTTTTGTCGACTAGGCGTGTGATGCCACAGTAAGATCTTTTTGGTTTGTTTGTGATGATGGAGTAATGAAATAATGATGGTGATGATTATATGATGATCGGTGTTGTAGGAGTATTAGGATATATAGGTAGTACAGGCGTAGGTAATGTGTTGCAAATTGGAGTAATATGGTGAAGATGATGATGCGTGGCTGGTGATTAGATGATGATGATCGTGAGAATTTTGTTAGCATAGGTGCCGTGAGATTTGGAAGATTATTCAGTGATCATACAAAAATTATGATCACCAAAGTCAAACAGCTTACAACCACATGTTTTGCCAACTCATCCCTCCTTTTTCTTTTTCAAATCTTTTGTTAAAATCAGATATATTTTTGGAAAATGCTTAAAATAATTTTGGAAATTTTTAAAAACCCCTAAAATAAAATTTTCAGAAAATAAAAAAATTAAAAATTCAAATCTTTTTTTTGGATATTTTTTTCTGGCTTAAAAAGACGTAAGTTCAATGGCACAAACGTCCAGAAAAGTCATTTGGACCATGGCGCAAACGCTTTTAGGGGCCCAAACGCCTTTTCCAGACGTTTGTGCCTTGGTACAAACGTCTGCTAATGACGTTTGGACCATGGTACAAACGTCTGAAGAAGACGTTTAGACCATGGTCCAAACGTCTTCTTCAGACGTGTGTACCATGGCCCAACATCTTTTCTGGATGTTTGGTGCTTTTTTTTTCAAAAATTGATTTTCATTGTATGTCTTTGATGCAGTTTTCATTGTATTTCTTGTCTTTTTTCACGTAATTTTGAATTATTATTAATCACAAATTGTTAGAAATCAATAATATTAAGAATATTTTATAATAATAATGACAATAATATCATTAAATTTATAATAATATTAATATGTTTGCTTAACAATTACTTTCTAATTGCAATTACAAAAATGGTATTTATCCATAAAAATCAATTACGTTCCTAAAATACGCTCTTGATGATTAATTTAAAATTAATTTGATTTGTATTCATATGATGATTAAGGTAAAAATTGATGATAAATTTGTTAAAAAAACATTGGTTTTTACCAAGTAGTCATTGGTAACTTTAGAGTTATAGTTAAAAAAATTTCATAATTTGCTGGATTGTAAGAGCATTCGAACCTGGGCCACATTTGAATAAAAGTGTTTTCTGGCATGAGTAGTGACCATGTTGGCAGGGGTATTAGCACATTCAATTGTTCTCAATAATTGTAAATGTACCATGGATGCTAAATGTTTCATAAACATATCGATACACTTAATTCATACTCCCTCTGTTTTTTCTTTATCCTTCTCACTTTCCTGTGCGCGTCTCCCAATGCGCTTCTTTGAAGTTAAATATCTTTCATTATATATTAGTAAAAACTATAACGGTTAAATATTAATAAAGTACTAATCGAGATGAATCAAACAAGACCCCACATGACCATATTTTTTCTTATAAATTGCAAACCATTGAGAAGATTCTCTCAATGTATGAATAGTGTCAAGATTCAAAGTGAGAAAGATAAAAAAAACAGAGGGAGTATTTGATAAGGTTTAAGAATTTTTGATACTTAATAAATATTTAACTTTTCATATGCGTGAAGAATATGTCATAGAAGATTGTTGATGTTCTGAAACTGCTTGGGTCATATCCTAAAATAGCGTCCTAATAATCATTGTTATTTCATCTCTGCAGGTTTGAGTAACATATTTTATTTTTTAAAAGAATTGTTTGCAATGTTATTACTAATATTCTTTATTATTATTATTATTATTATTATTATTATTATTATTATTATTATTATTATTATTATTATTATTATTATTATTATTATTATTATTATTTCATTATTATTATTATTATTATTATTATTATTTGGAATAATTATTTTAAATAAGTCAACCTTTGCGTGGTCTTCCAATTTCAAGTCGAACTTTTGATTATTCTTAATCAAGTGCACTTTACATGAGGATTAACTTTAATCAGGGACTATGAACACTTAACCTGGAACTGCAGGTTGTATCCGGTACACTTGCTGACGTGTCAAGGACCGTTGGCTTTAAATTTTTTTCCCCTTTTTTTCACTCTTCCTCCCTCCTTTTCTCCCTCTTTTAACTGAGTCGCCATCTTCTCTCTCCTCTTTCTTCTTTCTTCTTCCTCTGTGTGCGACTCACTCATCTTCTCTCTCATCCAATTTTTTTTTTCCTTTTATTTTTCTCCAAATCATGTCTGGAAGAAAGCAAGCTTCCTTTGGCTCAGGATATTCCACCAATTCAAGGAGGGTTAAATGCAAGTGCGGGAACAATGCGGTGGTGTGAACAGTGAAGAATGGGCCTAATGTTGGTTCTAGATTCTATGGTTGTCCCTTATGGCCAGTAAGTGCAATTTGTCCCAAATTTTGTATTTTTGTTCAATTTGTGGGTATTTTTGTTCAATTTGTGGGTTCTTAATTTCTCCCAACTTTTTCAATTGGAAACCTAATTAACATTTGTTGTTTGATAGGATACGAAATGCGAAATGTTCAAAATCATTGATGATAGCACTGCCCATGAAGATCTTCAATTTCAGATTTTTGACAAGGACACAAACATAGCTGAATTGGAGGTTGTTCAGACATTCAAAGACAAAAAAATCATGAAATTGCAAACAAAGAAGCATAGCTTGGAATTAGAAATTTCCGAATTGAAGAAAGAAAATGCTGAATTGCGTTGTAACTTGGTGCAAAGTGCCACTAATGAGAAGAATCTGAAATTTGCTTTCATTGTGTTGTGCTTCTTATTTGGTATTTTGTACTACCTTAAGTAGAAGTAATGTGGTTGTTAGGTTGATGGATGGATGTTGATGTAATATTGTGCTCAGTTTGAGATGGTATTAATGAAGAGAAATTTGCTTCAAATTTTCAGTGCATAGATAAATAGACAACAACTTGAACATCACCAAAATCTTCTTCAATTTCCAACAGGAAGCTAGTACTTACATGATTTTGAAATAAGTGCAACAATTGCAACAGTTGCAAATTCATAGCATAAAACTTCATTCAAAAGGGTTCATTGCATAAATGACCAATTTTGTCTCATCCCTAACTAATTGCAACAATTGCAAGTTCAATAAACTTCATTACAAATAATTAAACTAGAACAAGTACATTTCACTCCAAAACGTTGTAACTTTGTCCAAATAGGTTAAAAAACCAACATGTCCACACAGCAGCAACTCTACTGAGTTGGGTCAAGAACTTGGGATCCTTGGCTTAACTGGCTGCCATATGTGCCTCTTCCACCAACTGCAGCCCTGCCTCTCCCAACAGCTAGTCCTGCCTCTTCCACCCCCTCTTGCTCTAGTTGGGTTAATGATCTGGGCTCCATCACCCATAATCAACACACCAACACCTACTGGTACCTGCAACAAAAACAAAATAGAGTTAGTGCAGGTGATACAATTAATGAATTAAGGACAAAAAGTAAGTTAGCATACCTGATTTCTTCCTCTCCCTCTGCCTCTTGCACCAGAGCCACCACCTCTGCCCCTTCTAATTGTAGCCCCTCTAGCTCTTATCCCACCTAATATCATCCTCCCACCCCTGCCTAGTTGTGTAGGCTGTGTAGTGACTGAGTGGTGGGATGTTGATGCTTCTGTGGGAGCTGAAGTTGGTTCTTTTCTTGGTCTTGCTCTTTGTTTCTTAGGTGGGGGTTCAAGTGGCTGTGCAGTATCCTTTTTAGGACAACCTCTCTTATTGTGGCCCTTTTCCCTACACAAGGTGCATGTCATTTCCATGCCATGCCTTGTTAGTTGTCCTGGCCTCTTGGGATCCTCATATGGATCTCTAATCCTATTCTTTCTAGGCCTCCCTGGTCCCACCTTAATTGGAGGGGGATCCAACTTACACTCCACCCGAGGCCAATGTCTTTCACCCTCAATAGGTGGTATGGCAGCAGCATAGGTTCTCAGGTATACCTCTTTTCTGTAACACTCATCAACATAGAATTCTGCTTCTTGGTTTAGGAACTCAATACAGGCCACAGCATGGCAACAAGGCACACCTAATTTGTCCCATTTCTTGCAGGTACATGTTCTAGCCTCAAGGTTTACTATCAACTGATCAAGATAGTACTTAACATTGAAAATCAAATCTGTTGAGGGGATAACATCACACAATGAAGCTTTTTCCTTCTCCTTATCCAACATAGCTTGTATCCTAGGGCATAAAACTGAATTACACTTCTCCATTTCTTGTCTTTTGGTCACTAGTCTTTGCATTAGAGCAACCCTAATATCCTCCAACATGTAAATTAGGTGTTTGGTCCTAGCATTGACTATGTAACCATTAAAATTTTCCGCTATGTTATTAGTTATTGCATCAGACCTGATATCATCTCTCATGAAAGCCCTACAAAAGCAAGCTGGGTTATATGCCCTAAAAGAAGTTGCAGCATCAACATTTTCTTTATCCAATTCATCCAATGAGTCATTGTAGTCAGCCATGCTATAAGATTTAGCTATGCTCCATAATTTTAACTTCATGTCATCTCCTCTAAAATGCTTATGCCAGTGTGCAAAAACACGGCGAGCACAATGTATGTGCTCTGCCTTTGGCAACACATTGTCCACAGCATGTAGTATAGCCTAAATAGCAAAAGCACAGAAGCAATGCAAGTTAATATCATTTCAACATTAAACCTAATTCAACATTTTAATCAACATTTTGTACCTTAGTCAACAGTTTAACATTAGTGTGCAAGTGTATATAATCAACAATTTGTACCTTAGTCTACACTTTAACATTAGTGTGCAAGTGGTTATAATCAACATTTCAACCTAAATCATCACTTTAACATTAGTGTGCAAGTGTATATATTCAACATTTCAACATTAACATAATAATTCACATAATTCGCATAAACATAACAACACAATTCACATTAACATAATAACATAATAACATAAAGACTTAGGGTTTAGATACTTACAAGATGCTCATCACTAATAATGGCCAATCCAGTACCATCTCCCAAGTCAAGGCAACTATGAAGGTGAGTGATGAACCAGACCCAAGAATAGTTGTTTTCTCCCTCAACTGCAGCCCAAGCAATTAGGAACATCTGCTCATTGGCATCCCTCCCTACTGTAGACAAGATCTGACCACCAAGGAATGTCTTCAAAAATGCAGCATCAATGTAGATGATCCTTCTGCACCCTTCCTTCCACCCCATGGCCAAACCCTCATAGCAAGTGAAAAGTCTCTGGAATGTAGGTGGATTTGACTTCTTGCTTGTGTCAACCACCAAATCTAAGACTGTTTCAGGGCTTGTTTACTTGATTGCTTCTATGTACCTCCCTAACTTGAGGTAATGATCTTGCATTGACCCATGAAGTAGCTTGTGGGCATGATACTTCACTTTGTAGGCAAAACTCTTCTTCACCAGCACCTTATAAGCCCTTTTGATTGTTTCTTGTATGTCCTTGGCTGGTCAATGGGGCCTAGCCTTGAAAACCTCCAGCATTTCCTTAGCTACCCATGAAGCCTTCAGCTGCCTGTTCTTCTTCATGTTTATGTGACACTTATGCACTCCCACCACCTTCCTCACTAAAAAAGTTGTCTTCAATGAATGCCAAGACCCATACAAGTAAAATATCACTAGAGGAAAAAAGCCCAAGGGCTGCGGTCAAAAGGGGCCCAAGGGCTGCGTTTTTTGACCGCAGCCTGTAGACTTGCAACCCTTAGCGCGTTAAGGGCTGCGGTCATGGCAAAAACCGCAGCCCTTGGTGGGTTAAGGGCTACGGTTAAGGGACAAAACCGCAGCCCTTAACCCACCAAGGGCTGGGGTTTTTGCCATGACCGCATCCCTTGTGACCTAAAAAAAGTAAAAAAAGAAAAAATTTTACATTTTTACTCCTAAATGTTCCCAAAGAGATATATATATATATATATATATATATATATATATATATATATATATATATATATATATATAAGAATCATTTTTCATTGCAATTCATGTTATTCATACAAATATAAACAAATATAAGTCTATACAAGAGCATATTTCCCAAAGAAATGATGGGTGAACACCTCTCAACTGCTGTCGGCAGCACTAGACTGAGCAATACTTATATTGCAGCAATACAAAGTCAAACAAGAGTAGAGCATAGAGCTAAATCCATCAGCACCATACAAATCTGATCACAACCTTCACCATACAAGCCACACAATATCAGAATTGGAGAACAGAGCATGAAATGATAAAAAATAAAAGCCCCCATCAACTATCACAAACATGAACCTGAGGCCAAGTTATTTCTCAATCAACAAGAATCCTTTGCTCTCCTACTACAAAGACCAGTTTACTAATGTTCATCTAATAACTCAAAGCATCTAAAACTACCATTAAAAAAATTCACAACTCAAAGATAAAAATTTCCCTCTAGTACTGACTGAACCAAACTCTATCCCAATCTCAAAAAGAAGCCACTAGAGACAGTCAAAAGTTGCATCTCTTTTCAAAAATCTGCTGAAGCAAACTACAAAGGTGAACTATATTTGTACTAAAGAATAGAAGAGAAGAATATTAACAAAATCATAGCACGTTTAGACTAGCCAATGAGCTCAAACATAAGATACACACAAAGAAAACATCCAGTAACGCAATCAACATAAGCCTGAAGCAGAAGGGCAAACTTGTAACATGCACAAGAAATTCAAACACTAACATACAAGGTACCATTGAGTCAAGGCTTCATACATCCTACTCTCCCAGCTCAACCTACGGTTACTGCCATTGGGTAGTGTAGATGTTGGTCTTTAAACAAACCAATTTAGTTCATAAAGTTTGACATTTTGTCTTAAGGGATAACACCATATTGGAGGATTAACAGAACATTCAGAAAAACAGCATTATAATGTATAGGAGCCTCATGCTTATTTTAGGAACTATGTACCTCTTGACTACAGAATAAGTCAGTATGGGCAAAATAAATAAATATGCATACGGATACATTCTGTATTACCTGGTTCTACAGGTATACAGGGTGAGCGCCCCCACCCCCCACCCTCCCCCAAAATAATATAAAAAATAAAAGTAAAACCAACAAAGGAAACACAATGTATGACTTACACTGGTTCTTAGTTAGATGATGCTAAAAAGCATGCTAAATTTTTTTTACAAAAAGTAAACAAGAGAATAGAGGGGTTCAAAAGAGGATAACCACACAGTAAACAAGAGGGTATAGAAGAGGACAAGCTTCTCCGTTATATGCAAATGTAATTATAACAAATAAAAAAAGATTATTTCCCACCACTTAGAATAACCTAGTATACTTGTATCAACTTACACTATATTCTTCAAATTCATCCTACTGTTATTGTTTGGCCAAAATCTAAACTGAAATGTCCATTCATTCCCTTTTATGTCTTGAATTTTCAAGGGCAGACCTTCTAATTGATTGATGGTAGGAAAATATGCCTGCATAAAGAAAGAACATTATAGAAAAAAAATTCAGCCAAAATTATAGCCAATTAATACATGTTGATCAAACTAAAAAATGAAGAATACGATGTACAGCTCCCACTATGATCTACATATATATCCTAGAAATCTCAGATTCATCACAGTTACCACTATGATCTACATATACAAGTTGAATTTGACTGCCAATCTCCCATATAAGTATGATGATATTAGCAAAATAAGCTTTCAGAACGGGAGGTAGCTAATGTGCGTAAGAATTGAAACTATAGAAACTAACACAAGAATGAATTTTTGGTAGCGTAACTTTGGATAGTGGAAGCCCACACATACCTTACAAACCTAGACAATTGAATAAACTAATCTTATCTTCAAAATTTTCTTTGACAATGGTAAGTGATATAAAAGAGAAAATTGGACAAGCAGCCAGTGACGGCAGTACTAATCATACTGTATACGAATGCCAAAAATTACATATACCTCACATAATTCTCTCGTTTCTTACTTAAAAAAGGAATACACTTTCCACTGCATGCCCTCTCCTCCTCCCCTCCAAAATAGATTGAATATGGAATTGGAAAGTGCACTTCAAATTAAGGAACGATAATTTTTTACTAGAATAACATTTAACCATACCGATTACGAAGGTAAAGGCACCCTCCTCAAGAGTCTTCTTAAAGGCTTTCAGCATGCTTAATCTGTAAGCCTGTTACAGCAATCACAAGTCAAGATTTCCAAGAGTATTTGGGCAAAGCAGAGGAAAAAACGACACCTTCATATATGAATCCAATGCAAAATTAAAATAACATGATTAAAGATAGCTCAAAAAAAATTATTCGTGCATCACCTCCTCCATTTCAGGTTCATAACAATATTCTAAGAACATGAAACAGACAACGAAAACTCACAGAAATAGGGACTCTTTTTCTCACACTAAAGTTCCACATACTCTTTAACAAAGGAGTAGTTAAGTTCACAGATACATACATCATAATCAAAACTCTAAAACAATAATTTCAGGCAACAAATTCAATATGAGAAGCTTAATCACCAGAAAATCTGCTATAAAACAAGCTCAACTAAAAATCAAGACCTAGAATCATCAATCACCAAAATCAGGAATAATTAAACACAAAAATCAGCATCAATTCGTCAATCGACACAAAATTTAAACATAACTCAAACTAAATCACACAAAATTAAATTCAATCAATGGAATCGGCAACAAATAAAGATAAAATCAAACAGTGAATTTTATAATCATCGATCATAATTAGTTAATATTAAAAAAAAAGAGGGAATGAAGGACGAACTCGAGCAAGGAAGGGAATAGAAGACGGCGAAGCAAAAGGCAGTGGAGAAGGCGAGAGGAGAAGGAAGGCTTCGCTGCATCCGCCATTTTTTGACGCTTCTCTGCTCTCACACGCTGCTTCAGATGGAGAAGGAAGGTGTTCAATCAGATGGAGAAGGCAGTAAATAGAGGGAAAATTGGAGATGATTGAACAATAAGAGTGAAGAAGATGAAGGAGCCGAATGGGGAAGAAGAGGAGAAGCCGAATGGAAATCGTAGCAGCCGAATATCTCGGACGCCGCCGAGTCCGAGTTTGGTCGGTGTCGTTGCCGGCATGTCGGAGTTGTTGTTGAAGTTGCAGGAATACACATGGTTTTTGGAGTCGCCGGAGTTGGAGAGAGGATTTCGGCGGCTGTGAGAGAGAGGGAAAGGTTAGAGAGAGAGAGGGGGAGGTGACACGATTTAGAAATTTAGTTAGTGTTGTGGCTTTGTGCATGGGAATAGATTGAAGGGGGAGTTTATTTCATATTTGGGCCCCTTAAGGGCTGCGGTTAGCCCAAAACCGCAGCCTTTTATCTTAAAGGGTTGCGGTTAGCCCAAAAACCGCAGTCCATTATCTTAAAGGGCTGCGGTTAGCCCAAAAACCGCAGCCCTTTATCTTAAAGGGCTGCGGTTTTAAGGCTAACCGCATCCCTTCATATTAAGGGCTGCGGTTTTCAATAAACCGCAGCCCTTGTCTTTTTTTCCACTAATGAACACCCCTTTACACACCTCACCCCAAGTTCCTGCCTCCTTGACCTGTTGCTTATCAAAAAAGTGAGGTTCCTTCCTTGTAAAATAGAGTACTTAGCCACTACCTGCTTGAAATCATCCCTGGTTGCAAACCTTTGGCCTGGCTTCCACTCAAACTTGCTGAAATCTATTTCAGGACCAACTAACACTCCTCTACTAGGTCTACCACTGCCCTCTGCCTCATCACCACTATCTGGAGGTGTGTTTAGGTCCTCATAACTGTCAAAGTACTCACTCTCATAGCCACACTCCCCTGTCACAGTAGATCTCCCAGTTGTAGGATTTTTTTGGGCATTTAATGTGCCTTCAACAGCTTCTTTTTGGAGTTGGTGAGCTTGTTGTAACAGCTTGTTGTTAATGTTCCTCACTCTCTCCCTAGCAATGTGATATTCTTCATCACTCCTAGGGGTGTCAAACAGATCAGGTCGGGTCGGGTTCGTGTTCGGGACAGCTGATTTCGGGTCAGCCACCCCCCAACCCGAACCTGACCCATTTAAGTTTTCAGGTTGAAAAACCAAACCTGAACATGATAATTTCGGGTTTGGGTCAACCCGAAAATGACCTGATTTGACCTGAAACTTTTTTTAGGGCATAAAATTTCATGTCAAATCAGGTCATTTTCGGGTTAACCCGACCCACATAACCTGAGTTTTTTTATCCAAAATAAATAAAAGTTGCAGCACCTTGAAATTAAAAACCACCAAGTTTTAGGCTTTTAGCTAACCAAGTTCTTACTTGGTAATATCACAAATATTACAACCCAAATTCAGCTAAGTTTTATAAAGAAAAATAAGATTAATCTAGCCTTAATACAAGTATACAACCATAAATCAAGGAAACATTGTTGAGGTGGATTGTCGAGGACTCTCAAGGTCAACACTTGGGAAGACGATGGTTGAGGTACGTCATCCACTATTCCACTTCCTCATCCAAGTTGTGAATCTGAATCCATTTTTTCTACACAATTATAATAATTCAGATTTAAAACAAAGCAAAGAAAAATAGGAAATGAAGGCTTAAACAATAAAAACGCACAAAAAATCAGGCACAAAATGAGATGAAAAAAAATGAAACAGACAGAACTCGAAAATAATAGATAAGAGAAACATATAAACATAAATAATCTAAGCACAATAAACTAAAAAATACGAAAATATAAAATATAGAAGCAAAATATTGTGAAAAATATAAACATAAATCTTCTTGAACATAGAAAAATAGCAAAAAAAAAAAACGAAAGAAAGAGCAACGAAAAAAAACAATAAATACAAAAATATAAAATACTGAAGCAAAGAGAAGAAATAATTGAGAAGAAATAAGAAAAGGAGAAGCAAAATAGCAAATAATTAAGAAAATACGAAAATTAAAAATTGAGACTGAAGAACAAAAAAAGAGCAGTGAAGAAAAAAATAGAGAAGAAAGAGAGATTTACGGTAAGGTGAGTGAGATTGAGAATTGAAAATTAAATCATTTACCTTCGTTGAGGAAGAACATCGAAGAAGACTAGAAGATGAATGTCATTTGGAGGCGTCGTTGACATATATGCCTTCGCTCCGATTATGGACTGAAAAAAGCCTTTTGCCTACGAAATCTGGGAACTGAACTACCTTTCATGTGGAATCAAGCAGTTCTATAAAGGTCTAGCATCTTGGAAATTTGGCTAACAATTAGCATGGATCCATTGAACCAAGCTGTTCTATGAAGGTCTAGCAATTAGCATCATGTGATATTTTGTTTCACATAGGAAACCATAGACCCATGCGGTTTAAGAGCATATGACCCACTCATGTCTGAAGAGGGCGATTGAGAATTGAGAGTGAGAAGAAGAGAGAGATTAAAAGCAGCGGAGAAATTAGGGTTAGGTGAGTGAGTGAGATTGTGACCCATTTATGTGTCCGTTAGAATTTTAGGGCAAGATTTTTTGGGCTGGACAATTGTTCATCTTTTGCGCTGGACAAAGATGTAAACTTTTTGTTTTTTATAATCTCTAATTATTTGGGTTGGGTTATGCGGGTTGACCCGACCTGATTTTGACCCATTTAAAAATCAGGTCAAGTCGGGTCATTTTCAGGTTAGAAATTTCGACCTGAACCTGACCCATTTATCTTTCAGGTAGGGTTCAGGTCGACCCATTTAACTATTCGGGTTGAAAAACTCAACCCAAACCCGCTATTTTCAGTTCGGGTCGGGTTGTCGGGTCGGGTCAGCTTTTGCCAGGTCTAATCACTGCACTCAGACTCTTCTGGCATAGGTTCCTCCTCATCTTCTTCCCCAAATTCCTCCTCATATCCCTCACTCAGATCTACATCATCACTATTTTCTCCCTCACTGAAATCTGCATCCTCAGTATCTTCTTCCTCTCCAAGCACCTTCCCACTTGACCCCCTTTTTCTAGTTGATATAGTGAATCATCAGATTCATCACTGTACTGGCCTAGCAGCTCATCCAACCTCAAAGGACTGTCATTAGGTCTAGGGTCAGTCCACTCATAGTTTTCCAGAAATTCATTGTTCAAGGGTTGTTCTGTGGCTAAGGGTTGTTTTGTGGATAAGGGTTGAGTTTTGTTTTTTTCTGGAGTTTTTTGTGGGCTTTTAGGGTTATCAAGAGCAATAAATGGGTTTGTTACAGGTTCTGGACCTTTATCTACTTTAGATGAGGTCTCAGCCAAAGATGAGGTGTCAAAATCCAACAAAATGCACACATCATCACTCCTCAACCTATGTCTAGGTGGCAAATCAGTTTTAGGAGGAGGTGGACCCCTTTTTGGTGTCAATTTTTTATTTTTAGTGGGTTGGGAAACAAAAATTAGTTTGGGAACAGGAATTGTATTTTTTTGGGGTTTTTGGGTGGCAGGAATTATGTTCTTACTGGGAATATTCTTCAATTGTGATATGTCATTGCCTTTATGCTGCACATACAAGTCAATTGACCTATTATTAATGGTTAATTGCCCAGCTTCAAACACCTGAGCATCACCCTCAATTTTTGTCAACCCCACCATCATCTCTTCTCCTGGCCTAAGATACCAAACCCCATCAATGTCATCATAATGTCATCATAATTCATCTGGACATGCTTGAAAGGTCCTGCCTTTACCCCCTAGGTATATCATCTCCCCAGTATTAGCTTTCATGAATTTCCCTCCATGCCAGAACCATTAAGTAACATTTTTGAACAAACTATCTGACATTGCAACCTAATAATCATGAAAAATGAATTTAATGAACACTTAAACTAAATTAAACATGTAATTTAAAACTATAAGCTAAATTAAACATATAAGTAACACTATAAGCCATCAAGCAAGATTAAACACCAAAACCCTAAAAATTCAAATCGAAAAAAAAACTGGAAGGAATTAAACATATACTTACAATGTTGAAGAAGGAATTAAACCCTTTCGCAATTCCCTTTTGATTTTCGCAATTTCCTTCACAATTCCCTTCGCAAATTCAAATTATCGCACTTCCCTCTAGTTTTTGCTCTGATGAAATAAAATGGAGGAGAGAGAAAGCAATTGGTTTTGTTTTTTTTGGGGGTTTTCGTTATTTGGGTGGGTAATGTTATTTGGGTGGGTCGTCACTTTTGGGTGGGTTTGGATGACTTTAATAAAAGTCAGACTTCCAACTACCTTTATTTATTACCAGTTCTTCAGGTAAGTAGTCATAGCCCCTGATTAAAGTTAATCCCATGTAAAGTGCACTTGATTAGGTATAATCAAAAGTTAGACTTGAAATTGGAAGACCACGCAAAGGTTGACTTATTTAAAACAATTTTTCCTTATTATTATTGATTGATTGATTGTTATTATTATTAGTTATAATTTTGGGACATGTCCTAAATTATAAGCCATATCTCAAAATTGATTAATTGAATCACAATTCATTTCTAAATAAAATTAGTAGTTTTTTGGACATTATTTTATTCAAAATAGTGGTAAGAGAGCTTCATCTATACAAAACTTAGTAATCTAAATTATTCTTAAAATACATTAATACCATTCATCGCATCTTATCTTATACAAGACAATGGTCTATGGGTTTCATCCATACAAAAGTCAATCATCGTACGAAAATGGGGTTATTTTGATCCTCCGTATTAATAGTTGTTCTCTAAATTGATCAATAACAATACAAATCATTCCTAAAATACATTAATACCATTCCTCGTATCTTATCTTACACAAAATAATGGTTTTACGGTTTCATTCATACAAAAGTGAATCAAAGTAGTAAAAGAGGTTGTTTTGATCATCCGTCTTAATAGTTATTCTCTAAATTGTCCAATAACGATACAAATCATTTCTAATATACAATTATATGATTCGTCATATCTTATTTTATACATACAAGATAATGATCTATGGTTTGATCCATACAAAAGTCAATCATTTATCGTACTAAAAGGGGTTAATTTGATCATCTCTTTTAATAGTTCTTCTCTAAATTGGACAATAACGATATAAATCATTTATAACACATTAATACCATTATATTCCTCGTAACTTATCTTATAGTAGAAAATAATGGTCTAATGGTTTAATCCATATAAAAGCATCACGATAGACATATTTGGCTATATTTGTATAATGATTTTTTAATTGTAATTGCAATTAGAAAGTAATTGCTAAGCAAACATGTTAATATTATTATTAATTTAATGATATTATTGTCATTATTATCAATTAGTAATTTTAATATTGTTGATCTCTAACAATTTATGATTAATAATAATTCAAAATCACGTGAAAAAAGACAAGAAATACAATCTAAGGCATTTTTTTGAAAAAAAAAGCACCAAACATCCAGAAAAGACGTTTGAGCCATGGTATAAACATCTGCTAAAGACGTTTGAACCATGGTCCAAATGTCTTATCCAGACGTTTGCATCATTGTCCAAACGTCTTTAGGGGACGTTTGTACCATGGCACAAACGTCTGAAGAAGGCGTTTGGACCATGGCCCAAACGTGCCCTAAAAGCGTTTGTTATTATTATTATTAGTTGTTATGTATGGGTTAACTTATTATTATTCTCTATAAAAAAAATTATTATTATTAGTTGTTAATGATTATAATTAGGAAACAAAAAAATGAAAAAAATGCTATTTATCCATAAAAATCAATTAAGTTTCTAAAATACGCTTTTGATGATTAATTTAAAATTAATTTGATTTGTATTCATATGACTACTTTAGAGTCATAGTAATAAAAATTCATAATTTACTGGCTTGCAACAGGATTCGAACCTGGGCCACATTTGAATAAGAGTGTTGTGTGGCAGGAGCAGTGACCATGTTGGCAGGGGTATCAGCATATTCAATTGTTCTCAAACAATTGTAAATGTACCAGGGATGCTAAATGCTTCATAAACATATCGATACGCTTAATTCATATTTGATAAGTTTTAAGATTTTTTGATACTTAATAAACATTTAACTTTTCATATGCATGAAGAATATGTCATAGAAGATTGTTCATGTTCTAAAACTGCTTGGGTCATGTCCTAAAATAGCATCCTAATAATCATTGTTATTTCATCTCTACACGTTTGAGTAACATATGTTTTCTTTTTTTAAAAAAAGAATTGTTTGCAATGTTATTACTATTATTATTATTATTATTATTATTATTATTATTATTATTATTATTATTATTATTATTATTATTATTATTATTATTATTATTATTATTATTGATTGTTATTGTTATTACTTGTTATAATTTTGGGACATGTCCTAAATTATAAGCCGTATCCCGAAATTGATTAATTGAAGCACAATTCATTTCTAAATAAAATTAGTAGTTTTTTTGGACATTATTTTATTCAAAATAGTGGTAAGAGGGCTTCACCTATACAAAACTTAGTAATCTAAATTATTCTTAAAATACATTAATACCATTTATCGCATCTTATCTTATACAAGACAATGGTTTATTGGTTTACCATACAAAAGTGAATCATCGTACGAAATGTGGTTATTTTGATCCTCTATATTAATAGTTCTTCTCTAAATTGACCAATAACAATACAAATCGTTCCTAAAATACATTAATACCATTCCTCGTATCTTATCTTACACAAAATAATGGTTTAACGGTTTCATCCATACAAAAGTGAATCAAAGTACTAAAGGGGGTTATTTTGATCATTCGTCTTAATAGTCATTCTCTAAATTTACCAATAACGATACAAATAATTCTTAAAATACATTTATATCATTCGGCATATCTTATCTTATACAAGATAATGATCTATGGGTTTCATTTATACAAAGTCAATCATTTATCGTACTAAAAGGGGTTAATTTGATCATCCATCTTAATAAATCTTCTATAAATTGACCAATAACGATATAAATTATTTATAACACATTAATACCATTATATTCCTCGTAACTTATCTTACAGTAGAAAATAATGGTCTAATGCTTTATTCCATATAAAAGCATCACGATAGACATATTTGTATAATGATTTTTTTTATTGTAATTGCAATTAGAAAGTAATTGTTAAGCAAACATGTAATATTATTATTAATTTAATGATATTATTGTCATTATTATCAATTAATATTCTTAATATTGTTAATCTCTAACAATTTGTGATTGATAATAATTCAAAATCACGTGAAAAAAAGACAAGAAATACAATCAAAGACAATTTATGAAAAAAAAAACACCAAACATCCATAAAAGATGTTTGGGCCATTGTACAAACATCTGCTAAAGACGTTTGAACATAGGTACAAACGTCTTCTTCAGACGTTTGTACCACGGCTCAAACATCTTTAGTAGGTGTTTGTGCCTTGACACAAACGTTTGAAGAAGGCGTTTAAGCCATGGCCCAAACGTGCCCTAAAAGCGTTTGGGCCATGGTTCAAACGACTTTTCTGGACGATTGTGCCATTGAATTTTCGTCTTTTTCAGACAGAGAAAATCTCCAAAAAAAAATTTGTATTTTTAATTTTTTTTATTTTTCTGAAAATTTTATTTTTCGAGTTTTTAGAATTTTCAGAAATTAATTTAAGGTATTTTCATAAATATTAGAAATGTTTTTGAGAAAAAGAAAATGAAAGTGGGCCATGTTAAATTTGTGGCTCATATTCACTGAGGCCCCACATTTTCAGTGATCATATTTCAACTATGATCACCTTAGAATTTTCCGTGAGATTTGGTGTAGGCGAGAGAAGGAAAAATAGAGTTGAGCGTGGGAGATTGTGAGATATGCCGCGTGATATTTGTGTGTATATGCCGTGAATTATGAGGGTGAAGAGATGAGATATATATATGTTTAGGTAGTTGGGTTGCAATAGGTTTTTGAAAGATAGTAGGTCTTTAAAAGATTTATTAAAAAGATTTTAGAAAAGAGTTAGATAAAAATATTTAAAAACATTTTGAAGAAAGATGCTTTTTTTACAAAAGATATTTGTATTAACTAATTAATATAATTAACTAATTCTATTAATTAAATTGGGCTACAAAAGGGGATTTAAAAAATTGGGCTTTCATAAAAACTATTTTTAAAAGGTTTTCGAAGATGGGCTTTTAAAAAGTTATTTTAAAACGTTTTAGGATGTGGGCTTAGTAAAACTATTTATAAAAAAGGTTTTCGGACATGGGTTAATAAAAAGAGTTAGAAAATGGTTTTGAACTTGAATTATTTTATTTTAGACTCGTTCTTTATTCTTTCCTCGATCCAGACCAATTAGAGCGGGGTATTAGTCATCATAGGGTACTAAATGGGGAGACACAATTATGTGTCTACAGAAGCCCCCACTTTGACTGGGGTTTGTAAAACCGAAAGTCAAAGTATACGTGTCGGGACGGAGAATGATTCTAGATGCGCTGCAATCCAAAATCACTTTTTTACGCCGGTACTCGCAAAATAAGCAAAAGCTTAAGGAACAGACATGTGAAACATATTTGCAAGATAATCGTAAATTTGCAAAGATGAAATGATATATGTGAAAATGGTATCATGAGCAATTCTGGTCCCGCTCATGTCGGGGTAGAGCTATTCTGGTCCGGCTCATATCGGGGTAGAGCTATTCTGGTTCGGCTCATGTCGGAGTTGTGCTGTCTCGATTGATGATTGTCTGCACCCCTGACGGAGTCCTCCGCCTTTCTGATTGATGATGGTCCGCAGACCCGATGATTGTCTGTCGCCTTTCTTATTGATGATGGTCCGCAGACCCGACGATTGTCTGTCGCCTTTCTGATTGATAATGGTCCGCAGACCTAACGGTTGTCTTCCGTTGTTGTTGTCTTCATACCTGTAGAATGCAATGAACACAAGCATGCAAACAGAGGAGTAACTTCCGAAAAGTTCATTCGCTTAAAAGCGAGAAAGAAATGCATAACTTACGAAAAAGTTCATTCGCTTACGAAAAGTTCATTCGCTTAAAAGCGAGGAAGAAAAGAACAACATACAAAAAGTTTATTCGCATGAAAGGGATTATTCGAGGTAGATTGATTTGGGTTAAAAGCAATTGGAATAGGAATAACTTACGAAAAGTTCATTCGCTCAAAGCGAAAAGGAATAACTTGCGAAAAGTTCATTCGCTCAACAGCGGGAAATATAACTTACGAAAAGTTCATTTGCTAAAATGCGAGAGATATAACTTACGAAAAGTTCATTGGCTAAAAAGCGAGAAATATAACTTACGAAAAGTTCAAGTTCATTCGCTAAAAAGCGAGAAATATAACTTACGAAAAGTTCAAGTTCATTCGCTAAAAAGCGAGAAATATAACTTACGAAAAGTTCATTCGCTAAAAAGCGATAAATATAACTTGCAAAAAGCTCATTCGCTAAAAAGCGAGAAATATAACTTGCGAAAAGTTCATTCGCTAAAAAGCGAGAAATATAACTTGCAAAAAGTTCATTCACTAAAAAGCGAGAAGGGATAGGTCATATTGATGACCAAGAGTATGAGGATATAGTGTAGGTGTGCAACTGTGTGACACTAGACTGCAGAATGTGTATAAGATGTGTGTGTATGTGTGACTCGATGATTGATGCTAGGATCCTATGGCTAAGGATAATAGATGCAATACTGAACATGATGTTTGTATAATGCGAGATGCAACTATGTAATGCAAATGCAGAGGTATGACGCTAATGCAAAGATATGATATGATGCTTTGTTGTTCCTCTAAGCTCAATTTTTCATTTAGAAAAATGTTTTTTTTTTAAGTGGAGAAATGGGAACCCCCAAGGATAATCCATGTAGGTTATGTTTTATTCGAAATGCATTGTAGAATCACTAGTGGAAAAAAGTTAATCGGATCCGGTCAAAACCGGGCTTACGTATCCGCTTTTGGTCCGGATCCGCTGGGCCCGGAGCGGCTCTTAGTGATCAATTGCTCTGGTCCTGAACCGGATCAGTTAATGACTAATTGATCCGATTTTGGGTCAAAACCGGATCAATTGACCCCCCCCCCCTCCAAAACCAAAAAAAGTTTTTTTTTTTGCATTTTTTCACTATTAATCAATACAAAATCAATAATATATATATCATTTTATTAAGCATATTATGCTCAATTGAAGCATAAGCATAAATAATTAGATACATAAAAATATTGACTATAATTTTTACATCATACTCAACTATAATTAGATACATAGTTTATCCACATCTAGGACCCAACCAACAGTCCCATCTCCTCCACATACAAGTATTTTAAAGTGCGGCACCTTTCGGAACATGTACAAGCCGACCTCAGGTCCTTGATTCCGGCCCAACTCAATAACCTGCATAAGACAAAATCAAATCAACCAATCTAATAATATCTAATTAGATGATATACATCCCCTCAATCAACCAAAAGAATATCAAAGCGATAAAAAACAGAAGACTGCAGGAAGTTGCACCAAAAAAACCTAATTTTAAAGGATGTGAAATTTATGTATTCCTAAAATGCATTTGTCAGGTACTTCTGGAACCCATGACCACAACAACAGCTAGAAGACTGCAGGAATTAATAGTGAAACCTGCATTAACTAGAAGACTGCAGGAAGTGAAGTTTGCAGATGATCAAGCTCTCATCCAAACACCGAACTCCTAAAATGCATTAACTGGAAGACTGCATTAACTAGAAGACTGCAGGATTTTCTTATGTTGATGGTAATGTGCTATGTCACTCAGACCCCCAAGTACCAAATGTGAGTACATATTTAAGTGTTAAGACACATCAAGACGCAAAATTCCGGACAAAAGGACACCAAACTGAATTCGGACACAAGTGGAAAGACATGAAATTCATGAAACATCTTGATTTTCGAAAACTTTTCACGAAAAGGTAGGTGTACACACATTTTAGGTTTGACTTATTTGCTAGTTCTTTATTTATTCAGATATCAATCCCATATTTGAGTGTGTATCGCATTAGTATTTCTTCTCTTTCCCTCTCTTTTACATATTTGTGCTCTACGAATATGCAATTCCAGATCATTGCAGTGTTCGGGATAAAAACAAAGCGACAGAAAGAAGTACATGATGCTTCTCCATTAATTCTTTTTCATTAGAAGTGACTCCTCAAATAGAACAATAAAACGACAATAAAGAAAACCAGTTAAAAGGAACTCCCAGCATATAGAGCAACAACTCAATAAGGAGCCAAAGGACTGAATGATATCATGGAACACCTGAATTTTCAGTATTGACATGCATAGTTGCAAAACTTATAGATTCCACGATGGTATATAACATCTCTTTACTTCTTAATATGAAGTGTTTAGAATCATGACCATGAACTTGCAACCAAATAAAATCATAATGAAGAACAATTAAGTTTTTGGCTAAGACAAGTTTATGCAACAGAGTTTCTTTAGTTTCAAATATTACTCTCACAATACTAACCATTAAAGGGAATTTAATAACAAATCAAGGTTATACAATAATTTTCATCAAACTAACTCAATCTACCACAATATAAATGTCCTAGTCTGCTTTATTTGCTTCTCATTGACATGCAATCATGGACATTCTTCTATTATAACATAATAGTTCGTACTATATATAAGACTTGGTCATACCTGGCTTCCAGTAGAGAAGCTAGACCAGTAGATTCCTCACCTAGAAAAAGTCAAGGTAGGACATGCTCCTGGTAGGCTGGTACTATCAATAAACAAAATATGGACTAGAGGCCGTCTTGTCGAACTTCAAACTTCTGCTCCGAAAGTTCATCTGAGACCCAGAAAGATTAGACACTATAGTTTCATTCCGAAAAAGTGTTCTATGCAAAATTAAAAAATCATCATCCAAATTAAACCTAGCTACAAATTCTCGAATAATTCATCATTCTATAGAGAGAAAGATTACAGTAATAGTTATAATATTAAAGCATCAAAACAACATGCCAAAGCAAAGTATCATAATTATAAAGCCACCAAAACAACTGAACCTTCAACAAAGAGCTCAGCAGCTCTTTTAGAGAGTAAGCGACAGGAGATTCCATCAATGGAAAAAACAGTGAGGACGGAATCAGCAGCAGAGAATACAGTGGACTCTCACATTGATCGCCTTTACTAGACAACAAACAGGAGGGCTCTCACCTTCAACAAGGCTATCCGCTAAGAACTTGCATTGCTCACAATATAACTGCGAAACAAAAAGATAGCCACAAAACAATTAAGGAATCTAGTTCAAAGCTGAAAACCTGATGTAATGAACTAATAACTACATTATAGGCAGTACCACTCACTTCCTCTTGATCAGAACAAGCAAATAAAGAAAGAAACCTGTTCGATAAAATTTTCCTCCAAGAGATTGTTGTTGCTGAGAGAATTAAGGACTTGGTGACAAATCAATTTTGCTCAGTGCAGAAGCTTTTCCATCTCTGAGAACCGGAGAGAAAGAGAAGAGTCTCAATGTTTCTTCCTGGAAAATCGCCATACATTAGATAGGGATAAAACTAAGGGTTTTTGAAGGGCAGTATGATAATCATAATTCCAACAGAAAATTCCCAATTCGATAGATAACAGTGCAACGAAAATTCCTCAACATAATGAAAAACAGCAATTAAAAAGTGCAACAAAAACCTAGTTATAATCAGAAAATCAATTTAGAAAACCTAGTTATAGTCAATTTCAAGAAAACCTAGTTATAATCAATTTCAAGGAAACCTAGTTATAATCAATTTCACTTATTCTCATTAATTTAGAAAATCAATTTGAAGAAAACCTAGTTATAATCAGAAAAAAATAAATCGATTTGGATGAGTAGAAATCAGTTTCGATAAGTAAGAATCAAATCAATTAAGTAAATTCAATTGAAGCTTAGAAAGTCTAATACATTAGTCAGTAGATTATTAGTTTTGTTTTCATAGCAATTGAAATTTGTAAATTGAATGAAATGAGAGAGTCCACTGTATTTGTTGGAGGAGAGAGAGTTTGTGCGCAAACTTACGAAAAGAAAAACGAACCACTGAAAGTCGCGGAAGAGCTTCGACGATGCTCAATGAAACACAATTCCCAAACGTCTCCGTCGCCAGTCGCAGGTGTGTTTGTCGGACGTCGGAGGAAACCTTGATTTCTATATGACGAGATGAATCCTCAATTTCCTATCAATTTCGAAACAAAATAGATAAATTTATGCAAACAAAACAAAATCGAGATTAAAGAAGAAATTGAAGAGAAAATTGTGAAATTAGGGTAACCTGGTGAAAATGGAATCCATTTTTCCCGAAATTAAAGATGAAATGAGACGGGAGAGTGAGAGTGGAGAAGCAAAAGGGTTTTGCGACTTGTGTTTTGCAGAGGCATCAAAGATAGGATATCCTATGGCTGAAGAGGAGAGAGAGGCGTGAAGGAGAGAGAGGAGACCAGAGGAGTTGAGAGAGAGGCGTTGAAGGAGAGAAGTCAGAGAACCCTAATTGAAAGAGGGAAAGAGGGAAATGAGTTAGTTGTTGACTTGTTGGGCAGCTTGTCAACGTGAAACATGGGCCTATTTACCGATCCGGTTTGCTAATGGACCGGATCAGGTGACGTCAACTGATCAGGTTTAGTAAAAACCGGATAAGTTCTTTTGTGACATTTAAGGTTTTTTCCACTAGTGAATGAGTCTTTGATTTTAGTTTGTTATGGACCTAAGTGAGCCCATAAAATAGTTAGGATCTCGTATTCTTTTCTCGTATGGGTCTGGAGCCCACAATCTTTTGTATCGACTCGTAATGAAGCTCTTATCAAGGTACACATGAAGCCTATGAAAGAGGAGAAATGGGAAGCCCCAAGGATGATCCGTTGGATTTGAAATACATTGTAGAACGATTCTTCGTAATGCTTGAGTTGTATATGCTTCAACTTTTATATGCCAAGGGCCTAAGTGATCCCATAAATAGGTGCGGTCTTGTATCCGTGTGGGTTAAAAACCCAAGATGTCATATATGAACCCGTAATGAAGTCCTTATCTCAATAGGTCTGGACTTTGAGCCTATGATTTTCTGGGTGGACCAGTGATAAAGCCCTCAGCAAGATAGAGTTGATGAAGTATCAAACTTGATTGCTTGATTTTGAAGATATCTCGTCCTTATCTCAATAGGTCTGGACTTTGAGCCTATGATTTTCTGGGTGGACCAGTGATAAAGCCCTCAGCAAGATAGAGTTGATGAAGTATCAAACTTGATTGCTTGATTTTGAAGATATCTCGTCACGCTTAGTGGAAGTTTCGACCAAATATTCCATATAGGGTTCCTAAGGTGAGAAGACAAGAAAGGCCAAAGAAAGGAACACTCAATAGATAAAGTGCGGTCATAGCGCTAAGTGTTGAAAGGTTATGCTAAGGCTAGCTTAGAAGCGATAATGTAGTTGAGAAAACGAAAGGGAATAAGAATAAGAAAAGGGCGAAGTCGTAATGAATTGACTCACGCAATAAGGTAGGCTATTGATGCAGGTCCAAATCCCAGTCTAGTTCTAAGGGTAGGGATGAGCATGTAAAATTCATGATTTTTTTAGGCGATCGCGGTTTTTTCATGGGCCTAGGCGAGCCTTAAAAATAAATACGTTTTGAATAAAAATGGTCGGGCCTCAAAAGAGATTGCCTACGTATCAATGATGGAATCAGGCCAGTCATAATTCTTAACATTTTAATTGGTGGCCGAGCATTTTGCTTTGGAGCCATTTGCAATGAATTAAGCATTGATTTAGAAGAGGTCTTTGGCAAGGGTGGATAATGAAGTAGGTTTGGTTTGGTTTAAAGTGGTCGTACCTCAGGGTGAGGTTTCCTATGTATCTTTAGCAGAATCAGACCATTCGTAGTTCAGGCCAATGAATGAGAAGATGCCCTGACTTCTGCCTAAGTCGCCCTTATGGTTTTCGACCTAGCGGGCTTTGGTTTGTCTTTTATGGCTTATTGTAAAGCAATGTGCATGGTTGTTAAGAAGGTTTATTACAGAGATTTGAAGTTGGAGGTTTGGAATCGAAGGTTGAAGGTTTTGAAAAAAAAGTACTTTTGACAAAGCTATTGATGGGCTTATTTGCAACACTTCCTCTTTTTTTTGATATTTTGCACTTCTCTTTTTTTGTTTGTTCGTCATTTTTTGCTTTTGCTTTGATTTTTCTGATGTTGCTCTCTTCTTCTTTTTTACTTGCCCTTTACTTCCCATGAGGTAGGTTAAAGGGGGATGGATGTTCTGTATTTAGGTTGAAATGGATGATAAGGATTGGAGAAAGAAAGGGATGCCTCTTTTATGCTAATTATGTTCATTGCCTTTATTAGAATAGTCATGAGAATTAGAAATTCATTTCTTTTAAGACGACAATCGTGATTTCCATTGATACTCATTAATGCAAGGTTAGAGAATAAATAATACTCATTTATTGATTGAAATATGAGTACATGCATTAAGAAGGGAAATCCTATATTTGACTGGGCAAAATAAGAGAAAGGAAACAGAAAACGAAATCCTAAGTCTAGACTCCTACATCGCATGACGAGACAACTTCATTGCTGCAATCTTCAGGAGGTCTCTTTCTAAATGAAAAGAGAAGTGTATTTTTTTTCGTGCTGATTGGACCTAAGCGAGTTCAAATGCTTTAATGAGCGATTGGGCTTATATGTCTATTTATATGACATTGAGGTCATTGTCTTCGGTATTTTTCAGCAAATCATTCTCAATCTGGATACCCACATCATATACTCTTGCGAAGCTATCAAGACCCAAGTACTTGAGGTGGTTTTTGTATTTAGGGAGGAGGTTAGAAACGAATATTCGTACCAAACCTTTTTTTATAGGCCTTGATATCATATGGGTTGATTTCTCCCTTCGTTTGTTCAGGTAGGTGGTGAAGCCTTTCACCTTCTTTAAGAACCTCAAGCTCTCTAAGGGAGGTTTGCAGTTGTGCGTTCGATTCGTATTGTTTCATGAAAGCAATAGTAATGTCTTCCCAAGTTTCGATTTGCTTGGGGTTCAAGGAATAGAACCAATTTTGGCAAATTGGATCCAAAGACATCGGGAATACCATTGGGTAAAGTTCAGGGTCAACTGATTTGATGATCATGGTTGCACGAAAGTTCATTAAATGATACTTTGAATTATCAGTTGGTTTAAATTTAGGGATGTCAGCTGCAGAGAATTTTTCGGGAAGTTTCCCCTTCAGTTTGGTATTATCAATAGGCTCAAAATAGGAATTTGCATTGGTTACCCTATGAACGACATTCTCCATTTTCTTGTTGAATCCAGGAGATTCACTAGACTCGACCTTCTCAAGCCTTATAGTTATTTCTTCCATCATACTAGACATCTTGGCTAAAGCTCTAGCCATTTCAGTGACGTGTTGTTCGGTATTAGATGGACTGCCCATTTCAATGTCTCTTGACTTCTGCATGGATCATCAATGGAGACTTAGAGATAGAGAGTGATGATGGAGAGAGAGAAATGGAATGAAGAAATATATGTTTGAAAAGAATTTCCATTGAAAAGTTGAGCTTCTAGGAACCAATCTGAATGCACGATGATGTTTTTTATTTTTATTTTTTTTGGATGCACCTAGACCTAATGCATGTATGCATGACTCAATCTATGCGTTCGAACATGTAAAGGCAGCCTGCATATTCCGAAAGAGGGAATCAGACCGCTTGTAGTTCAGGACTACTAAATGCGGGATGCATGAGATGAAATGGAGAGTATAGATGCAATGAGACTCCTATGGACTCTAGTTATGCATGAAGTGTATGAATGATGGACTATGCAATGCAAAAGGATTCTAGTATGAATGCAGTCCTAATAAATATGAAATTATAATGACTTCAGAATCCTAAACTTGATACACTTCTAATGAAGTTAGAATTATAGATTTGGTTAACTTTCAAGGATGCTATACTCCTAATATGCATGAAAATCTAGTGCACTATAAGAAAATCACAAAATAACGACGGCCTATCAGCGACGGCTAACAAAACAGTCGGTATAATCAAAAAAAGCGACGACTTGAAGCCGTCGTGGATCACCGACTGCAGTTGTAGCATATAACGACGGTTTAGCTGTCGGTAATAAATAACGACGGCTAAAAGCCGTCGTTGATTTTATGGAAGTAAAGCAGAATTTTTTTGTAGCTTGGGCGACGGTCAGAAACCGTCGTTGATTTCTAAAGGGGGGGGTTTAATTTAAGTCTTTCAGTCGGGTTTTTTTTTCAACAACAAAAAGGAGGGAATTTGGGCGATTTTGCAGCGACGAAACTCCGTCGACTCCACCTCCACCTGCCTCTCCTCCTTCCTCCAGCCAACGTCAGCGACCCATCTCCACCTCACTTCGCCGGCGGTAAGCTTTATTTTCTCTTTTTTTAAAAAATTTTTTGTACTCATCAACCAAACCCTAACAGTTGGGTTTTTTTTTTTTTGGGAGAGAAGTGAACTTCAGGCGACGAACTTGGGCGACGAACTTGCATCGACTCTTTCCGGACCTACATTTCGCCGGTGGTAAGCAGTGCTAATTTCTTTTTTTTTAACAATTTGTGTAGTGATGAAACTAAACCCAAAAAATTGAGTCTTGCTTTATATTATGTATATTTCTTCATGTAAGTGTTTGATCTTATAATATATCATTTCTTTAATCAAAGTTCATACTACTTATTATTTTTTTCAGATAATTTTATAGTCAGATTTTAGTGATTTGGTGAGTGAAATCAGTAACAAGAAAGAGCATGTGGGTATTTTTGTTTTCTAACATTTGGTGGAAAAAAAGAATGGGTGAAAGTAACCCAAAATTGTTGGACTTAATATCAAAGGAAAAACAAAGGATGATGAATAATGAAGAAAGAAGATATGGTTCCTTCAAAAAAAAAAAAAAAGAAGATATGGGTGTTGTTCATCTGATGAAAACAAGCTTGAACTTAGGCTATTATTTTTTATTTTAGAGATGATGCATCTATGTGTGTTCTGTATGGATGATGATTTACATCCATTTGTTTGTTATTTGGTAATGCAAATGTAAACGTTTATGTTTTTTATCATATGCATTGTACTTTCTGGTGAACATGTTGAAAATTTGGAATTAAGTTTGTTCACAGCGTTTATAACCATGCTTGTGAAATCCATGATTGAATTTTTTTTTTTTTAGTCATTAATTGGAATCTTATTTTAAGTAAAAAGGGGTGCTTGTGAACTTAAATTCGTAGTTACTTATTATTGGAGTTGCTCGTTTAGTAGAAATTGACGCTTAAAGGTGCCGTTTAGGGTCGGGGAGGGGGAGGGGCTGCGGGGGGTCGGGGAGGGGGAGGGGCTGCGGGGGTCGGGGAGGGGAGGGGGAGGTCGGTGAGGGAGGGGGGAGGGCGCGGGGGGTCGGGGGGGGAGGGGGAGGTCGGTGAAGGAGGGGGGAGGGGCCGCAGGGGGTCGGGGAGGGGAGGGGGAGGTCGGTGAGGGAGGAGGGAGGGGGGCTGCGGGGGTCGGGGGGGGGCGTGCAGGGGGGGGTCGGGGAGGGGGAGGGGCTGCAGGGGGTCGGGGCTTTGCGGGGGAGGTCGGTGAGGGAGGGGGGAGGGGCTGCAGGGGGTCGGGGAGGGGAGGGGGAGGTCGGTGAGGGAGGGGGAGGGGCGCGGGGGGTCGGGGAGGGGAGGGGGAGGTCGGTGAGGGAGGGGGGAGGGGCTGCAGGGGGTCGGGGAGGGGGGTGTGCAGGGGGGGTCGGGGAGGGGGAGGGGCTGCAGGGGGTCGGGGCTTTGCAGGGGGGTCGGGAGGGAGGAGGGGCCGCAGGGGGTCGGGGAGGAGGGGGAGGTCGGTGAGGGGAGGGGGGAGGGGCTGCAGGGGGGTCGGGAGGGGAGGGGGAGGTCAAGTGAGGGGGGGGAGGGGGCTGCAGGGGGTCGGGGAGGGGAGGGGGAGGTCGGTGAGGGGGGGGAGGAGGGCTGCGGGGGGTCGGGGAGGGGTGCAAGTGGGGGGTCATTTGTCATGCATACTCATTTGTCATGCATGTAAGTTAGTATTATCTCCAATCTATCTATGTTGTTTTTGGATTATTCTTGGATTATTCATACTTTAATGTAATTTGTTTAATCTTTCGCATTTTTAATTTCTTGCATTTTAGGTAATCATGTCTAATCCTAAGGGCCGCGGAGGTCGAGGTGGCTTAGGTGGAAGCCAAGGTCGTGGGACTTTGATTCCGATGCAGCTTTTTCGATCACCGAAGTAGAAGGAAGCCGAACCCACGTAGCGGGAGACACGGGGAGATGATTCACGGGCAATGGACATTGGTAGCCACGTCAGGAGACTCCGAACACTCATACGGAGGAAGGTGAAGGTTCGAACCGTGCACCAAGAAAGGTTTTAAGCCCTCTTTGGATTATGGTAAGTTCGTAAGCTACTATATGCTTCATGATACACAAATATGCAATGGTATTCACAAATCACGTGTTTGTTTGGTTTTCAATTCAGGTTCGATGATAACAAGGTTAGTGGGTCCATCACTGACATTTTCCAGGGCCATTTTCGACAACCTTGGTTCAATTACAGTGAGGTCGACAATGCAACAAAGACGCATTGGTGGAACATTTTCACAGTATGTATGAATCGAATTATGAAAAATTTCATTGATTATATTACTTTATTAATATCTTTGTTTAATGTTTGACTAAAGGGTATTTACGAATGGGCTCCTGAGTTAGAAGGCCTAGTGAAGAAGGATTACAAGAAAAAAGCTTCATCTCGTCTGAGAGACTTGCGATACTGGGTGGTTAAGAAAGCCAAAGAAAGACCGAAATGGTTGGGGGAGACGATCTACGAAGACATGAAGAAGAGAAGTGAAGACCCAACATTTCGGGAAAAATCTAAACAGGCGAAGAAGAACCGAAGAGGTGGCTCCCTGTCTAATCCAATTGAGCCGTCACACTTTCAGGGTTCTATTTCGGCGGCACAGCATGCTAGGAAGATGGTAAATATGTTTCATATCTACTACTTAGTGTAATTTACATTTCATTTTCGGTATGAGTAAAAAATTAAGCCTTTGTTCAACAATGTCTACAGGCAAAGAGTAGAGGAGGAGTACTCCCTACTGCTCCCGAGTTGTTCTTGAAGACTCATTTCAAGACTGTTCCTGGAAAAGGAGAAATCCCAGCAAACAAGAAAGCAAAGCAAATCTCGGTACATACTTCTAAACATATATTTATAGGCAAATATGATTGAAAAGTTTGGTGCAAGTTTAGTTAGAACCAAATATAGGCCATTTTGGCCAATTTAGGCTATTTCACTTGAAATTAAATGAATACGAGTAGTTTGATGCTAGTTTAAGTTATAAACACCTCAAACATCATATATATAGTTAGTTTAATGTGATTGTAAGTTGTTTTGATTGAAAATACACAAAATAGGAAAGTTAGAACCAAATATAGGCTAATATAGGCCATTTTAGGCTATTTCACTTGAAATTGAATGAATACGAGTAGTTTGATGCTAGTTTAAGTTATAAACACCTCAAACATCATATATATAGTTAGTTTAATGTGATTCTAAGTTGTTTTGATTGAAAATACACAAAATAGGAAAGTTAGAACCAAATATAGGCCATTTTGGCCAATTTAGGCTATTTCACTTGAAATTGAATGAATACGAGTAGTTTGATGCTAGTTTAAGTTATAAACACCTCAAACATCATATATATAGTTAGTTTAATGTGATTGGAAGTTGTTTTGATTGAAAATACACAAAATAGGAAAGTTAGAACCAAATGTAGGCCATTTTGGCCAATTTAGGCTATTTCACTTGAAATTGAATGAATACGAGTAGTTTGATGCTAGTTTAAGTTATAAACACCTCAAACATCATATATATAGTTAGTTTAATGTGATTGTAAGTTGTTTTGATTGAAAATACACAAAATAGGAAAGTTAGAACCAAATATAGGCTAATATAGGCCATTTTAGGCTATTTCACTTGAAATTGAATGAATACGAGTAGTTTGATGCTAGTTTAAGTTATAAACACCTCAAACATCATATATATAGTTAGTTTAATGTGATTCTAAGTTGTTTTGATTGAAAATACACAAAATAGGAAAGTTAGAACCAAATATAGGTCATTTTGACCAATTTAGGCTATTTCACTTGAAATTGAATGAATACGAGTAGTTTGATGCTAGTTTAAGTTATAAACACCTCAAACATCATATATATAATTAGTTTAATGTGATTGTAAGTTGTTTTGATTGAAAATACACAAAATAGGAAAGTTAGAACCAAATGTAGGCCATTTTGGCCAATTTAGGCTATTTCACTTGAAATTGAATGAATACGAGTAGTTTGATGCTAGTTTAAGTTATAAACACCTCAAACATCATATATATAGTTAGTTTAATGTGATTCTAAGTTGTTTTGATTGAAAATACACAAAATAGGAAAGTTAGAACCAAATATAGGCCATTTTGGCCAATTTAGGCTATTTCACTTGAAATTGAATGAATACGAGTAGTTTGATGCTAGTTTAAGTTATAAACACCTCAAACATCATATATATAGTTAGTTTAATGTGATTCTAAGTTGTTTTGATTGAAAATACACAAAATAGGAAAGTTAGAACCAAATATAGGCCATTTTGGCCAATGTAGGCTATTTCACTTGAAATTGAATGAATACGAGTAGTTTGATGCTAGTTTAAGTTATAAACACCTCAAACATCATATATATAGTTAGTTTAATGTGATTGTAAGTTGTTTTGATTGAAAATACACAAAATAGGAAAGTTAGAACCAAATGTAGGCCATTTTGGCCAATTTAGGCTATTTCCTTTGGAAATTGAATGAATACGAGTAGTTTGATGCTAGTTTAAGTTATAAACACCTCAAACATCATATATATAGTTAGTTTAATGTGATTCTAAGTTGTTTTGATTGAAAATACACAAAATAGGAAAGTTAGAACCAAATATAGGCCATTTTGGCCAATTTAGGCTATTTCACTTGAAATTGAATGAATACGAGTAGTTTGATGCTAGTTTAAGTTATAAACACCTCAAACATCATATATATAGTTAGTTTAATGTGATTCTAAGTTGTTTTGATTGAAAATACACAAAATAGGAAAGTTAGAACCAAATATAGGTCATTTTGGCCAATTTAGGCTATTTCACTTGAAATTGAATGAATACGAGTAGTTTGGTGCTAGTTTACGTTATAAACACCTCAAACATCATATATATAGTTAGTTTAATGTGATTGTAAGTTGTTTTGATTGAAAATACACAAAATAGGAAAGTTAGAACCAAATATAGGCCATTTTGGCCAATTTAGGCCATTTCACTTGAAATTGAATGAATACGAGTAGTTTGATGCTAGTTTAAGTTATAAACACCTCAAACATCATATATATAGTTAGTTTAATGTGATTGTAAGTTGTTTTGATTGAAAATACACAAAATAGGAAAGTTAGAACCAAATATAGGTCATTTTGGCACTTTATATTATTTGAATATGAGTATATTTAACCAAATGCAGGAGACATACAATAAGAAGCTGGATCATTGTACCACTCAGGGGTCACAGCCGAACCCTGATCTGTTGTATTGGGAAACAGTTGGGGGGAGGAACAGAGGAAAAGTTCTGGGGTTGGGTCAGGGAGATCATTTGTACTACAACTCGCATCGGGCGAGGGAGATGGTGGCTCTTCACAACCATATGAGCCGTCCATTTTTTCTCAGATTGAGGCGCAAGTGGAGGCAAAGGTCGCTGCACGGATGGGAGAGGTGGAGGCAATGGTCGCAGCACGGGTGGAAGAGTCACGTCGGGCCTTCATCGAGGAAATGATGAGGAACATGTCTAGTTTCGGCCACATGTTCTCAGGTTGCAACCCAGGCCCTACTCCACAACGCAGACCAGAAGATGACCCAGGGTTTGGTGGTGGCGGTAGTGCTACAGAGCCACCCTTGACAGTGTAGTTTTTTTTGGTTTTGGCAACTAGGTAACTAACTTATAGTTGGATATAGTTAGTCTAACTATTTTCTTGTAGTGTAAATACTTATCGGCATCTCGCTTCGTTTCTTGATGTGTCGGGTTATTTTTTTTTTCAACCCGACTTCTACTTTATTTCCCGACACCGGGATCTATTTTGCGTACATATATTTAATCTAGGTAGTTTGTCTAACTATAGACATTTAGTGTCTATATTTATCGGCATCTAGCTTATTATTTTCTAGCTTTGTCGATATATATTTTTTGTAAACACCAACATCTACTTTATTTCCCGACATCGGGATCTATTTTGTGTACATAAATGTAATCTATTTCATGTAATTATACAAGTATCTATGTAAATTTTAATATATATCAAAATTGCATAATTTTGTAATTGAAAAAATTTAATGCGATGGAGAAACTTGACTTTAGCGTGGTATATTTAGGTGCAATTTGTGCAGTGTACGGAGTTTAATTATTATTAAGAACAATAGAATTTTAAATAATATTATTTTGTAAGAACAGCGACGGTTAAACAATAAATCAACGACGGCTAGGCGATGCCGTAAGGTTCTCTATGCACCCATTGAAACGAAATCAACGATCGCTTTAACATCTTAGCGGCCGTTATATAAACGGGCGTTGATTATTCGAAATCAACGACGGTTTAAAACAGTCGCTGGAACAACGACGGTTTAAAACGGTCGGTGATCCAGCGACTGTTATAAACCGTCGCTGCCCTGCCGTCTGCTTTAAACAGTCGTTGACTGGGTATCAACGTCGGCTTTTATAAACCGTCGGCGGTGTCCTTAAACCGTCGTTGAATATATCACCGACGGCTTGACGGTCGTTGATTCTTGTATCACCGACCATCTTTTTACCGACGGCCATTTAACGACGGTTAGCCGTCGTTGATTATTCAGCGACGGCTTTTTAGGCTACCAACGACGGCTAAAAGCCGTCGTTAATTGGCACTTTTCTTGTAGTGGTGGACCTAGACTCCTAAAATGAATGGAATTCAAATGGTTTTAGACTCCTAATATGAACGGAATTATAATGGTTTTAGACTCCTATTATGCATGGACTTTCTATGGATTATAGACTTCGAATTCTAAGGACCCTAGACTTCTTAGATGGGTGAACCCAGACAAGGTTAAGACTCCTAACATGGATAGAGTTAGATGAGGTGAAGAACTCTAAATGGAGTGAAATTGGATGAGCCTGGACATATGGGTCAGACGGACTTCTAGTGCAGTTAGAATTCCTAATCGGATGAGACTTTTACAACAAGATGGACACTAAAAGGAATCCTAAATGATGTGCACATTAAGGATGGATGATATATATGAAAAGATAAGATATAGGATGATGTATGAATTTTTGAAACATATAGGAGATAGAAGATGGGATGAGATTTTGAAAAAGATAGGAGAATGATTTTTGAAAAAAAGATGAGGATAAATTTTCAAAAAAGATGGGAGATCTTTTTTTTTTTTTTTAAAAGATGGGAGATATAGTTTGGTAAAGGATGGGGATAGAATTTTCGAAATAGATAGGAGATTAGAGATTGAAAATATTTTTTTTAGATGGATTTTTTTTAAATAAAAGAAAAAAAGGATGGAAATTTTTTGTTTCAAAAGAAAAGATTGAAGATTATTGATAATAAAAAAAATAGTTATCCATGCGCAACATAACACAAAGGGACAAAATTCAAGACACGAAAAGCAAAGCAGGAGCGTGGGACGAAGGAGTATAGCGAGAAACACATAACGCAAGAAGACAATTACGCTGGGTTCTGAATAAAACGAGCAACACAGAATATGCGCTGAACGCGAGCTAAATGCGGGGGACGCATGGCAATGACTGCGTGGAACGCAAGGAAAAGCGATGGACGCAGGTTCACGAATGCGACGCCAATCTCTTGCGTTAGACGCGTAGAGGGCGCGCATCACGCAGCTTGGGCAGAGCTTCGGTTTTTGTTTTTTCCTCGTCGCGTATATTCGTTCGATAATTTTAAACTCGAAACATCGCGTAATACTAAGGACTAAAAGCACGCACACATAAATATGCACAAATAGGATAATATGTAAAGTTCCAACCTAAAGTCAAGTTCTACGTTCAACTATGGTCAGGTTTAGGTTAAGGCTGAAAGGGTCCACGACTAAGAGATTGTTCTCACGCTTCGTACCCCTGCTTAAAGAGGTGGCCCCATGTAAGACGCACTCCAATTCTCAAGTAAGGAACAAGAGAACAATGCCATGGTTGGGTAGGTTTGCTTATGACTAAGATCCAACACTATCGCTCAGAAAGCTTTTTGGAAGGACAAAGCGCAAACCCCCCGGGGGTGACCTCACACATAGAACATGTGCTAATGAGGCAAGATAGATTGTCCTTATGGTGGCTGAACAATAGCCATGCATATGCAAAACAGTATATTATTCAAAGGCATAAAAAGAGAATGAATCGTATTTTCCAAGTTTCACCCACTCATTTAAAAAAATAATTTTTTAAAATCCTCCCCAGTGGAGTCGCCAAATTGTAGACGTAATTTTATTTTCGCCTGCCGCAATGTGAGCGCGTATTTGACTACCCCATTGTTAAGGTTTTGTTGAAATTCGTTTTGAAGTCGCCAACAAGTCTTTAAAGGAAAACTTATAAACCTAATTGGATATTGAAAACTGTAGGGACATCTTAGGGACTTATCCAATGTGGATTTCCCCGTCTTGACTCCATAGATGGTCAATATGAACCAAAGATTGAGTTCGGGGGTGAGGGTACGAATATGGTCATAACACTAGGGGAAAAAAAAGGAAGGACTGCGTTTTTTGAAAAACGCAGCCCTTCGTGTATGAAGGGTTGCGGTTTCCTTGAAAACCGCAACCCTTTTAGTGAAGGGCTGCAGTTACCTAGAAAACGCAGCCCTTCAAACTATATGAAGGGATGCGGTTTTAAGGCTAACCGCAGCCCTATTAATGTAGGGCTGCGGTTAGCCCAGAAACCGCAGCCCTTCATACACGAAGGGCTGCGTTTTCTAAGATAACCGCAACCCTTCCTATCCCGCCCAATTCAACCTATAGTTTTGCGCGCAACACACAGTAGACACTCACTCGCAAATTTCCCTCGCACACTCACTCCTCACCCTCACACTCACTCGCACACTCACCCCTCTCCCTCACACTCACTCGCACTGCCCTAATGGCCATCACCGGAGCACCGATACATCGTCGGAGCGTCGTCCCATCGTCGGTGCACACTCATTGACGTTGCCTATTAACGTTGCCTGAGCTCCTTCTTCTTCTCTTCTCTCAGCGCACCTTGACGCCACCACCACCACCACTACTGCATTGTCGGTAATTCCCCTCTCACTCTCTCTCCTCTTTTTCATTTCTCTAATTAATTTGTTTTATTTAATTTCTCTTCTATATTGTGTTGTAAAATGTGATTGTAGGGGGGTGGGGGAGGGCTTGTGAAGAAGGGTGGGGGGGGGGGAGTCTTTGGGCGGGGGATGGGGATGGGTGGGGAGGCTGGGCATGGGGTGGGGGAGGGCGAGGGATGCTTGGACAGGGGAGTGGGGGAGGGCTGGGGAGACTGGGCATGGGGTGGGGGAGGGCGGGGGATCTTGGGACGGGGGAGGGTGGATAGGGGTGGGGAGGGCGGGGGGGGGTGGGGAGGGGCGGCGGCGGGTGGGGGTGGGGCGACGGGGGGGGGGGAGGGCTTAGGTATAATGTAACTATGTAGATTTTTAGGCTTCCATCTGTTGTTGGTTGAATTTCGGAAACGAAAATTAAAGGTCATTTTACGCCGACATGGCAATGAGGGAGTGCAGTGGGGGGCAGTAGTGGCGGTGGTGGTGGGACTGTGTTACAAATGTGGAGAGTGAGGTCACATGGCAATGGAATGCTCTCCACATTTGTAACACTTCTCACTATCTCCGCCGCTACCAGCTGATGGGCATTCCATTGCCATGTGACCTGATTCTCGGGTCATTTTAGGCCTATTTTAGCCTTTTTCGCTTCCGAATCGTACTTATCGAGTTATTTAACCTCAAATTCTTTTTGAACATGATTATATGACGTATAATGTAACTATTGTGTAGAGTTTTAGGCTTGCATTTGTTGTTGGTTGCATTTCGGGATCGAAAAGGCATTTTAGGCCTATTTTAGCCTTTTCGCTTCCGAATCGTACTTATCGAGTCATTTAACCCCAAATTCTTTTTGAACATGATTATATGAGGTATAATGTAACTATTGTGTAGAGTTTTAGGCTTGCAATTGTTGTTGGTTGCATTTCGGGATCGAAAAGGCATTTTAGGCCTATTTTAGTCTTTTCGTTTCCAAATCGTACTTATCGAGTCATTTAACCCCAAATTCTTTTTGAACATGATTATATGAGGTATAATGTAACTATTGTGTAGAGTTTTAGGCTGGCATTTGTTGTTGGTTGCATTTCGGGAACGAAAAGGTCATTTTAGGCCTAATTTTGCCTTTTCGCTTCCAAATCGTACTTATCGAGTCATTTAACCCCAAATTCTTTTTGAACATGATTATATGAGGTATAATGTAACTATTGTGTAGAGTTTTTAGGCTTGCATTTGTTGTTGGTTGCATTTCGGGAACGAAAAGGTCATTTTAGGCCAAATTTTGCCTTTTCGCGTCCAATTCGTACTTATCGAGTCATTTTATTTTATTTTTGTTGATCTAACTCCTAACTTATTAGTATGTAACTGTGTGCAAGGGGAGGGGTGTGCATGGGGGAGGTGCGGTAGTGGGGGGGGGGGGGGGAGGGGAGGGGTGTGCAGGGGAGGGGCGGCGGTGGGGGGGGAGGGTATGTGTGCGGGGGGAGGGCGGCGGCAGTGGGAGGGGAGGGGGGCAGCGGTGGGGGAGGGGCAGCAGAGCGGTGGGGGAGGGGAGGGGTGTGCGGGGGAGGGGTGTGGAGGGGGTAGTGGGGGAGGGGAGGGGGGTGTGTAGGGGAGGGGGCATGTGCGGGGGGCTTGGGAGGGTGGCGGCAAACTGCTGGAGCCCTCCCAAGCCCCCGCACATGCCCCCCCCACCGCACGTCCCCTCCCCTCCCCCCACCTTTGCCCCTCCCCTCCTCTCGCACACCCCCCCCTCCCCGCCTTTGCCCCTCCCCCCACCTTGCCCCCCCCCTCCCCTCCCCCTGCGCCCTCTCCCCACCGCCGCCTCCCTCCCCCCCTCACCCGCACACCCCTCCCCTGCCGCCCTCCCCCCACTGCTGCCCCTCCCCTCCCCTCAACCGCACACCCCTCCCCTGCTTGCCCCTCCCCCACCGCCGCCCCTCCCCCCCTCAACCGCACACCCCTCCCCTGCCCCCCTCCCCTGCATATCCCCTCCCCTTTGCCCCCCCCCCCCGCTCGCCCTTGCACACGGAACCCCTCCCCCCACTGCCGCCCCTCCCCTCCCTTGCACACCCCCCCCCCGCTGCCCCCCCCCCCCCACTGCGCCCCTCACACACGTAATCCCCTCCCCTACTACCCCCTCTCCTCCCCCGCACACCCCTCCCCTCGCCCCCCTCCCCTACTGCCGCCCCTTGCACACAGAACCCCCTCCCCGCTTGCCCCTCCCCTCCCCCACCGCTGGCCCTTGCACACGTAACCCCCTCCCCACACCCTACCCCCCTTAGTGGCAATGTTAATTTTAAATTTTTTGTTATATTAATGCATATATTTGTACAATTTCAGGGAGATGGCGGAGGTGCATACGGATAACAGCACAAGTGGTGCTGAACACATTACCGAGGATGAGTCTTTCGATGCGAGAAAGGAACGGGGTAAATTGTCTCGATCTCGCCGTGAAGAAATAAACGCACAAATGCCTAGGAAGTCATAGGCGACGAAAAAGAGAAAAGGAAGGGGACCTACAAAGTCACTAGGGAAACACCCAAATATGACTTTGGAGTACGATAACATGGGTCAACCTTGTGGAAAGTGGCGTCAAAAGTATGGCATGTAAGTTGGTATTTGCATGCATAAACTCTTCATTCTGCACTCATGGAAAGAGGTGCCCGAGGGATTAAAGCGGTGTCTATGGGAAGATACCATGGTAAGCTTCATGTATAATAACGTTTAGTTTCTTAATTATTTAGTTAAATATATGTGTAATATTACTTATAGCATATAAATTACAACATTTGCGAAAACTAATTTGTGAACTGCGTTTTTTGTAGAATCAATTCAATATCGAAGATGATGAAGCCAAGAAGAATGTATTTCTATCCGCGGTTGCCCAGAGATTCAGAGATTTCAAGGCTAAGTTAGTGTCTGGGTGGATCACTAAGCGGAGGAAAGTAGTAGGTACAAAGAAGAAGAACATCTACGGCGGAGAAACACAAGCCGATCCTGAGGCTTCACCGGAAACATCATCTGGACCATCCAAATTACCATTTCAAATATGGAAAACTATCAAACCTGAAGAGTGGGAAGCATTTGTTGCCAAGAAAACAACCCCACAAGCTATTGTAAGAATATTTTATTAAGATTTAATACACTTAGATCCAGTATTATTGTATAACACCGTAGCTAACCTTTGTTTATAATTGTGTGTTTTAGGCAAGTCGTGAGAAAAGTAGCGCGAGTGCAAAAGCTAGGAAGTATTATCATCATTTGGGTGCTCATTCGTACAATGAGGCGAGAGAGAAGTGGATGTTCAGCCATTACCCCACAATAGGGTCGACAACGGCAACGGGGACTAGCTCAACGACGACAGTTGCACAGCCTCGGCAACCAGATAGAGTCCTCGATTGGTGGTGTTCGATGCATGGGGTTGATGCAAAGGGAAAAAGAGTCTTGCCTGATCCCGGAACACAACAAATAGCCAACGCCATTGCAAGTACAGATTATATGGTTATATAAGGTATATATAATATAACTTTTGCGCTCACGAGCATTTCTCTCTTATACTTATGTAGATTGGCTTGAAGGAAAAAGAGGCAACTGGTGAGTTCACTCCTAAAGGACACATTGATGCATTGCACGAAACTTTAGGAAAGGACCACAGTGGACGCTTGAGGGGCGTAGGAAGTGTCCGCCTCGGTTTGAGAAAGGTATATGGTGATCAATACACTACAGCGACAAAATCAAGTGTAAGTAGTGTGAATACGACAGCGTCAGTAGATGTGGAGGCTATGAAATCTGCAATTCGGGAGGAGCTAAGGGAGGAGATGACACATAACTTCAACGCCATTTTGGAGCAAATGGGTTTACCGACTTTTGCTGCATTCAAGAAGGGTAGTGATATTACACCTAGCCAGCTTGATCCACCTGTAGTACCCGAGTTGAAGGTAATCACTTAATCCCTTTGCTTTGTTAAACAACTATTGTTCTTAAATGCATGAAATTCTTACTATATATATGTTGTTTCATAGACTAACTATAAATAGAGTTTTTTTTACAGGAAGAGACACCATGTGAACTATTAGCTGGAGGAGATGGTTATGATAGTTTCATTCTCGTAGCTCATGGCCATGCACAACCCCCTAGTGACCGTGTACGATTGCATAACTAGTTAGTGGATGATAATCACTATGTGATCACCCTCAATGAAATTGTGTCAGGTTTCGAAGAATTACCTCTTCCGCCGCTGCCGAAGCCAGAAGTTGGTCTACAGTTACTAAATGATGCCCTTGGCAGTTATGTTCTGTGGTCGCGTGCATTGGTGCGGTTTTCATATGAGGTACAATGATTAACATTCATATATATATATGCGTGTTTTCTTTTATAGTTCCTATGATAGTCAGTAATATCTTTACTTTTAACTAATTACTAGGTTTGGGGGAAGGCCAACTCACATGACAGGAAGGGAAAGAAGGCATGTTCACCTTATAAGAAAGCAAGTTTACGTGATGAAGGTGAACAAAATGTGGTGAAGGGAAATGTTTCTAGGACAAAGAATCCACTTATTATCGATCCAGAGGTGGTGTGGAGCCTTACTATTCCATGCTTTTGGTTACATGAGTGCGCTAGCGATTTACCCGATGAAAGTGCAATTGAGGTTCCTTTGGGGGAGCAACAATTCCACTACCTTGAGGACTCATCGACATTCATTTCTAAGGTTGACATTAAAGAATTCTTATGTGGGGTAGAGTTGAATGTTTCCATGATACAAACATTCATGAGGTAATACATAAGTATATAAATTAAATATACATATACATATGCCTTAAGTAGTTTTCAATTCCATAATAAGTAATAGTTTACTTTTAATCAATATAATTTCTCAGGTTATTATACAATGAATTGCTTGCAACATCTAGTGCAATGTTTGGTTGGTTATGTCCAAACATAATACGAGATGACAATTGCTTACAAAACAAAGCCGAAGTGAAAGAGTATCTCGACATGAGTTTCAAAGCATCATCTCGTTTTGGATATCATCAGATCATTCTTGTTCCTTATATTGAAAAGTATGCTTGTTAAACTCGCTTTACTTTTATTATTCGATACTTAAATTGACCTATTAATTGTTCTACGATTAATAATAACTATATTTTCTTGTTGTAGGGCTCATTGGACACTGCTTGCGATATGTTTGTCACGTAACGAAGTCTACCACTTTGATTCTTTGCGTCGACAACCACCACGGACCTTACTAATCAAATCATTGTTAAATAGGTAGCCTAATCGAAACTCAATATATGCGCACTTATTAATATTACACATTATTCATCATCTTTAAATATATAAACAGTTAGTACATCTAATCTTATAATAATGTATTGATGTAGTGTGATGAAGCATATTAGTGCAACGGGACTTCGAGCACCAAAAGCTCCTGTTTGGATATCGATCGAGGTAACATGACTAATTTATTTGTCCTTATATAGAAACACTTTTAGCCACATACTACACATCTAACATGAATGTCATTGGATGCATCCTTTGGTGAACATTTAGTGTCCGCAACAAGATGATGGACTTGCATGTGGCTATTACGTGTTGAGGTACATGTTCGATATCGTCAACCATTGCACTAACGCCGATGATCTTCAAAAGGTATGTAACTTATTAGTATATGTTAGTTTAGATTAGATCGATTGGTAATAGGTATTAATTGGTTTAGAAACCAAAGTAGCACATGCATATATTTGGGAACGAAAATGTCATTTTTAGGCCTATTTTTGCCTTTTACGCTTCCAAATCGTATTTATCGAGTCATTTAACCCCAAATTCATTTTTAACATGATAATATGAGGCATAATGTAACTATTGTGTAGATTTTTAGGTTTGCAATTGTTGTAGGTTGAATTTTGGGAACGAAAAGGGCATTTTAGGCCTATTTTTGCCTTTTCGCGTCCAATTCGTACTTATCGCTTCATTTAACTCCATTTTCTTTTTCAATATGATAATATAAGGTATAATATAACTAGTGTGTAGAGTTTTAGGCTTGCATTTGTTTTTGATTGAATTTCGGGAAGGTATATGTCATTTTTAGAACTACTAACTACGGTAAATGATTGAATTCTTATATTATGTGTTTATTCCTTGGTTGTTTTGCAAGGTTTATATGAATAACACACCACGTTTGAGGGCCTTCACCACAGACGAATTACATGAAGTTCGGGATAAGTTGGCGTCCCACATTTGTGATGATTGCTTATGACACATCTACTAGTTTGTATCAATTCTATGTACACTTTTTACATTATTAAATATATACATATTTAAAGTTAATTATTACGTTCAAAAACTTGTCATATATTATTGCAATTTGATCGGTTTTTTTTTGTGTCGAAGGGAGGTTTTGGGTGGGGGTGGGGTAGGGGGCGCCATGGTGGGGCGCTTTGGGCCGGGCTATGGGGTCGGTTGGGTCTTTGGGGTGGTGGCGGCAATGGGTGGAGGAGGTGGCGGAGAGGGTGGGGTGGGGTGGGAGTGCGGGGAGTGAAGGGGGTGGGGGTGGGGTGGGGGCGGGGGGGGGCGGGGAGTACGGGGGGTGGACAGGGTGTGGGGGGGGGTAGGGGGCAGGGTGGGTTGGGGGTGGGGGGGGGGTGGGAGTGCGGGGGGTGGGTAGGGGGTGGGGGTGAGAGGGGCGCGGGGGGTGGGGGTAGGGGCGGGGGGGGTGGGGGTGCGGGGGTGGCAGGGGGTGGCGGGGGGGGGGGGTCTTTGGGGTGGGGGGCGGGGTAGGGGGCGCGGGGGGTGGCGGGGGGGTGGGGTGGGGGTGCGGGGGGCTGGGGGGTGGGGGGGGGGCGGGGGTGGGGGTCTTTGGGGTGGGGTCGGGGTGTCTTGGGGGGGTAGGGGTGGGCGGGGGTGGGGGGGTCTTGGGGTGGGCGGGGGGTGGGGGTTCTTTGGGGTGGGCAGGGGTGTGTCTTTGGGGCGCGGGGGGTGGGCGGGGGGTGGGGAGTCTTTGGGGTGGGCGGGGGTGTCTTTGGGGCAGGGCGGGGGTGGGCGGGGGGTGGGGGTCTTGGGGTGGGCGGGGGTGGGGGTGGGCGAGATTTAATTTATTTTTAAAAAAAAAAAATTGAATGTGAAGGGTCATGGTTTTAAGCCTAAACCGCAGCCCTTCATTTAAAAAAGGGCTGCGGTTTAGGCTTAAAACCGCACTCTCTTCATTTAAAGAAGAGTTTGCGGTTTAAGCGAAAAACGCGACCCTTCAAGCTTAGAAGGGCTGCGTTTTTGGCCTGAACCGCAGCCCTTCTTATCTATTGAAGGGCTGCTATGGAAAGGGCTGCTGGCCAAAAACGCAGCCCTTCCTTATTTTTCCACTAGTGTAATAAACCAAGTTCGCCCATTGCTGGCCTTTACTAAATATCGATTCATACCATAGTTTTATACAAAAGAATAACCACAGAATATTTTAAGCACCCTAAAAATATTAGTTTAAATTGGTTGAGGAAACACATAAAAGACTATTTTTTTGTGACAAGTTATTTAGCAATCAGATTATTGGGTTCCTAGCATGTTGTCCATATTATCTGATTTAGTTAGAACCTTTATTTAGGTCTTGATTAACAATAAATACAAGGTGATAAATATTGCAATCAGGCATAAAAAAATAATATGTTCATGAATAATAAAAAATAATATTGCAGAGAGTTAGTAAAATATATACAATCTTTACTGTCACATGAATACGTTAACGATCTACATCATGAATAAACTGTTAGTAACTTCAATAAAATAATAAAAATTTAAAAAAAATAAAGAAAGAAAATAAAGTTTGTTAATTTAGTTGACCCTCAGAAATTATACCACCGTCTGGGGTCGTTGATTTATACGGATCTTGGAAAATTAAATGTTGTACGAGCCTTAAAAAAGATTGTTGTGTTGGGTAAAAAGAACGTGACTTGATTTTGTTTGAGAAAAAAAATAAGTTATTGGTTTTGTCGACTAGGCGTGTGATGCCACAGTAAGATCTTTTTGGTTTGTTTGTGATGATGGAATAATGAAATAATGATGGTGATGATTATATGATGATCGGTGTTGTAGGAGTATTAGGATATATTGGTAGTACAGGCGTAGGTAATGTGTTGCAAATTGGAGTAATAAGGTGAAGATGATGATGCGTGGCTGGTGATTAGATGATGATGATCGTGAGAATTTTGTTAGTATAGGTGCCGTGAGATTTGGTGTAGGCGAGAGAAGAAAAAATAGAGTTGAGCGTGGGAGATTGTGAGATATGCCGTGTGATATTTGTGTGTTAGATATGCCGTGAATTATGAGAGTCAAGAGATGAGATATATACTACCTCCGTTTCTTTTTAATAGTTACACTTACACTTTTCACGTATGTCGATGCACTAATTTGAGCCTTTATATCTCTAATTTTGTATTTGTAAAAAATATAAAAAGTCGATATTCTAAAACTACATATCGAGACGAATCAAACAAGACCCCCACATGACTATATTTTCTCTTAACCATAATTCACAAATGATAGTCAAAGAGGAAATTTGTGAATAGTGTCAAAAGTGAAAGTGAAACTATTGAAAAGAAACGGAGGTAGTATATGTTTAGGTAGTTGGGTTGCAATAGATTTTTGAAAGATAGTAGGTCTCTAAAAGATTTGATTTAATGATTTATTAAAAAGATTTTAGAAAAGAGTTAGATAAAAATATTTAAAAACATTTTGAAGAAAGATGATTTTTTATAAAAGATATTTTTATTAACTAATTAATATAATTAACTAATTCTCTAAATTAAATTGGGCTACAAGCCTACAAAAGGGGTTTTAAAAAATTGGGCTTTCATAAAAACTATTTTTAAAAGGTTTTCGAAGATGGACTTTTAAAAAATTATTTTAAAACGTTTTAGGAAGTGGGCTTAGTAAAACTATTTATAAAAAAGGTTTTCGGACATGGGTTAATAAAAAGAGTTAGAAAATGGTTTTGGACTTCAATTATTTTATTTTAGACTCGTTCTTTATTCTTTCCTCGATCCGGACCAATTAGAGTGGGGTATTAGTCATTAGAGCACTAGTGGAAAAATCCTTATATGACACAAGTTAACTGATCCGGTTCTTTAAAAGGCAGATCTGTTACAAGTAAACTGACCCGGTTCCTTAAAAACCGGATCAGTAATTATCGGATTTTGGAGCGAAAAATGTCAAAAAATAAACTGATCCGGTCCATATGAGGAACCAGATCAGTTGGGCTCCCCATAATATATAACGCGCGGCCTAGTTCTCCCTTCCACTTCTCGTCCCCTCACACTTCTCGGCCCAGTTCTCCCTTCCACTACTCCCTCACTCCTCCTTTCCACTTCTCGTCCCTAACTCCCCTCAATCCTCTTAAACCCTAACTCCCTCACTCTTCCCTCCCACTTCTCCCCCACACGAATCTCAAATCCCGCCCAACAAACCCTAATTCCGCACTCCTCTTCTGATCTCCTCCTCCTTCCTCCCTCTCATAACCCACACCAAACCTTTTCAGTCTCCTCTCTTCTAATTCTCTAAAATTCGTCGACCTTTCATCGCCGGCGAAGCTCAGCGGAGTGAAGACCGACGAAGTGACAACCCTAAACCGCCAGCTCTTTGTTTTTTTTCGATTGTTAACACCAACAACCCTAATTTTTTTGTTTTTTTCGATTTTTTTCTTTGTCAATCGAGAGATTCCAAGCGTTTCCACCATTTTAAGAATAGGGCTTGTTCATGCGGTGACTACTGGTAATGGATAAAGTTTCTTCCTAGGAGGGACCGATCCTATATTCTCCACCTTCACCGATCACCCAACTCCGGCATACCATCAAATCGCCGGCCTCCGGGAACCGCATCTCCTCGTTGGGTCCCCTGCCAGCGCTGCAGCACTCCCTGTCTCCGCCCTCATCTGCACCCACAAACTTCCCACCACTTCACCCCACCTGCTTCAGATCTGGGTTTGATTAAAATAATGTTGTTCTGATTTTCTTCTTGTTGTTATTTATTTTATATTTTCCTTTAAATTTTCATTTTCTTGTAATTTCGTTTGATTTTCGTTCATACTTTTATTTTCTTGTAATTTTTTTTGAGTTTTGGTTTGATATTTTTTTTGTTGATTTTCGCTTATAGGTATTAGTTTAGTTTGTAATTGTAATATTGTTATATTTTGTATCTCCTGAATTTCGTTTCTTTGGTGTTTTTTGTAATTTTGTTGGTAATTATATTTTGTAATTTTGTATTTTCTGTTTTTAATGTTGTCATTTCTTAAGTTTTGTTGTTAATTGTTAGCTTTGAATGTTTAACTTTTGAATGTTGTCAATTCAGCGTAATAAAAGGAGTATTGATATATACTATTGTTTTTGTATCGATTAAGAATGAAAAAATGCAAAAAAAAAAAAAAAATTTAATATTTTGGGGGCCTTAACTGATCCGGTTTTGAGTTAACTGATTCGATTTTTGTGAAAACCGGATCATTTAATGGGGAAACTGATCCGGTTTTCGACCGGAGCAGTTGACTTTTGTCAACCGCTCCGAGCCGAACCTCTCCGGACCAAAAATCGAATCTGTAAGGCCTATTTTGACCAAAGCGGTTGAACTTTTCTCCACTAGTGTAGGGTACTAAATGAGGAGACACGATTATGTGTCTACACTTCTGTAGACACATAATCGTGTCTCCCCATTTAAGGGCCCAATGATGAAACATACCGCAATCCTAATTGGTCCGACCTAAGGGGAGAACAGTCCGAAGAATTAGGCCCAAAACTATTTTAAATTATAGAGCTTATTTATTTGCAATAATGGTCCAAAGTCCTATTTTAAATCCCAATATTAATTATTCCTGATAATTAATTGTATTTTGAGCCCAATCCTTTGAAAAAGCCCAATTAATTATTCATGATAATTAATTGTATTTATTTATAATTTTAATATATATTTCGAAAATAAATAAATATTCTCAAAGATATTTTGAAATTGAAATCATATTTTATCTCATAAAAGTTGGTTTACGGATTTAAAGGAGATAAAAGAAAATCGCACAAAAACGTGTCAAATGAAAAAGTTGTCCAGATATGAAAGCGCGTCTGACGCGGGAGGTGCGCATTGGCTGGAACGCATCAGACGCACCAATCTGCGCCTGACACGTGTCGTTGTGCGTCACGCAGAGACGTGCGCCCAGCGCACTCTCAGCACGGCACGCAATTTACTTTTTTATCTTTTTTTTTTAATATTTTTGTATAAATAGGCCACTGATTTTCCGGATCAAAAAAATACTTTTACACTCTCTTTGCACTCGAATACTTGCAATCTCTCATACTCTCATATTTTCATCTTAACAAACACATAAACACATATTCACAAACACACATAAACACATGCTTTGATCGATCTTCACAAATTTTCATTGAAAGGCTTCACAATTGCTCCTCAAGAAAGTTGTTATTCCCTCATACCCAAGCCACACCGGTATATTCCTGAGGGTCCCTGAATAAATCTCTCTTATTTATTTTATTGAAGTTACTAACGCTTTATTTCATGATGTAGATATCTAGTATAAAAAAACCGTTCTTTCGTATATCCATAACCTTTATTCCTTTTTTTTCTTATATATTTTTATGATTGTCATGCTCGTGTTTTCATCACCAGCATGTTATTATTGCTAATCAAGACCTAAGGAATTGTTCTAACATTAATCAGATAATTTGGACAACCTATTAGGAACCCTGTAATTTTGATTGCTTAATAACTTGTCACTAAAAAATAGTCTTTTTGATGTGCTAATCAACCAACCTAGACTAATATTTTTAGGGTGCTTGAAAATATTCTCTGGTTATTCTTTTGCATAAGACTTGCTGTGAATCGATATTTAGTATATGCCAGCAATGGGCGAACGTGGTTCATGATCGTGTTTGTACCTTCACCCCCGAACTTACTTTTTGGCTCATGATCATTAATGATGTTATGACGGGGAAATTTACATTAGATAAGTCCTTAAAATGTCCCTATGGTTTCCCAAAAATCCAATTAGGTTTATGAGTCTTCCTTTAAAGACTTGTTGGCGGCTTCAAAACCTTTTTTAATAAAAGCTTAACAATGGGGTAGTCAAATACGCGCTCACACCGTATAGGCAAAATAAAAATCACGCCTACAACTGTGTATATAGAGATCAAAACTTTTGATGGTTAAATGTTCTTATCAAAACCGGATTTTTCACCATATACCCCTGACAAATTTTTTTTGCACCATATAACCTTGCGAGTTTCCAAATTCACCATATACCCTCCACTTTTTAAAAAATACATCCACTTTCCCTTAATGACTAACGGCGTTAACATCCGTTAGTCATTAACCGCTAATCCCCCCTCTAACCCTAATTAACTACCCTAAACCCTAACCCCCTCTAGCCCCAACCCTAACTCTAACCGCTAATCTAATACCCTAATCCTAACCACCCACCCACCCCTCTTCCCCCACCACCCTCGAAGCCCTCCCTCCCCCTCCCCCTTCCCCTCCTACAACCCCTCCCCCTCCCCCTCCCCATGCCCCCGCAACCCCCCTTCCCGCATACCCGCATCCCCCACGACACCCCTCCCCGCAACCTCCTTCATGCCGCCCTTCTTGCTGCTGTAGTGAATCACCCTCGAGTGCCACCGATTGACCGAGAACCCGACAACCAAAGCACCACCAAAGAAGAACCCGACAATCAAAGAACGAAAATCTGCGAGAAATCGCGAGGGAGGAGGAGGGGGGGCCGCATGGGAGAGGGGGGGTTGCGGGGCGGGGGGGGGGAGGGGGAGGGAGGGCTTCGGGGGTGGTGGGGGGAAGGGGGGCTGAGGTGGGAGGTGGGAGGGGGTGGGGGGGGGGTGGTGGGCGTGGGTGGTTAAGGTTAGGGTATTAGATTAGGGGTTAGGGCTAGAGGGGGTTATGGTCTAGGGTAGTTAATTAGGGTTAGAGGGGGGATTAGGGGTTAATGACTAACGGACGTTAACGTCGTTAGTCATTAAGGGCAAGTGAATGTATTTTTTAAAAAGTCGGGGGTATATGGTGAATTTGGAAACTCGAAAGGGTATATATGGTGAAAAAACTGTATCAGAACACTATAAGGTGCCTTAAGTTGAAATATTATTGTTGTGCCTTTTTTTAAAATAATCGTATATATTGAAACTGATTTTTTTAATTCGAGTTTGTTGAGTTTTATGATCAGTTTCAAATGAGGGTAACTTTTAGATATAATATATAGATATAGATAGATGCAATAATAATATATTGGCATACGTGAGAATTTCTGGAGAATATTTTGCCATGGCAAACTTCCTTATGAAAGGAATGGATCCGACATAAATATAATACAGTTGAATCAGATTAGAGGACTCCACATTCATATATGGATTGAAGAAGAAGATATAGATCAAACTTCTTTTTAAAGTATCTGACCTATTGGATAACATCAAAAACTAATTTAGTGATAGCATCAAAATCTGATTTAGTGATAGCATCAAAATAGAGATTCAAAAGCAGGAATAATGTTAATCACATTTCTCTTAGTGAAAAACCTTGTTATTTGTAAAATGCTGAATCTAAAGAAAAGAAGTGAAGAACTCAATTTCTTTGGTTGAAGAATACAATATCACACGTCTAGTATATGATCTAGTAGCAGTGATAATTTTTCTAACTTGTACTTTCCTTCTATAACTGTTGAGTCGTGTAGTGTTTTGATGATTGTAAACAAATGATGATTATCAAACTAACATGTGTGTTTGAGATATGCATACTGCATTAACATAGAGCAAGTCATGGAAGATTAAATATATCACATCATGAAGGAATTCCAATAAGTGAAGTTCCTGAGGAAGAAATCCAAAGAGAGATTCTACAAAAATATGTTGCTAGACTTTATGTAAGTTCCTAAGCTGGAACCAAACATGAAGAGCTCAAGAAAAATGATACAGAAGCAAGCAGCATCAAAGTTCCTAGATTCCTAGAAGGAACACAAATAGAGCAGTTCCTAGGTATATCCTAAGAGGAACATTGAATATGAAGTTCCGGATCAGTTCATGAGTGGGAGCAGCAAGATGAAGTTTCAGAGTTGAAACAAGAAGTTCCTAAGTAGGAACTATGAGTGTGAAGTTCCTTAAAGGAACTAGCACATCGAGGTTCCTGAGGTGGAGCTATCAGCATGCGGTTCTTGAGTTGGAGCAGCATGGAGCATGAAGGCAGAAAAAATGAGCTTATTTTCTAAGATTCATGTAAGTATGTGGAAATGTGAAAGGTAATGGAACAAGTTCAAAAGGAACTCGTGGAACTTAGAGTCAAAAGATAAGTGGGCAAGCGGTTGAGATTAATAAGGAATATATATCTAAAAGATATTATTTAAATTAAGAATAATATATCTTTTAGAACTAGTTTAGGAATAATATTCTTAAGTTGTTAGGAGTCTCAAATTAATTATATTGAGTCAAAGATCACGTTAACCATGCAACATGTTCATTTGGTTAGTTTAACAAATCTTTCTTTGGTTGTTTCCAACGTCTGAGTGTGTTCCTAAGCAAAGAAACTAGTCACTTTTGGGAATAGCGAAAGATAGGAACAATGAAAAGTGAATCTGATGTAATAACTAAATATAACGTGACATGTTTTAAAGAGTTAGTGGTTAATTAGTTGATAAATGTTTTTTAAATATATAAAATACAAGGTAGTTAGAGTGTTTTTAGGACTCCATTACTGGTTGTTAGTGGTTAATTAGTTGCACAAGTAAATGCTATATTTTAGGACTCCATTACTGGTTGTTACACACGTTCAAAATGAACGTGGTGTTAGTGGGAGATCATGGAGCTTGCTCCTCAAGCTAAGGAACAACATGGGTTAATGCTTTAAACCACTAACTCATGATTAATCCCACGTTCATTCTAAATGACTGCTATAAATATACAAGTTCAATAAAGTTTCAAATTGTCTGACTGTGTCATTCCATAGGGTCTGACTTATGTCATTCCATAAGGTTGGCTTAAGGAATAACGTTACAAAAGAATTATATTTTCTATTCTTTATTTTAAGTCAGTTCCTATGAGTTCTAAGTTCCTACGAGTGCCATGTTCCTTTATAGTTCTTCAGTTTCTACAAACTAGAGTTAAACTATATTATCAAATGTCTGTATTTGAGTTTGGGGTTAAAGGGTTTGAGTGAACTCTTGTAATGGGGACTTGGTTAAGAGTTTGAGCGAATTCTTGTATCAAGTTTAAGTTAGGAACTTGAGTAAGTTCTTATTGTGTATGCGTAGACTTAGGGTGAAGTCTATCCAAGGATGAAGCAAGGGTTTGATTAAACCTTTCGTAAAGAGTTGTGGGAACTCTTGAGAGACTTAGAGTTAGGTCTACAGTATAGAGTGGAACTTGTGAGAGAGTTGGAGTTCTAAGTGGAACTTGGGCATGTAATAGGTTGTAATAGAGGAGATTCCCTATTATAGTGAAGAGTTTAAATCCTGAGGAGGTCGTGGTTTTTCTTCTTGTATTGAGACAAGAAGTTTCCACGTAAAAATCTCTCTTGCACTTTAAGTTCCTTATTGCTTATGTTTTTAAATTCCGCATTATTTGGGCAATAAATTCCACACTACAATTCACCCTTCCTCTTGTAGTGTTCCTTCTGAGTTAACAATAACAAATAGGATATTGAATTGCCAAAAAAAAAAGGATATTAAGTGGCACAAATTGATTTTTTTTTTTTTTTTTTTTTTGGTAAAAAACAGCAGCCAATCACATAGAAATATTAAACGTCATACAATCCGAGTTTAGAAATTGCATACAATAACTAGGGGGGGAGGGGAATATCCTAGTTACAGCACAATCTAACTGTGCAGTTCTACAAGCTTTAGCTAAAGCATCCGCCGATTTGTTGAAATCCCTACAACAATACTGGATCTTCACATCTGGGTATCTAGTGCTCCACTGCCTACAAATGGACACCAAGTTGGAGAATTTGTCAAAATGCGCCGTGCGATGAATGATATCAACTGCCACCCTGCAATCTGAATAAATGATAGAGTGGGGGATGTTTCGGGCCTCCACCATGTAGAGCGCCTCCAAAATCCCCAAAATCTCTGCTTCCACAGAATCATTAGTGAAAATAGTCTTACCAAAGCCTAAGATCCAATGACCCCTGTCATCTCTCACAATGCCCCCCAAACCCGCAAAAGCCAAAGGACCAATAAAGGAAGCATCCACATGAATCATATTATAGCCCCGGGGGTGGGTAAATCTCACAGTAATGGGTTGATGGCCAGGCTTCCTAAGGGAGGAGGACTGCATAAGCTCACGCACAGACCCACTAGCTTTACAGCTAATTACCTGAACGGGGGAAGGGTCGGCATTCTTAAACACACAACTATTACGATCTTTCCAAACTTCATGACACATGTACGGGAAGACTGAGCTCCAAGGAAGGCCTCTAAATTCCTCCTTAGACATCATGTTTAACTTCAACCACTTTCTAAAGTCAGGACCCTGAACTACTGGAGACCCTGGTAAATTCCAAATCTGTGCGCTTTTGGGACATAGTCTAAGCAGATGATCAGAATCCTCCGATGTTTGAGAACACCGAGGGCACAACGGGTCTTGGGTGAGGCGGCGGATAAACAGGAGCTGTTTGTGGGGGATTTTATCAAGCCAAAGAAGCCAGATGAAGAATTTGATTTTTGGTTCAACTACCCCTTTCCAAATCCAGGCCAAGTCATCCGACTCCAAGGGAGGAGTGATCTGCGCATTATAAGCCAGGCTTAGGGAGAAGCCTTGGTGGTTAACAAAGTTCGGAATTAAAAGGTCTTCTCTCGCATCAACAGGAGGGGGAGGGATACTTAAGATACGCTGAGTGACCTCAACGGGGATAGACATGGACAGGCGATCTAGATCCCACTGATTCCCCACCACAAGGCTCACCACTTTTCTACGAGACTCGGGCACAGAGAGGGGTCCATGAACCCACCCCCTGATTTTCCCAATTCCAAGCCAATCATCATGCCAAAAGTCAATCCCATGACCATTACCTAGGCTCCACTTGCTATTTTTACTAAGCAACTCCCATCCCTTACCAATGCTTTTCCAAAGGGGGGAACCATTTTTAAACTGGGTTACATGATTCTGATGAATATATTTAGACACAATACATTCCTGGGCTAGGGTAGAGTTGTTTTGAGCCACTTTCCATCCTAACTTAGCCATATAAGCAATGTTCATCAGACTTTGATCCCTAATCCCCAAACCTCCCCAATTCTTAGGCCGGAAGGTCGTTCTCCTATTCACCAGGTGAATCTTCTTCTTACCTTTATCTTCCCCCCATTGGAAATTATTACAAAGTTGGTCCAGGTCCTTAAAAGTCTTACTGGGGAGCTGGGTAGCCTGCATATAGTAGGCAGGGATGGCAGACAAGGTGGACGTAACAAGACACAAACGCCCAGCTTTGGACAAATAAGCCGTTTTCCACTTAGCTAGCCGAGCTCTAACCTTATCTACCACAAACTGGACTTGGGACCTAGAAGGGCGTTTATGAGAGATCGGGAGACCTAGATACATACCAAGGTCCTCATCGGCTTTAACATTTAGGGTTCCCTGGAACAGATGTCTATGGTCCATAGGGGTGTTTGGGGAAAAAATCAGCTTACTCTTGTCCTCATTAACTTTTTGACCCGAGACAACACAGAAATCCTCGAGGACCCTTCTAACAGAAAAAGTCGTGCCTTCATCCACCCTCCCAAACAACAACAAGTCATCCGCGAAGAGAAGATGAGAAACAGGCACCTTCTTTCTCCCTACCCAAAAAGGGGTTCACTGACTATCATGGCTAGGGATGGCAATGGATCCTGGACCCGGCCCGGATCCGCGGACTCGGATCCGTTTTTTCGGATCTGGATCCTAAAATTTCAGACCCGTTGGATCCGGGTCGGATCCGGGTCCTGTTTTCAAATTGCGGATTCGGGTCCGGGTCTGAACTGAGACCCGGACCCGGATCCGCAGATCCGTTTATTTAAAAGATAAATGGGCTGGGCTCTTAACACTTACTGTCCGAAATCTAAATTGGGAAAATATTTCAAGTTGGCCTCACCCATTCTCTCCCTAAACCCTAGGACTCCCACTACTCCTCAGTCCTCACCCTTCTCTCCTCTCACAAAACTTCTTCTCCCTTCTACCATTGCCATATCTCTCTCTCCTCCATGCCTCTGTAATTTTGAAACTAAAACCCTGCATTGAGAACAAACCCAGATTTTCGTCAATCAAATGGGGAGAAAAAAGAAGAATGGGGTTTCGGACGAATCTACAAAGGAACAAGCTGAAGCGGAGCATCATCAATAAGACGTTAAAATGGACGACGATGAAGGTTTTAGTGCCGAGAAGAGCCTCTCACAACATTCGATCTTTCCGCACTCTTTCGCTACTGAAATCAAGGTTCGGTGGTGGTGGACTGGTGTCCGGTGGTGTGCCCTCAATAGATTTATGAATTTTCGTTTTTTTCCCCTCATTTTCTAAGCTCTATAATATGTTGTAAGTTTTTATTTCTTATTATTTGCTTTTGATTCTGTAAATCTGATCTAAAAAGGTTATTTTTTCTTTTTGGATTTTCTTAATTATGATTCGGCACATAAATTAGGGTTTGAATTGCAAGTTATCTAGGTGAAAAACAGTATTTTGGTGACGGATTAGTTTTGGACCCGGATCCGCAGGATCCGCGGTATCTGGATCCGGGTCCTACTTTTTCAGACCCGTCGGATCCGGGGCGGATCCGGATATAGTCTCTGAAAACGGATATGGATCCGGGTCCTTAAGGACTCGGTCCAGATCCGACCCGTTGCCATCCCTAATCATGGCTAGCTCTATTGATATCCTTAGAGAGTGACTCAAGACAAATATTAAACAGGTACGGTGATAACGGGTCCCCCTGCCTCAGGCCTCGAGAGTGAGTGAAGTGATCTGTCTTTCTACCATTAACCAAGATAGATGAAGAGGCCTAAGAGATACAGTCCCAAATCAGCTTAATTGAGTCATCATCCATGTCATGTGTTTGCAAGCATTTTCTAACGAAACCCCATTCAACCCTATCATAGGCTTTTTCTAAGTCAATCTTTAAGGCAAACCACCCCCATTTCCCTTTCTTCTTGTTCATAGAGTGAAGGACTTCCGAGGCTACCACTAGATTAATATCCGTGCCTCGCCCCTTGATGAAGCTATTCTGGTTTTTTGAAATCCACGTAGGAATCAAAGGTTTTAACCTATTTACCAAGATTTTAGTAACCACCTTATACAAGGTGTTACAGAGGCTAATAGGGCGAAATTGTTTGACAGTTTCAGGAGAAGGTTGTTTAGGAATAAGACAAATAAGCGCCTGACACAGCTCCTCGGGGACCCTCCCCTCATTAAACCATAATTGGATGTGCTTACACACATCCCGACCCGTAATCTCCCAAGTTTTTTGGAAAAAAATAGGGTGGAAACCATCCGGGCCTGGGGCCTTTAGCGGTTTCATGCTAAACAAAGCATGCCTAATCTCCTCGTGAGAAGGGATCCCCCCAACCCTAACAGAACGCCCGAGGTATTTACATGATGTACACACGTACTATGATTTGACGTATACAGGTCCCTATAAAACAAAAGAATCAACCTTCTAATACTGTCCTGGTCTTGAACTTCATTACCCACTGAGTCCCTAAGGCATAAAATACGAGACGCGTTTCTCTTAATAATCACACTTCTATGAAAAAACCTCGTATTTCTCTCTCCCTCTGCTATCCTATCCAAACGGCTCTTAGTGCGCCACAACATCTCTTCCTGATCTAAGGTTCGGATCAGCTCCTCCTGTGTTTGGGAAAATACTCTCCTGGCCCGCCTTAAAGGGGTTCAGGACTATCTCCATTCAAACCCTAGATCCGTGTTCCATCAAATTGATTTTGATTTGCAATCACAAATCTTTGCCTAAAATATAATATGAGAGGACTCTTAAAATGGAAAGAAGCTGTAAGCGTAGGTGATGCAGACACGTGGCAACAGACAGTAGAGCAATTACAAGTGGCAAAAGTCGTTGTCTAAACACCATGTGACACTTAGGATTTTGTTTTATATATTATAAATTTATAACAGATAATAGATAGAAAGATAGTAGATTAGTTGTAATAATACAATTTTGCTTTCTATAAGACTACAAAAATAACTATAGGAAGACGAAAATAACATATTAGGGGATGTAGCTCAAATGGTAGAGCTACAAGGTTCGATTTTTTTCCCCTCCTTTTGGGCTGCCTGCTAAAGCTAGGGTTTCAATTTTCATCAATCGACCTGTGCGAAGGGAGAGAAAAATACACAAAAATGGCAGTTCCTCTCATTAATATTGCTCCTAATCTCACCGTTTCCAGATTATGTTTAGGTAATTCTCCAATTCACCTCTCTAATTTCATAAATTTATATATTATATTTACAATGTTTATATAATTTGGTCGGTTTTACAGGAACCATGACTTTTGGTGAACAGAACTCGGTTGATGAATCATTTCGTCTTCTTGATAAAGCTTTTAATTCTGGAATCAACTTCTTTGATTCCGCTGAAATGTATGTTATAAAAATACTTGTGTATTTATCAGTGTTAAAAAGCTTGAGATTTTTTTAAGATGTTTAATCTTCTTCTTCTGTATCGATGTTGTGGGCATTGGGAAGGTATCCGGTGCCGCAGCGAGCCGAGACGCAGGGAAGGAGTGAGCAATATTTGGGCCGTTGGATTAAACACCGGAAGATTCCTCGAGATCGTCTTGTTTTGGCTACTAAGGTTCAACTGTTCCTTATTTTTTTGTTTCCGGTTTTTAGTTTTTTTTTTAAACTAAAACAAAAATATGGACAACAGAACAGTTTTCTGGTGTCAGTTTTCAAGTTAAACTAGTATTTTTGGCCCGGGCGATGCCTCGGGTCAATTGTAATAAACAATATATAATTATTTATAAATTTCATAATTCATTTTTTTTTGTGTATTTTTTGGCCCATGAGAAATTGAAAATTTGACGTCATAACTTGATAAGTAAAAATAACCTTAAAGGTTTGAGTTTGAAAATAATAGCTTAAAAGAAATTGGGGTAAGATAATATGTCAACAATAGTGTCTTGTTAGTATCGTAATAATAGTGTTAGAAATGTAATTACTTGTTTAAGTCTTTTTAGTTAAGAATAATTATTATAAGACTTTATGATATTTTATTTGAAATATTAAACAACAGAGTTATAGTGTATTGATGGTTAAATTCCCATCTTTCATTGCAAAGATTAACGTGTTCGATACCTTGTAGTTACACAATATTTATATTTGAGAGAGCCACGTGGCATGTAGGCGTCCTTAGGAACACATTTTAATATATTTGTATAGATATGACTAATTTTAAGTTCATTATGCCCTATATATCATATGACTTTTACATTGATAAAACCAAAAACTGACAGTGATTCCAAGCGAGCCCTCATCTTTTAAATTTGTTTCTATTACTCATTGTTTGTTTTGCTTAGCAATAGTAATTTCTTTTCTAGTTCATGTTTTTCGAAGTTTAACGTGAATGTCTTGTAGAATATAAAAGAGGAGGTGAGGAAAGCTACTTCTTATTTCCTCAATCTTTCATAAAGCAATAATATGGCCCCTTAAATAGGCACTACAATAACCAACTTACAATTAAAATTAAGCAATAATAAAAAGATAGTGGTGAATCATGAGCATGTCCACTAACCCACTATCTGCTTCTACTCAACAATAATAAAACACATGCTAACTTATTTGACTATATCCTAGTAACAACTCCTATCATCTAGGATGCACTAAGCAGTTACAATTGACCACTAGCCACGTTGGATTGAAGGACTAATCAACTTTGAAGCATTTTCCAACACTCCCTTGCTTCAAAGTTTCATAAAATAAATGAAGCATGTCTCTTCATCCATGATGCACATCTCATCACCGTTAATTTTGGAAGTGCATCTCTTCCTAATGTAATGCACTTCTCATTACCGTATTCAAATTTGTTGATGCACATTATCACCAACACCATATTTTAATTTGTTGATGCACATTATCATCAACCTTCACTATATGAAGCACTTTTCTCCATAAACTCTATTCAACATAGTATTGCAAACACTACTCCTCTGTGCGTTGAGTACAACTTTCACCATTATCAAATTGCCAATATCTGATTTTACTTGTGAAGAATGCCCCTTCACCTCAAATGATTTGTCTCCCTCTTTTTATAGTAACCAAAAACTCATATTGTCATGGATTAAAAGGGAATCCATCCACACATCTAAAAAAAAAATAACCATTACTTGCCATGGTTTTGAAAAAATTCCAATAAAAATTGCTCACAATTTTTTTTGAAATCAAGTTGCGTTGCTTGTTTCCTCCACTCATGCTTTTTTTTTTTTTTTTAACACACACTCTTTCTCTCCTTTTTTTTTCTTCTTTTTCATTGCTCTCTATTTGTTCATGAGGATCAAACATGATGCTCTTGATACCATGTAGAATATAAAAGAGGAGGTGAGAAAAGCTACGGCTTATTTCCTCAATCTTTCATAAAGCAATAAAATGGTCCCTTAAATAGGCACTACAATAACCAACTTACAATTAAAATTAAGCAATAATAAAAAGATGGCGGTGAACCATGAGCATGTCCACTAACCCACTATCTGCTTCTTCTCAACAATAATAAAACACATGCTAACTTATTTGACTATATCCTAGTAAGGTCCGGTTCTTTTGGACTTATTTTCTGTTCCGTTCAGTTCAGTTACTCTTTGCATTTCAGTTTATCTCAATTTAGTTCAGTTCAGTTCCATTGAGTTCAATTCAGTTTCTCTCAGTCCAAAAGAACGGGGCCTAACAACTCATATCATCTAGGAAACACTAAGTAGTTACAATTGACCACTAGCCACGTTGGATTGAAGGACTAATCAACTTTGAAGCATTTTCCAACATGTCTTTGCATATGTGGTTGTTACTTGTTTGGCATGCTAAGTTCTAGGGGCCTCGCCTGTACATTTCCGAGATGTATGACATGTGTAAATCAAATGGCATTTTTCGTAATGAAATGTCACTATATATAGTCGTATGATGAAAATATTCCATCGTGATTTTTCTTTTCCTAAAAAAATAAATAAATTATGGCTGGATATTTGACCCTACAACTCGATAATAGTAATATATTATTGACAAAAATGTCCACTTTTTTTGCTTTTATTTACCATATTGCCATTTGATTTGCATTGCTGGTACATCAAGGAGATTAATTGGCAATATCCCTTCAGTTTGTACTCGAAACGGCGCTAAATTAGTGAAATATGATTGTTGGGGCATTTGCGCTTTGCAAGATGGATTGACCAAATTATGGAGTGATAATAATTGGCATTCGTGTATGACTAGCATCCAGGGTGATAATAATGCAGACCATATCTCTATTCTTCCTTTGCTCCCACGATTAAAAAATTCTGACTAAAATGAAATTACATCATGATGTGACTGGTTAGAAACCATGGTACTAGGCCGCATGTTAAGTTCTTTGTTCCTGTAGCTTGTGTTTCTATTCATCACTGTTTAGCTAATGAAACATGTGCATCAATAATGATGTGATTGGTTAGAGACCACGGTACAATGGCATTCAGTTTAGATAATCATTTGTCCAAGAATAATTTGTTTCATGCGATGGATTACTCACTTCCTCTGCAATCACTTTCTCAGAAGTCAGAACTATAGCATCTCTTTTGCAAATTTACACCATTTTGCTTTAAAACTAATAATATAGTACATTGGTACTCCATAGATTTCTAATTATACCACATTTAGGGTTTTAACAACAAATTAAGTTAAAGTAACGAAATTATCCTTCACTATCTAATTATTTACTGCTGTACCATAGTATTCTATTGGAAATTTCGGAGTCGGGTGATGTATAATTCAATATATAAGTTACTGAATCTAGAAAGTGGTGTTGCAACTTGTTAATTAGTATTTTTACAGATTAGACACCAAATAAATACTGTTCTTTCAAAGTTTCCCTTCCTATTAGATTTCTTAAACTTGTTAAATTCGTGAATTCCGTCATCAAACTTATTGCTTAAGTTTGGAGATTTCCATTTGAGCTCATCTTGGAAATTAGAAAAGGACATCTTCTGTATGGTGGGGAAGTATTTTTAGAGTAGGTTAGTGCTTTCTTACTTTTTTGACGATGATTGCAAAAAGCACATTCCTGATGGGTGGCAATCTTGCTTAGAATTTATCTTTCTTTTTTTGTGGAAGGTCTTTACTACACACCTTCTAGTGAAATTTTAACTTTGGCAGAATCTTTAGATTCCAAATTCACCTAGAAGGGACTTTACCTAATGGTGGCAGAATCTTTAGATTCCAAATCCACCCAGAAGGGACTATACCAAACGGTTTACATAACATGTTTCTGCATAGAAGAACATAATTATTGATATGTCAAACTTTATTTATTTTCGCTTTTGGATAGATGTGAGTAATTTTCTTATCTGCAGGTTGCTGGGCCTTCTGGGCAGATGACTTGGATTCGAGGAGGGCCAGAGTGTTTGGATGCTAAGAATATAGAGAAAGCCATAGATAATAGGTTTAGCCTCCTTGCTTTCACAATTTTCCTTTGTTTTTTTCCTTGATGGTGGTCAATGTTGAAATTGTACATCCTTCATTTCTTCTTTTGTTTTGTGTATTAAGCTCTAACATATGCTTTAATAATATTGTACAGCCTACTGCGCCTGCAAACTGATTATATTGATCTTTATCAGATTCACTGGCCTGATCGGTTTGTATGTTGTCTTCTTTTTCTTCTTAATTATAACTGGTGACATAATTTATTTCTAGGTGGTGAAATTACTTACATGAAAAATAAATCGTGATTGCATGTGGTAGTTAGTTACGTATTTCTTCCTTTTCTAGGTATGTCCCTATGTTTGGAGAAATTGAATATGATCCAAGAAGGCAGTACTGTTCTACCCCTATAGAGGAACAGCTCCATGCATTCACTAGAGCTGTTGATGCTGGCAAGGTGTAGATTGTAAGTTAAGCTCTGTGTCAAACTTCTCTCAGGATGCATGCGCTGCTTACACATTAGGGTACTTTCTTGTTTGTAGGTCAGATATGCTGGACTCAGTAATGAAACGACCTATGGTGTGATGAAGTTCCTACAAGTGGCTGACAGAATTGATGGTTCTCCAAAAATTGTCTCCTTGCAGGTTCTGTTCACCCCTCCCCCCCCCACACACAAAAAAAAGAAATATAGGCCCTGTTTGGCAATTAGCGGATAGCTGTTAGCTGATTGTATTAGCTGATTTTATAAGCTGATTTGGCTAGTTGATTGTATTAGCTGTTTGTATAAAAGTGTTTGGTAAGTAGCTGATAGCTTATTGTTACATAATTGTGTAAAATGACCGGAAAGGACATGTGCATAATTTATTGTTGTACCTTTTATTGTTTATTAATGTAATTTTCAACAACTTTAGGACATAAATGTAATGTCAAAAAGCTCCTCCCCCTAGCTTTTTCAAAAAGAGCTTTTTGAGCACAATCAGCTAATTGAAATCTCTCTTTACCAAAACACTCAAATTAGAGGATTGACTAGTCAAATCCTCTAATATGAGTTCAAACCTCTAATTTTGCCCCAAACCCCTCTTTACCAAACAAGGCCGTAAGGAAAAGGAGTTGATCTCTGCCCCTCCCTGAAAAAAAAAGCATTGATCCCTGTTTGACGTGGCTTATTCAGGATCTCTTTGTTCATTTTTTTCCTTTGCCTTTTGGATCCATAGATATAATGCTCATGTCTGATATTTTTATATTAAACACAGCAGTAGCAAAAAAATTCTAGCAAGAAATTTGGGATTATTTTTCTCATCTGCTGCTCTAGCTGTCAATGTGTCCTTACAATGAATCTTGGTCTAACAGAACTCATACAGCTTACTCTGCCGGACTTTTGATTCTTCATTGGCTGAGTGCTGTCATCATGAGAGGTATTATCTTGTTTTAATTCTGTGCTTGTGAAGTAGACAATGAATACCTGTTCATTGAGGAGGAAATTTTTCCTATGAATTAATCCATCTGAGAATGATGTCTGATGGGTTATTTTATGATTAGAACTTTGAAAAAGAATTTGTTGTAACTGCTAAAGGTGATGGTGGATGTGACATGTGAGTATTAGCCGACTACTTACTGTTGCAATTTACCATAGTTCTTTTATTTTCCCCTTCTTGATTGTTAAGCGCATAACTTAGTAAGTTATATCTGTCCTTTATATGTATATGTTGCTACCTCTTCTTGGCCATCTTTCATTGCTGCTGTTAAAATTGCTTCAGCCCAAATGTTTACTGCTCCTTTCCTGTTCAACCTTGGCAGGATGTTCTTGTTGGCATACAGTCCTTTGGCTATGGGCATACTGTCTGGTAAATACTTTGCAGGTGATGGAGGTCCAGAAAATGCTCGATTGAATCTTTTTCGAGGTTTATATTCTACTTCTTCATATGATATTATGGAGCCTTTTAAACGTATATTGATTATTTGCTTTATTGGCTAACAGGAAGATATTCAGAGGGGGAATCTAGGTATAACCTTTCCAGTGCTGCTACAATGACAGCCACGAGGGTATGGTTTCTTCTCAGATCTCAAAGCACTATTTTATTCTTGTCGGTAATCTGTTCTGCTGTTCAAACCTTATGTTGGTTAAAATTTCGTGAATGCAACATGCAAAAATTAATGGTTTGACCATGAATCAGGTTGAATTTAAACAGCTGCACATTGTCTTGCTACTAATGATGGGATTCTTGTAGGTTTTAGTTATGCTGGGGACAAGGTAGTAGCATGTTTAATATGTCATGGATATGAAATATGTTGGCTAAGTCCAAAACAAAAGCAACAATAACTGGTTTCACCATGAATATTATTGTTTTCTTAAAAGCTGCACATTATCTTGCTATTAATAACTTTATTCTTGGAAGATTTAGCTAAACAAAACAGTAGCATGTTCCATAATTTTATGGGTGTGCTACATAGCCTTGGCGGTGAAGTGTTTACACCTAGAGTTGTTCTTCAACCGTTCTCTTTTACTGCAGGAATACCTTCAAATAGCAGAAAAGTATGGCCTTCATCCAGTTTCTTTGGCAATCGGTATGCCATATGTTCCACTATTTCCATTTCTTTCTACTTCTGGTGTTGGTGGATCATGCTTGTCTGTATCTATTTTGCCTGTATAAATTTGAAAAAACATATCTATAGGAGGCTAAAGAATATGACCCAAGAAGAAAAAATGCGATAATAGTAATTTCAGGAAGCGCATCTTTTACGTGTTACGTTGTGGGCATTGTGGTGTTAATTGACACACTCGAGAGTTTTGGAACATAAAGTTACTTCTTAGAAACTTATCTTGTAATATTGTATAGAAATTAGAGGTTCAAAAACTTTATGATGACTTAATTACAAGTGTAAACTCATCTCCGGTATGATAACAATTGTATCAATACACTCAAAAGTTTTAGTAATAAATTAGCGGCTATTACAGTGAAATCATGTTGCGGAGTGATATGTGAAACAAAGAATGTGACAGGAACTTGAAATTCCCTTATAGAACAGCCTTGTAGAGCATGTACAATGGTAATGACTCTCCAATCAACTCTCCACTATTATCTCTTACTTTCAAAAACTATATCTAAAAAACACCCAACAACAATAAAGTTTTTTAAAGAGCTCTCTATTGTATATTTTTATGTTACTCCGACACCTTCATTTACCTCAAAAACCGGGTGTCGTGTCGTGTCATGTCTGTCACGAATCACGATACTTCACTTGGATACTTCATTTTAAACTAAAAACTTGACTTTTTTCTACAAAATAGCCGAGTCGGACACTTAGACTCCCTTATCCGAGTATACACTTAATCCGTGTCTGTGTAACATAGGTATATTTCATTATGTAATGGTTCCCATGTTAATTAATGAAACTCATTCCTTTGTGCACAAATTGATTGGTTGAGGCAATGGAGAGTCATATTTTATTTCTCCCAAATGGTATCTCTTCCAAAAGACACTTTTCAAAGTGTCTCCATGGAGATACACTCAAGAGTCAAGACACACCCAAGAGCTCCATTGTTGGGTAAGAAGTAACTCTCCATTTTCTCTCTCCTTGGAGTAGTTGGATTGTTGAAGAGCCCTTCCAAGAGATACATGCTCTTACTAGTAACCATCACATCTCCTGGCAATATAGACCACATAGGAATCTAGGCATATAAAGTTTTAGATGGTGCACGTATACTTCTCAATATGTATTGAGGGTGTTACCTTCTTTTCTTATTACTCCCTCTGTCATTTTATACTTGCTACATTTTCCATAAATGGATCTCGTTTTACTTGCTACATTTCTTTATTTAGTGACCATGGCCTACTAAAAAGTACCGATATTCCCCTTTGTTTTGTCATCTTCCTACCATCTGCATCATGATGATCCCATTACAAATTTGCTATCTCCAAGTTCCTAAAAAAAAATAGAACACCATGATTCTCCTCTTCAAGCTCCAGTAGCTATCATATGCTTTATGTGTTTCACTTATATACTCCGTCCGGTTTTTTTAATTGCTACATTTTCCTTATATGGTTGTTTCTTTTCAATTGCTACATTGTTTGAACTTTTCTTATTTGGAGTACTTGGCCCACCAAAAATAATATTATACTTGTTTTTCTCTTTTTGCACCAAAAAGTACTCTTTTTTCACTTTTCCCCCTTATTTTACATTGAATTGGTCAAAAAGTGCCCTCCAAAAAGCTTGAAAGTGACATTGCCTAAACTCTTGTGAAAAACACAATGTAGCAATTAAAAAAACAAAGGGAGTATATGAAGTAACCGAAAACTTGCCAATGGTAGTGTGCATTAATTTGATAGATTTACAGTAAGCATTAGGATTGTCTGGAACACACAGAGCAGCCAGGACATATCCTGGTCCCAAGATGGTCAGATCCCTATGGCTCTTCTTCACACCCAACTCCCTCTCTTATATCTGCAAATTAGTGTTGTCACTGGAAATGGTAAGCATTGAACCCTGTGATATTTAACTGTGGGAAGCAGCAATGGATGTAAGAGCAAGAGGAAGAAATTCTTTTGGGTTCAGAATTGCTGCTCATAAGGGAGCTTGAAGCTCTTTTTTGAGTTAATCCTTGAGAATGAGGACCCACGAGTGGCCACGACCACAGGATAATATTATAGGTGGTTGTAGGCTACTTCCTCGGTTTCTTAATAGATGCATCATATTGACGTTTTACACTATTTGAAATTCAACTTTGATCATATTTAATTATTATTATGTAAAGATAAATGTCATTATCTTAATTGTTGTTGGGTTACTATCAATGTTTATTTTCAAAATATTTTTTTTAAATAATTTTTAATAATATATAATCAAAGATATTGATGGTTAAAGTTGTGCATTGGCAAGTGTGCCTAGTCAATATGATGCATCTATTAAGAAACAGAGGATGTATAAAGATAAGTGCTGCCAAATGTAGAACCGAAGAGCATCCTTGCTAGGGATAATTTCTACACTGCCATGATGATTCTAAATTGGGTAGGGTTTTATAGGCAGAAGCTTCAAATTCAAGTACAGAGGTAGCTGTAGAACTTTACTTACAAGGACGCTAACAGCAGCTGACCAGCTACTAGTTAGGTTCGGTATTGGATTGACCTGATCGGCGACGACAGAGAATAAGAGTGGTGGCACGTCCGTTAGAGAACATTTTGGGGGTAATCTGGCTTCATATTGAATTGAGATTCAGGGTCAGTAAAGTGCACAAGAAGTCGACTGCAATTTGAGCCATTTACAGATGACATTCAAAGTATTTACCATTTACAGATAACATACAAATTATCTACCATTACCCTATTAAACGAACCACTAGGGGTTGAGCTAACCATAGCATGTGGCAAAGATGGGACCTTTGCAGTCTAGACCAATCGTCTTAAAAATTATTATTTTTATGTCAAGTACATTTTCTCCCTGTATTTTATTGAGGTTCTCAAGAGTGGCGTTTCATAAAACGAAGTAAATTATATATATAGGCAACAAGAGTGGCTAGGTGAATTGGTTAAGGTTTATACTTACTCTCTCAGCTAGCCGTTTATTTGTAACTGCAAGATTACATCATAATGTTTTCGTGATTGAATTTTATAAATTTATTACAGCGTTTGTTTTGGAGCACCCACTTGTTGCAAGTGCTGTTTTTGGAGCAACCAAGATATGGCAGCTTCAGGAGATTCTCAATGCATGCCACATTGAGCTGGGAGCTGAAGTAATTGCTGAGATAAATAATGTTCATTCAAGATTTCCGAATCCATGCCCCTAACATTTGCTCATGTGGAAAATGTCTTTTTCTTTTTCTCTTGCTATTAATTTTTTTTGGCCATTTCAATCTTTGGCTTTGTTTGTAAATGTAGTGCATCTTTGGGATTGTTGATTGGAGTACGCTATATACCTAATTGAGATGTTGTATGAGAGATAGAACCCACCGAATTGAGTTTGTTTAAGGCCATGTTTGGTAATTAGAGGGTAGTTGTTTCATTAACTGTTTTGACCAGCTGATTATATTAACTTATTTGCCTAGCAGTTTGTGCAAATGCGTGATAAACAAACAAATAGCTAATAGGGGTTGATTATGTGAAATGATCAATAAGCACATTGACACAATATAACAAATGATCTTCTATAATTTAAATGCTCCAAACAAATGATAGCACGAGTTTGATTGGAATCTTAAAAAAAAAACACAAGACTAATTAAACAAGTAAAACAAATGATCAAGCAACACGACTTTGTTTTCTAGGTGGTCTTAACGAGTTTAGGCTAAGTCTTACTTTCTCTCTCCTCTCCTTCTTACTCCTTACATTCTACTAACTAAGAACCAACACTTGCCTCAAGTCTCTCTCTTTTTTTTCTAAATGGTGAACATGGTCACCCATTTTTCTATCCTACTTACAATATCCACCATATATTCTCCATCATAACCATTTATTTTTTATTCTACAAAACTACTTATATTTTATGTTATTCTGTTCACAAAGACCAATAGCAAGGTCGGTCTTACTAACCCCATCTTCCTAATAGTTTCTCTTACTTCCCACGATGGATAAGTTAAATGTCACGCTATTTGCAGCTCGTATTTACTAAACACCACATGTATTTATACGGTATTATTTTTCTTCTTTCTCCCTCCACTTCTTCTTCTTCTTCCTCTTTCCAAACCTACCCCTAACCACCATCGGCACCACCACCACTGCCACCACCACCATCTGAACCTCCACTATCCCCCCATAGCCCCCCGCCCCCAGCCCTTCCTTTCTTCTACACACACTCCTTAGCAGCTACATACTTCCCATTTAAATTCAATTCACTAGCCAAGATGGTTAGAAGATGTGAGAGGGAAGCCATAAAGAATCCATGAACTATGGCTTAAGTCAGTGATAGCAGTTTTCCCTGCACCTTACACCTCCAATTCTCTCTCCTCCAAGGTGCAGCGACGAAGGGGAGGTGAAGCAGGGAGATTACAGACGAATACTTCCAGAAATGATAACCCAAATCTCTGGGCCCACTGTTGAGACGAAGGACGACGGTGGCCTTCTTCCCGGTGTTCGAACCTTTTGAGGGAGATTGCAGACCAATACTGCCAAAAAACAACAGCATCAGTGATTCCGACACGGCATGAAATCATTTCCATGGCAAACAATAGGCCCAACACTAAGGGTCCCAGTTCTTCATCTCTACTGCCTAGACCTGGATAGTTCATATTTCAAGGTAAAAGTGCTTGAGTGGAAATTTCGAGGAGAAGAGAAAATGTGGTGATGTTAATGGTGGGTTGTCTCATATTGTAAGGAGAGAGAGAGAAGTGGTGGTTTTCTCAAGTGTCACAGAGGTGGTACAATGGTGTAGCAGCAGTAGGTTGATTGGATTAATTGGTGATGGTGTTTACGGTGGAGAGAGAGGGGGAAGTGGGTTGACTGGGTTAGGGAAGAGAGAAAGGGAGGAGGGAGATTAGGGAGGGGTAATGCGAACTTCATATAAAGCAGGCAAATCAAAATAACCATCCTCCGTGGAACAACCAGACAACACACTTCTTTCAACTAAAGGAGCAGAACCAGTAGAAATAGGAGTTTCAACAGATCTACCTTTTGTAGAGCGAGGAAGTCAAGGTGGTAGCCCTTTTCTCTTAGTTCCCCTTGTAGAACCAGCAGGCTGTTCCTGAGAAAACTCCTCTGTTTCCTTATTCATAGCAGATTTAGTGACTCTCCTTAATTCCCCTTACTCTAGTAAATGCAGAGGGAGGCCCTTCCTTATGACCAGTGACAACTAAATCATCATTCTTTTTTTGGTCCTTTTCAAAAGCAACCTCTGTGGACATAACTTCCAACACCTTTTCAATTGTACCAACAACTGAATCCTTCTGATGTTCCGCCTCAGGAACAATTTCACCCATATCGGTAGAAATTGTTTTTCACTAGTGGAAAAAAGCCCATCGGATCCGGTCAAAACCGGGCTTACAAATCCGGTGGGCCCGGAGCGGTTGATAAAAGTACTGCTCCGGTTGGAAGCCAGATCAGTTATTTATTAACTGATCCGGTTTTCAAGAAAACCAGACAAGTTATGTAATAAACTGATCCGGTTTTTGGTGAAAACCGGATCAGTTAATTGATTAACTGATCCGGTTTTCCCAAACAACCGGACCAGTTACCCTTTATTATGTTTAAAAAAAGCGCCACGTATGTTAGAGGAATTGCTAAGACTAGCCACAGGCACAATAATTGTGTAATAGAACTTTTGATATATAAAGGCTCAGAGCTATTCAAAAAAATGATTTGCAAAATTACGAAATTATAAAGGAATGAGAAGGAAATAAAGAACGAATTTTAGAACAAAAAAAAAAGAAATTAGACAAACTAAATTATATCAGTATCATTAACGTATAATAAAAATTTATAAAATTATAAACAAACAAAAATTACAAACTAAATAAACTAAATATACAAAAACGAAAGCCTAACTACAAAAAAGAAACCAGATCTGGAATTACAAATGAAAATTGTGAGTCTAATTACAAACATATTAAACCGAAAAATATCAAAAAATGAAAAAAATTAGGAATGAGAACATACAGAGAAATTACTATCTCGAAATTAACTTATTAAATTAAATAATCTCGAAATAAAATAAAACCTAACCTAAAAACGTGAATGGCTCAACTATTTAAAATACCATTTCGAAATTAAACCCTAGATCTACAAAAAAAACCTGAAACTCTAGTTATGCGACAAGAGCGTGGTGGTGATGATGGCCGGAGGCCGGAGCGACGAGCTTGGAAGAGAGAGGATTCTTGACGACGAAAACAAAGAGAAAAAGCGCAATCGTGGTGGTGACGACGAAAACAAAGAGAAAAAGCGCAATCGTGGTGGTGACGACGACCAGAGCAATGAACGTGGAAGAGAGAAGAGTTCTCAAGCGTGGTTGTGGAAAACATAGAGGTGGTTGGTTTAGAGATGGTGAGAGGTGGTGGTGTTGGTTGGTTGGGTTAGGGTTTATCAGAGGAGTGAGGAGAGATTAGAGATGGAGGAGAAAAAGAGGCGGGGTGAGAGGATCAGAGGAGTGAGAGAGGCTTTATATGCGGGAATGGGCTCCTTAGTTTTGGGCTTTGTATGCGGGAAAAGAGGCGGAGTGAGAACAAGGTAATAGGGGCTGGGAAATGGGCTGCTCGATTTTGGGGAAAATGGGCTAGTCAGTTTTGGACCTAATATAAGTGTCAACTGATCCGGTCAGCTGAATTGAATCAGTTGACAAACCCAACCAGATCCGTTGAAGAAACTGATCCGGTTCCGTTGCCAACGGGATCAGTTAATGTAACCTTTCTTTTGCGCCCATAATTTGGTGGATTTACTGATCCGGTTTTGGAAGAACCGGATCAGTTTTGTTGTGTCATACAAGGTTTTTTCCACTAGTGTTTGGCCTTTTCTTTTTCCCTTATTGTGGGAATTTTTGCTATACAAGGAGAAGTAATCATTTACTAAGAAGAGAAATAAGAACTTGTGGGTTTTATGCCACTTATTACATACAAAGAGAAGTAAAACTAAGTTTCTTGTAGAGCTTTGTTTGGGGACATGATGAGTATATCTAAGGACACAAGGGACCGTAAATTTGAAGCCAAAATTATCCAAGCATGAGCAACTTAGTCAAGATTCAAGACTAGACATTCAATTGAACATTCATTGGTTTCATTTTTGTAGAATCTAATGCAACCAATGTGAGCATCGTTATCATGAAAGAATGGTAAGATGATATAATGTGAGCATTGTTATCATGAAAGAATTGTAAAATGGGGGAAAAACTATCCCGCATCTCTTGTTGAAAGGCGGTCATTCTTTGTTCGAAATTATCAAACCGCCAATCTATATGGGCAAAGATAGGGGCATAGTCCGAAACATAGGTGGGATGGGGTTGGCGAGGAGGAGGGGGAGGGATGGAAGAGGAGCAAGCATGCTCCCGGGGATCCCGCCTTTGGTAGGTATGGATCTCCGGGCCCTGCTCCGAGATTTCCAAGAGGAGATAATTATCTTGCCTTTCCTCTATCGTAGTAAGCCCGCGGTTTGGAAGTTGGAGGTCGTTTTACCAATCCTCCAGGTAAAACAAATCTCATCCACAGTAAACCATCGAGCATCCTATAGGTATTGTTGGTTAATGAGGTTCGGCCCTTGGACTTTTGGAGTTCCAAGGGCTGACCTCAAAATGCTCAGCAATGGCGGTGATTAAACCGACCACAACAATATACCCACGCCCGTAAGTCCTCAGGGTACCTACCATTTTGAGATGACGGGCAAACATCAAAGGTATGTTCAGTTTGCTAAAGTCCCATAGGTAGGGACCTATGATACTTAGCTCGGACTGACTTACCTTCGAGTTGTCCTTCCTCCCAAAAATGGTATTCCCCAAAAACAACGGAAATACCGGATAGTTTGTTGGTGGATAAGTGAGTCATTAGCATTGGTGGAATTATAAATACTTGACCCACTTATCTTGGACCAACACTGAGCAAGATTGAATGAAGGCTCGGGAGTGGTGTTATCTTCAATTTTTAAACCAAAAATGTCCGCAAAATCAACAATGTCTAAAAATCTAGCAACATTCCCAAGCCTAAAATGAAGAATGCCTTCAGCTCCAGTGGAGCATGCAAGCCGCTCTTCTCCAGCCATCTCCAATGAGCTAAGGAATTCTAGGGTTAAGAATTTATGGGTTCTTTTTCGCATGGTTAACACTTTTTCCAAATTAAGTCCATTAGCCATATTATATATACGGCCCCTTTAACTTCCAATAATGTAAGAATAGAATTATTAATATAGTGGGTAGGGGTAGATCCTTTAAGTTTTATTGCTTGAAACCTATCAAATTATTCTTTACCACCAAACTCAATGGAAGGGAATTCGGGGCGTGAAACTCACCGAGGGCATTAAGGCCCGTGACGTTTTCCTCTGGAGTCCTTTGTGCTTGGTTGGAACTTGCTCCTCCCGAAGCCTATTTATCTTTGATGGCCTCATTTGAACTTGTTAGAACACTTGTTGCCCAACAATTGCAAATCCCGTAACTAATGGAGGGGGGGAGAGAAAAAGTGATTTTTATATGTTTTGGGGTTTTTAGTGAAGAAAATATAATGGAGGGGGAATGAGGTTTTGGGAAGAATTTGTGAAGAGTGGAAATGGATGATTTTTGGAGTTATGGGTAAAATTTTGAGGAGAGAGAAAATGGTGGTATGAGAATGAAAATGGGGTTTTGGGGAAGAAAAAGTGATAATTTGTGTAGGAAAATAGATGAAGGTGAGGATTGATGAAGGATTTGAGTTTTTGGGTGTGAGATGAGTGATTTAAGTGAGATTTAGAGAGTTAAGGTTTATAGAGAATTGGGGGTTTGAGAGGGTTGAGAGGATGAAGAAGATGAGATAGTGCGAAATGAGAAAAGTGAAGTGGGGAGGGGCTTTATGCCCGGTTATTCTTTTGAGCTGCGGAGTCGAACTGGGCGGGTAGACCAACCCGAGCGGGTCAGCCTTTTTTTCTACTGGGGTGCTTGCTTTACGAGGGATGACCCTGGCGGGTCAGGCTAACCCAAGGCCTCGGGTCAATGTCAACCCGGGCGGGTCGACTGCTGACCCGGGTGGGTCATTCTTACAGACTAAAATTTTATTGCCTCTCCGAGCAACCCGGGCCCTCGGGTTGGCTCCTTTTTGCTCTTTGCTTTCATTTTTTTGACTCTTTTTTATCCATAGTTCACCCAAACCAAGCCTTTTGCATACACAAATCAGAATCACCACAACAACCAATCCACAAGTCATAATAATAGGTGAAAAGCCATCATTCCAGAAGCGACAAAATAAAATGAAAAGAAAGAAATCAAGCTAAGTAAGAAAACGGGTTGCATCCCGCTAAGCGCTTGTTTTAAGTCATTAGCTCGACTACCATAAATTTTTATCCATTGAGAGGGGAGTAGTCCTCAAGAGCAATAGAGTATGCTTCTTTAATAGGTGCACCATCATCACTAGTGGAAAAAATGCTAAATGTCACAAAACAACTGATTAGTTTGAGTCCTACACCGGATCAGTTTATTCAATATTTTTGCGCGCAAAAAAAAGGTCACATGAACCGGATCAGTTTCGTCAACTGATCGAGTTGGTTTTGTCAACTGATCCTGTCCAACTGACCGGATCAGTTAACCATTATAAGAGGCCCAACTTCGCCCGCCCATTTCCTCCAAAAATAACAAGCCCATTTCTAACCCTAAACTCAACCGGATTCATATCCCTATTCAGTATATAAACACCCCCCCCCAAATCACCCCCCCCATTTCTCACCATCTCTCACCCTGCCCATTTTTCCTCCTAACCCTAAACTCAATCGGATTCATTTCTTACCCTCTCACACCCTAAACCAACCAACACCACCATTATTCACTTCCCCTTCATTCTAATCCTCTCTTTCCTCTGAGCCACCACTGAAATTCCGACTCATACACCACCATCATCTTCGCTCAACCGGATTCGCCGTCGCCTTTCTCAAGAGTTCCATATTCTTCGCTGATTCGCACGAAGCTGCTCATTCTTCTCGTCATCTTCACCATCTTCTCCGCTCGTCATCTTCTTTGCTCGCACGAAGCTGCTCCAGATCCGGTTCTCGTCATCTTCATTTCTCTATTCCATATTATTGTAATTTCCATTTTATTTTTGTTTAAATTTTTGTTTTCTAGTAATTTAAATTTGTAATTTCGTATTCATTTTTCGTTTACTTGTTCATTTTCGTTTAGATCTAGGATTTGTAATTTTTTTGATTTACTTTTTTTCGTTTTTAGTTCAATATGTCGTCTTTATCTAATTTCAGTTTGTTTTTATCGTTTTTTAGTTCGAGATCTGGTATCATTTAATTTTTTTTTTCGTTTTTTTTTAATTTTTTTTTCGTGTTTTAGTTCATTGAGTTATTTTTCCTTTTTTTCGTGCTTTTAGGGATTAATTTGTTATTATCTTAGTTCAGATGTAATTTAAAGATATAATTTTGATTTTTATGTTGTTAATTATGTAATGCAATTGAGGTTTTTGCTGGTTCATTTATTTTTATTTGGTGGTTCATAGATTAAATTCAAGTTAGGGATTCTGTCATAATGAGCTAGGATGGAAAGAGAAAGCAGAGTCTGCCAGACTCTCTTTCTCTTTTTTTTACTGCTCACTCCCACCAACTAATCCGATTATTGGAAGAAATCGGATCAATAAACATATTAACTGGTCTAGTTTCTTCCACCAACCGGATCAGTTAGTATGTTTACTGACCCGGTTTAGATTCGGATCAGTAAATTTTATTCTACTGCTGCGACCATCCGTTCCGATCAAAAAACCTGATTAGTAAGACCCTTTTTGACCGGATCGGATGAGGTTTTTTCCACAAGTGATAATAGATTTTGAGTGTTTGCCCGTTCACCTTAAAACACCCTTTTGCATCATTGCAAATTTCAACCGCACCAGGCTGGAATACTTGTTGCACGGTGAATGGACCACTCCACCTTGATTTGAGCTTTCCCGGAAACAATCTCAATCTTGAGTTGAACAAGAGGACCTTGTCACCAACTTTGAATTCCCGATTCATGATTCGTTGGTCATGTCAAGCCTTTGTTCTCTCTTTGTACAGTCGGTCGCTCTCATATGTATCCCTCATAAGCTCTTCAAGCTCACGAATATCAAGCATCCTTCTTTAACCCGAAGCTTGAAGATCAAAATTTAAAGCGTTGATGGCGCCATAAGCTTTGTGCTCCAATTCAACGGGCAAATGACATGATTTCCCATATACAAGCTTGTATGGTGTCATGCCAATAAGGGTCTTAACTTGTAAGCCGTGCGGTAGGCCCATAATGCATCATCCAACTTCGATGACCAATCTTTGCGAGATTGGTTCACCGTCTTCTCCAAATTAAGCTTGACCTCTCTAATAGATATCTCCGTTCGGCCACCAGATTGGGGGTGGTAAGAGAGACCCATTTTTTTATGCACCCCATATTTAGCAAGAAGGGCTTAAAATGATTCCTTGGCGAAGTGTGATCCCCTATCACTAATTATAGCCCTAGGAACTCCAAATCGAGGGAAGATCACTTTCTTGAAAAGTTTCATAACTACCTTAGCATCATTTGTAGGTGAAGCACTTGCTGCTATCCACTTTGAAACATAATCAAACGCTACCAAGATGTAGCGGTTACCAAGAGAGGAGGGAAAAGGACACTAGTGGAAAGAAACGCAAGGGCTGCGGTGCAAGGGCTGCGTTTTTTGAAAAACGCAACCCTTCGTGTATGAAGGGCTGCAGTTTTCAAGAAAACCGCAGCCCTTTTAGTGAAGGGTTGCGGTTAGTCCGAAAATGCAGCCCTTCGTACTGTATGAAGGGCTACGATTTTCTAGGTAACCGCAACCCTTTTAGTGAAGGGCTGCTGTTAGCCCATAAACGCAGCCCTTGTACACGAAGGGCTGCGGTTTTTGGGCTAACCGCAACCCTTCACTTTCCTTTTTTTTTGATCAATTAATTGCGCGCATAACATACAGTACCCCATTTCAATTTCCCTCCCTTATACAAAATTTCACGAGCGAAAATTCTCCTTGCGCGAAACCCTACCTCCGCCACCACCACCAGCACGCAGCGCCACCATTTGACGCACTACCAACACGCACCGCCACGACGATGCACCAACTCAGCGCAGCAACGACCAGCGCACCCGCATTGCTTCTTCTCTTCATTCTCTCCTCCATTCATTCGAGTGGGTTTGCGCACCACCAGTGCTCCACCACCACGCAGCTGCACCACCTTGTGCACCACCCACCACGCGCAGCAGCGACCTCCACCACTACCCTTCCCTTTCTTCTCTTCTCTTCTCCACCATTTGAGTGGGTTTAGGGTGTGGAGCTCCTCCATCACTACGCAGCGCCACCACCCACAAGCGGCAGCAACGACTACCACCACCACTGCCCTACTCTTTCTTCATTGCTCTTGGGTTTAGTGAATTTTTGCTTAGTTAAGTATGAATTAATCTTGTTCATAAGTTAGTTTTGTTTTTCTTAATTGAATTAAATGATTAATGTGCAATGTGGGTTTTGTTAATTGTAGGAAGAAGAGGCTAAGGAAGGCAAATAAAGTTCCAACTATCTCTTCTTTCTTCATTACTCGTCATTGGTTTTAAGAGGTAACTAGTTTAATTTCGTTGTCTTTTTTGTTTGATTTGTTGATGAGACAAAGTTGTCATGTGCTTCAATTTGATTAAGTTATGATAATTTATTGATATATATATGTATTTCTTATAATGTATGTATATTTATTGATATGAGATTGTATGAAAATAATGTAATTTAGCTATGAAATCTACAAGTTGTTTGAATCATCATCATATGCCTAAATACCCATTCAAGACTTACTCATTAGGAGTAAGTCTTTAATAGTCTCCAATTTGGGACTGTTCTTGGACGTTTGATCTCACTTAGGTGGTGAATGTGTGTCTTCTTTTCAATTCTGAGGAAAGTCTTGGCTTATCATTTCTCTACATTGTTCTCTGGGTACATATGTAGATAAGCAATTATCTACATTGTGTACTTGGAGAACTCAGAGGGAAATCTTCGCCGGATTTTCCTTAGAATTGAAAAGTTGGCATATATTCACTAGTGAGATTAGACGTACAAGGATGGGTTAGATTGGAGTGATAAGGACCTTCGGCTGCATGCATACATTTGAACATGTCACTATCTTAGCTTGCATGTGTATGTGTGTGATTTGAATATGTGACTTTCTTGCATGTGTATGTACTTAAATAATGATTGATACATTATAATTATTGGTTGTGTTTAATTATTAGAGGTCTTCTTGAATGAGATGGATCGTACTTGGATGTATGGTTGTCGTGAATCGATTGAGTTTGTGAATGGGGTCTCGGAATTTTGTAAATCTGCATTACAATATCAAGTATCCTCTGGAGCAGTCGACTTTTATGTGAGCAAGGTTAGTAGTATACATTTGCTTAGGGAGCATGTCTTTCGCCGTGGGTTTAGGCCTCAATACCATGTATGGGTTTGGCATGGTGAGGAGGGAAAGTATATAGGAAGCTCTAGAGTAATGAATGATGTATGTGAAGAAAAGAAGGATTTAGAGCTCGTTGATGAGGTCGGGATGATAATTGGGATGATGATAGGGATCGGGTAGACGAGATGATACACGAGGTTGAAGATCAGTCGTGTAAACGACCTCGTATTTTTGAGTCTATGTCTGAGGCTGCTGAAAAGTCGTTGTATCCAGGTTGTACAAAGTACACCAAACTTTCCACCGTGATAACACTCTTCAACATTAAGTCGAAAACTCGTTGGACGGACTCTAGTTTCACATCGTTGTTGGAAGTTTTAGCTGATATGCTCCCTGATGGAAATGAACTGCCAAAGTCGTACTGTTATGCTAAGAAATTCATGTGTCCTTTCGGTTTAGAGTACGAGCGGATACATGCTTGTCCTAACGATTGTGTGCTTTATCGTAATGAGTATGAGCATTTACATGAGTGTCCACGTTGTGGATTGTCGAGGTACAAGCGTGAAGGAGCTGGGGGTAGTGAAGGACCACCAGCTAAGGTGTTGTGGTATCTACCCATAATACCTAGATTTAAGCGCATGTTCTCAATTAAAGGAGATGCGAAGAATTTGAGGTGGCATGCAGATTGTCGGAAGAAAGATGGTCTGCTGAAGCATCCGACTGATTCACCTGAGTGGAAAAGTATCAACAGGGTGCATAAGGCATTTGGTAATGAGGATAGGAATCTGAGGCTTGGATTATGTACGGATGGCATGAACCCTTTTGGCAATCTTAGTTCTCAGCATAGTACATGGCCAGTAGTTTTAGTGGTTTATAACTTGCCTCCTTGGTTGTGCATGAAACGTAAGTACATCATGTTGTCGCTTCTTATATCGGGGCCGAAACAACCTGAAAATGACATAGATGTATACTTCCAACCGCTTGTTGAAGATTTACAGAAGATGTGGAGCGAAGGAGTGTTAGTATTTGATGCGTATGCTAATGAGATGTTCACTCTGCGTGCCATGCTTTTGTGTACTATGAACGATTATCCAGCTTATGGGAACTTATCTGGGTATAAGACTAGAGGAAAACAACCGTGCCTGATTTGTGTAGATGACATGAAGTCTACACACCTAAAGGGCTGCAAACATGTCTATATGTGCACACGAAGGCTCCTCAGACGCGACCATCCCTATCGGTTTAAGAAGAAGGCATTCGATGGGACGGTTGAAGAGGAAGTTGCTCGTAGACCATTAACTGGTACTGAAGTTTATAATCAGGTTAAGGGCATTCAAACAATATTTGGTAAACCTGCGAGTGAGGTTGATGGACCTACAGGATTATGGAAAAAGGAGTCCATTTTTTTGGAAACTCCTATATTGGAAAGATCTAAAGATCAGACATTGTTTGGATGTCATGCACATATAGAAGAATGTTTGTGAAGCTATTCTTGCGACACTTATGAATATTCCGAGCAAGACAAAAGATGTTAAGGCGTCACGACTTTACTTGGAAAAACAAGGGCTTCGACTAGAGTCGTGGGCTCAGAAAAGGGACGGAAGGAAGAAGAAAGTAGTGGAGGAAAGGGTCGATGAGGAAACTCGGAAAAGAAAAAAGAAGGTGGAGGATTCGGAGAAGAATTATTTGCCACTAGCTTGCTACACGATGTCGCGTGCAGAGAAACGGATTTTTTGCAGGTCGTTGTATGGCATTAAGGTTCCAACTGGCTACTCATCGAATATGAAGCGATTTGTTACCTTAAATGGTGAGTTGAAGTTATCGAGTATGAAATCTCACGATTGTCATGTCATGATTCAAGTATTCTTACCGATTGCAATTTGTGGGGTACTTCCAAAGCATGTGAGGCACACCATTACAGAACTTTGTTCATTTTTCTATACAATATGCAGCAAAGTCCTAGAACCGTCGACCCTCGATTCCTTGCAGGCCAGAGTAGTTGAAACTCTATGCAAATTTGAGATGTTCCCCCCCCTCCCCCGCATTCTTTGACATTATGGTCCATCTCATTGTCCATCTAGTTCGAGAAATTAAGTTGTGTGGTCCAGTGTTTTTGAGGTGGTGCTATCCTTTTGAGAGATATATGGGTACTTTGAAGGATAAAGTTCGAAATCCTGCACAATCAGAAGGTAGTATAATTCAAGGGATTGTGGGTGAAGAGGTCAGTAATTTTGTGGCTGAGTATTTTGCTAGTGTTGATCCTGTTGGACTTTCGACATCTCGACACGAGGGCAGTTTACGTGATGAAGGTGAACGAAATGTGTTGAAGGGAAATGTTTCTATGACAAAGAATCCACTTATTCTCGAGCCAGAGGTGGTGCGAGGCCTTAGTATTCCATGCTATTGGTTACATGAGTGCGCTAGCGATTTACCCGATAATAGTACAATAGAGGTTCCTTTGGAGGCGCAACAATTCCACTACCTTGAGGAGTCATCGACATTCATTTCAAAGCTCGATATTAAAGAATTCTTATGTGGGGTAGAGTTGAATGTTTTCATGATACAAACTTTCATGAGGTAATACATAAGTATATAAATATACATATACATATGCTTAATTAGTTTTCAATTCAACTTCTATAATAAGTAAGTTTAATTTTAATCAATATGATTTCTCAGGTTATTACACAATGAATTGCTTGGAACATAAATCGGGTCAATGTTTGGTTGGTTATGTCCAAACATAATACGAGATGACAATTGCTTAAAAAACAAAGCCGAAGTGAAAGAGTATCTCGATATGAGTTTCAAAGCATCATCTCGTTTAGGATATCATCAGATCATCATTGTCCCGTATATTGAATAGTATGCCTGTTAAACCCGCTTTACTTTTATTATTCGATAATTAAATTCACCTATTAATTGTTCTATGATTAATAACTATATTTTCTTGTTGTAGGGCTCGTTGGACATTGCTTTCGATATGTTTGTCAAGTAACGAAGTCTACCACTTTGATTATTTGCATCGACAACCACCACGGTCCTTACTAATCAAATCATTGTTAAATAGGTAGCTTAACCAAAACTAAATATATACACACTTATTAATATTACACATTATTCATCATCTTTATATATATAAACAATACATCTTATAATAATGTATTGATGTAGTGTGATGAAGCATACTAGTGGATATCAGTCGAGGTAACATGACTAATTTGCTTGTCCTTATATAGAAACACTTTTCGCCACATACTACACATCTAACATGAATGTCATTGGATGCATGTTTTGGTGAATTTTAGTGTCTGCAACAAGATAATGGAGTTGCATGTGGCTATTACATGCTGAGGTACATGTTCGATATCGTCAATCATTGCACTAACATCGATGATCTTCAAAAGGTATGTAACTTATTAGTATATGTTAGTTAATTAGATTAGATCGATGGGTAATAGTTAATTGGTTTAGAAACCAAAGTAGCACATATTCGCAAAAAATGACCACATTCAACCTTAAAACATGGTACTTTGATGCACTCCATATTAATATGAGGTATAATGTAACTATTGTGTAGATTTTTAGACTTGCATTTGTTGTTGGTCGAATTTCAGGAACGAAAAGGTCATTTTAGGCCTATTTTCGCCTTTTCGTGTCCAATTCGTACTTCTCGAGTCATTTAACCCCAAGTTCTTTTTAAACATGATAATATCAGGTATAATATAACTAGTGTGAAGATTTTTAGGCTTGCATTTGTTGTTGGTTGAAATTCGGGAACGAAAAGGTCATTTTAGGCCTATTTTCGTCTTTTCGCGTCCAATTATTAGATTTTGAGTCATTTAACTCCAAATTATTTTTGAATATGACAATATAAGGTATAATATAACTAGTGTGTAGATTTTTAGGCTTGCATTTGTTGTTGGTTGAAATTCGGGAACGAAAAGGTCATTTTAGGCCTATTTTCGCCTTTTCGCGTCCAATTCATATTTCTCGAGTCATTTAACTCCAAATTATTTTTTAACATGATAATATGAGGTATAATATAACTAGTGTGTATATTTTTAGGCTTACATTTCTTGTTGGTTGAATTTCGGGAACGTAAAGGTCATTTTAGGCGTATTTTCGCCTTTTGGCGTCCAATTATTAGATTTTGAGTCATTTAACTCCAAATTCTTTTTGAATATGACAATATAAGGTATAATATAACTAGTTTGTAGATTTTTAGGCTTGCATTTGTTGCTGGTTCAAATTCGAGAACGAAAAAGTCATTTTAGGCCTATTTTCGTCTTTTCGCGTCCAATTCGTATTTATCGAGTCATTTAACTCCAATTTCTTTTGGAACATGATAATATGAGGTATAATATAAGTACTGTGTAGATTTTTTGGCTAACATTTGTTTTTAATTGAATTTTGAAAACGTAAAGATCATTTTAGGCCTATTTTGGCCATTTCGCATCCAATTCTTAGATTTTGGGTCATTTAACTCCAATTTCTTTTTGAACATGATAATATGAGGTATAATATAAGTAGTGAGCAAAGTTTTAGGCTTGCATTTGTTTTTATTGAATTTCGGGAAGGTATATGTAATTTTTAGAACTATTAACTACGGTAAATGATTGAATTCTTATATTATGTGTTTTATTCCTTAGTTGTTTTGCAAGGTTTATATGAATAACACACCAAGTTTGAGGGCCTTCACCACGGAGGAATTACATGAAGTTCGGGATAAGTTGGCGACCTACCTTTGTGATGATTGCTTATGATACATTTTGGTGGATTTTGCGATATAATTAGCTAGATCTAGTTGGTATTTTCCTTTCTTTATATAGTTTTTAGCTAATATGTTGGTATTTTGTCAATTCTATGTACACTTTTTACATTATTAAAAATATTTAAAGTTAATTACGTTGAAAACCTTGTGATATATTGCAATTCATTTTTTTTTGTGCGGAAGGGAGGTGTTGGGTGGGTGGGCTGCCACGGTGGGGTCTTTGGCGTGGGGTGCTTAGGCCGGGCTAGGGGGCAGGGCGGGGGGTGCAATGGGTGCGGCGCCAGGGGGTGCGGGGCTGCGGGGGTGCGGTGGGGTGCGGGGGCGCAGGGGGTGCAGGGGCCGGGCTGGGGGAGGGGGTAAAATTAGGGCTGGGGGTTGGCGGAAGTCTTGGCGGGTTGGGTGGGGGGTGGGGATCTTTGGGCTGGATTTGGCGGGGGGGGAGTGGGGAGGCTGGGCCGAGGTGATTTGGCCGGGGATCTTTGGGATGGTTGGGTTGGGGGTCTTCTTTGGGCGGCATAATTTTAAAAAAAAAAAAAAAATTATGAACACGAAGGGATGCGGTTTAAAACCGCAGCCCTTCACTTTTGCAGAAGGGCTGCTACGGCAAGGGCTGATGGCCAAAAACGCAGCCCTTAGGGCTGTTTTGACCGCATCCCTTGCGTTTTTCTCCACTAGTGGGACCCATGAAATCAATCCCCTAAACATCGAAGATCTCCAACTCCAAGATGCTTGTGAGGGGCAATTAACACCTCTTTGAAATATTGCCAACTCTTTGGCACCGGTCACAAGCCTTCACAAATCCCCAAACATCCTTGAATATGCTTAGCCAAAATAAACCACTTTGCAAGATCTTGCCACGGTCCTGTCGGCTCCCATGTGTCCACCACATGAAGATGAATGGAACATCCCTATGACATCTTCAATTACATCATCTTGGAGACATCTCCGATAAATGTCATCCGCCCCCCTCTTGAATAAGTATGGGTCCTCCCATACATAGTGCTTGGCCTCATGCAAAAACCTTCTCTTTTGTTGGTAGCTAATGTCATCCGATATAACTCCACTAGCATGAAAATTGAAAAAGTCGGCGAACCATGGAGCATCACGGCATATAGAAAGTCATCTTGGAGAGATTCATTGTTAGGAGGATATAAGTCTTGTGATTCATCCATGGGGAGGCGAGAAAGGTGGTCGACAACCGAATTTTAGGTCCCTTTCTTATCCTTAATCTCAATATCAAACTCTTGAAGGAGAAGGATCCACCTAATCAACGTTGGCTTGGCATCCTTCTTGGTTATGAAATACTTCATAGCCTCATGATTCGTGTAGACAACCACCTTGGAGCATACAAGATATGACCGGAACTTGTCAAAAGCAAAGACAATGGCTAGCAACTCCTTTTCCGTGGTGGCATAGTTCCTTTAAGCCGAATCAAGCGTCTTGCTTTCATAGTAGATCACGTGTAGTTTTCCCTCTTTTCTTTACCCTAAATTGGCTCCTACTGTGCTATCAATAGCATCACACATTAGGTCAAAAGGCAAGCTCTAATCCAGAGCTTGTACTATGGGGGCAGAAATTAGGGCCTTCTTTAAAGTCTCAAAAGCATGTTTGCAGTCTTCGTCAAAATTAAATTCAATGTCTTTTCGAAGCAAATTGGATAGGGGCTTTGAGATTTTTGAGAGATCTTATTTCCTTCACCGAAGTTGGTCTCAATAACCTCAATCTTGGCCCTATCGACCCCAATCCCTTTTTGAGAGATCTTATGACCAGGGACTAGGCCATCCTCAACCATAAAATAACACTTCTCCCAATTAAGAACAAGGTTCATCTTTTGACACCTCTCCAAAACTTTTTGGAGGTTTTAGAGACAAATGGTCAAATGAGGAACCTACTACGGAGAAGTCATCCATAAAGACTTCTATGGTTGATTCAAGAATATACGAAGAAAATGGCGGTCATACACCTTTGGAAGGTGGAAGGAGCATTGCATAATCGAAATGGCATCCTTCGGTAGGCGAAAGTGCCAAATGGACATGTAAATGTTGTCTTCTCTTGGTCATCGGGGTGAATAGGAATTTGAAAGAACCCCGAATAACCATCCAAGAAACAAAAATGGGTATGACCCGCCAATCTTTCAAGCATTTGGTCAATAAAGCAAGGGGGAAATGGTCTTTCTAGGTGGCCTTGTTTAGCTTACGGTAATCAATACACATTCGTCACCCGGTGACCGATCTTGTGAAGATGAGTTCACCTTTTTCATTTTTAATGCAGTCATTCCTCCCTTTTTTTGGAACAACTTGGACGGTGGGACTAACCCACCTAACAAGACAAATAGTATGGGATTCAAAGTATGGACTCAACTTTGTTGCTGCTACTACTAGTGAATATACCAATATTTCCAAAATGGAATACCTTACCTCTGGTCCAGTTAAGGACTTACTTACATAGTCCACCGGCATTTGTGTATCGTCTTCTTCCCTTGTCAAGACCGCACTTACAGCATTATCTGAAACGGCAAGATACAACTGTAGAACCTCACCTTCTTTGGGCTTAAAAAGCACCGGAGGGGTTGTCAAATATTCTTTCAAATGACGTAAAGCCTCTCCATGGTCTTTTGTCCACTCGAACTTTTGATTCTTTCTCGACACGTCATAGAACAACCTGCATTTGTCAGAAGACTTTGAAATAAAGCGATTTAGAGCTGCCACTTTACCTGTTAGCCACTGAACGTCTTTTATACATTATGGGGATTCTAAATCTAGAATAGCCTTAATATGTTCAGGACTCGCCTCTATTCCTCTCTCTATTACCAGATACCCCAAAGAACTTTTCTGTTGATACCCCAAAAGTACACTTTGTTGGATTCACCTTCATCTGATACTACCTAAGGATGTCAAACGTCTTCTTCAAATGCTCTATATGATCCTCAGTCTTCAGTGACTTTACTATTATATCATCAATGTATACTTCTATAGTGTCCCCAATCAAGTCTTTGAACATCATGTTTACCAACTTTTGATATGTTGCCCCTGCATTCTTAAGCCCAAATGGTATTACCTTATAACAATAGACTCCTCTCTCGATTATAAAGGCCGTCTTCTCTTGATCAAAATAATTAATACCTCCATTTCTTTTCTCTAGCATTATGAGCCTTCTTTTACTTCTAGCAATCTGTGACGCACAATGTTTATTTGCGCAATATCAAAAAGTATATGAGCATGAGGTTCCCAAATTCAAAAAAATTCATCGGCCACTTAAAATAAACATAATTCAATGTCAAAACACTCGATAAATTTTTACCATTAATAATGACGTTTGTAGGATTATAGTTTGTCCTAACTGTATCAAGTTGCATCAAAAGACGTTCCAAAAAATGTACATGAATGCAAATCTGCAACAAAATAATGGTATCTCATTAAGGTTATTGTCAAAATATGATTTTAAATATACGAAAACATGGATTTGCCATTGATTTACCTCTATGCACCATTGGAGTAGTACAAACATTACTCGAATCATCAATTACCGTGCTTATTGAAGGTGAATGAGAAATAAATCGATCTGACAATCATGTCAACAGACATAAGAATTAATATATTTGGAAGTACTATATAATTTCATAGAATCAAAAAACAAAAAAGTATACCGTCAGATGCATAACATGAATTGGTCGTCCTAATTAGTGATTTTTTAGTCCCTAAAGTACGCGAACACTTTTCACGTTTTTGTGACAATATATATTAATTTTGTTTTTTTGTCTTGCAGATCATTGTTCAATTTGTTTTGAGATAAATTCATTTAATGTTCCTATAGGTACTGCAAAAAAAAAATCAGTTTGAGATATATAGTGGTTATAGCTTTGTAAAAAGGGATATTATCTCAGATAACCCTGACTTATAGGCCTTTTTCCAATATAACCCTGACTTTGGCAGCCCTATCTCCGATAACCCTGAACTTGATTTTTGTCATTAAACTTGACGGAATTTGGCACGGCGTTAACTTGGTTTGACTTTTGCTAAATTCATCTCTTTCTCTCTCTTATTCTTCATCTCTTCTCTCTCTTGTTCTTCATCTCTTCTCAAGCATTCATCAATGGTTCCCAAACTTAGGTAAATCTCTTTAATCTTTAAAACCACCATCATCCAACCACTACTCCAAAACTAGAACAAAAAAAAAAAAACTAAACTAACAACTGGTTTTTTTTTTGGGGAAATTTAATCCAATCCCAGAAAACAAAAAAAACCTTATGACCACGTTCGATGTATTTAACGGCAACAAGCTCTTTGGTTTCTTTGTGTCGCATAAGTCGGGCAACTCCAAAATTCCCAGCTCCTAATTGTTTGACTACTTCATACTTTTCCATTTCTAAATCTTTTTTTTTTTGTAATTTTTGTAATTTTTTTTTGGGTGTGATTTTGTAATTTGCTGGGTTATTTAAGAAGAAAAAGGAGGGAGAATAGAATGCATATTAATGGTTTTTTTTTTCTGGGTAGTATGGTATTTGATTGTGAGATGAAGAAGAAAAACGTGCGTTGAGGTGCAAATCTGAGTGGAGCAAGGGCTCCGGCGAGGACGACAACATAATGCCTGAGGTCCGGCAACGTGCGGAAGAAGGCGTCAGATTTTGTTGGTTGATTATCGCTCTAGTTTTCCTTCATTTTTTTACCCAGAAAATTTCAATTTTTTCTAAGAACACCCATTGGAGGAAATGTGGATTTTGTTATGATTTTGGGTAAATGGGTTTGGGAAAAATATGGATTTTGTTATGAGTTTGGGAAAAATTGATGAATGCTTGAGAAGAGATGAAGAACAAGAGAGAGAAGAGATGAAGAACAAGAGAGAGAAAGAGATGAATTTAGAAAAGTCAAACCAAGTTAACACCGTGACAAATTCCGTCCGGTTTAATGACAAAAACCAAGTTCAGGGTTATCGGAGACAGGGCTGTCAAAGTCAGGGTTATATTGGAAAAAGGCCTATAAGTCAGGGTTATCTGAGATAATATCCCTTGTAAAAAAGAAGAGCATTGAATATTCAATTATAAATATATTGTACATGTTATGAAATGATCAATTTCAATGAACTCTATGACAAGTATACCATTTCATGTTATATATATATATGTTTATAAATTCACGTGACGACATTTTAGATGAAGTAAGACATTATACAACTATTTATATTAAATAATTAGGACAGATGAAATATAGGTCCTTTTTATAAACTATAGGCTTGCTTATGTTGCCATATAAAAAATGGGCCAATCTAACATATCCTTGTTAATACCTAAAATTTATTGAAGTAAATATGGACTTATACTATGTGTGCAAATCAACTCATAACAACCATAATTTTTGGGCCCAAATGATTGAAAATCTCGGACATGGGCACAAGAATATAAATTGGTTAGCACATGCTCTTACTTTTTTTTGGTTTTTTCACCAAGTACCCTCGAGTTTTCAGGAAATTCACGCGGTACCCACACACTTTTGAAAATACACCTGGTACCCCTCACTTTTATGATAATACACCCAAATGCCCTTAATGACTAACGGCGGTTAACTCCGTTAGCCATTAACCCTAATTTTCTATTTTAAACCCTAATTAACCCCTAATCCTAACCCCTACATCTAACCCTAACCCCTACCCCTAACCCTAAGCCTAAACCTAACCCTAACCACCAGTCCATCACCCCCACCTCCACCCCCCACCCCCACCCCCACCCCCAGCCCAGCCCCCCAACGCAGCCCCCCTACCCCCCCCCCCCCCCGCAGCCCCCGCCCCCACGCAGCCCCCCACCCTCCCTCTTCCCACCACCGCCGAATTTCCGCAGCCCCCCCACTAACGGCTCTTTTGAGTTTTCCACTCGATTTGACTCGTCGGCGCAGGATGAGCTCTTTCTTAACGGTCAGATCCGTGCGGTGAAGCTCTGAGCTCATCTTCAGCGTCCGCAGAGAAGAATTCATCGATGAGAAGATGATGATGATTGAATCTAACATAGAAAATGAGGAGGATGATGATGAGAAGAGTACTGGTGGGGATGAGTTCATCGAGGTGCTCATCGGTAGAGAGGGGATGCGTGGGGGAGGGGGGCTGCTATGGCTGCAGGAGTGGGGGTTAGGTGGTGGTTGGGTGATGGTGGGTTAGGGTTAGGGTTTGAAGTTAGGGGTTAGGGTTAGGATAGGGTTAGAAGTTAGGGTTTATTTAGGTTACTTAGGGCTAGTTAGGTTTTAATTAGGGTTAAGACTAACGGAGTTAACCGCCGTTAGTCATTAAGGGTATTTGGGTGTATTATCATAAAACTTGGGGGTACCAGGTGTATTTTCAAAAGTGCAAAGGTACCTCGTGAATTTCCTGAAAACTCGGGGGTACTTGGTGAAAAAACCGTTTTTTTTGTTAATCCCACCAACCATAAACTCTTCAACTTCTCTCTCGAGCTCAAAAAACCTACCTATTCCTACCACAATCATCGCCGTTTTCATCTCCATATCAATTATATCTAATAATCTTTCCCTCAAATAACTCATCGACAGTCAAACTTAATCATATTTACAGTATATCTTAAAAAGAAAACAATCATTTAGATAATTAAACCATAATACTTTACAATTTTGTTAAATGAAAATCGTCCCGATTTCCATTTTGTTCAGTGTTTCATCCCAATTCTACTTTGCATCTTCACTATTCCTTATGTAGACATGGATTCCTAGAATATAGATGGGTCTAAGGTAATAATTTCATTTTTTTCCTTATATTTTGTGTTTACAACATCAAACATGTAATATAAAATTTTGATAATGGATGCTAAGAAAAATTTCAGATTTACTCATATATATCACTTGACAATTCAACCGTTTAATTAAAGACTATAAATTTAAATCAGCTACATAAATAGTAGTTAATTAGATCTTTTTTGTAAAATCCTTCCCAATTTACGTTTTTTTTAGATCTACAAATCAGGTTGAAGCTTTGCATGTTGAAGATTTGCTTTTTTCTAATAGATTGTAAATTTTTTGAAAAATTTGTCAGAAACAACCTTTTACAAGTTTTTGCGGGAAACAACCTTTTAAAAAAAACTGGCAAAATAAGACCTTAAAAGTAATTTTATTGCGAGGAACAACCTTGACCCATTTTTCGGGTATTGACCAAGCATTTTGTGGCTTCGATTCACTAAAACCAAACATGGCAAGGCACGTAACCCACATTTCTTAAGTTTCAACCCCATTCCCCTTCATATACTGATAAAGTCAACATCGTAAAATACTTGGTCAATGTTGAAAAATGGAGAAAAACAGGGTTGAAACACAAAAGATGCAGTTCATGTGTTCTTTACATGTTTGGTTTTAACGAGTCAACGCTGAAAAATGCTTGGTCAATGCCGGAAAATGGGTCGAGGTTATTCCTTGTAAAACATTTTCTTTTTAAGGTCTTCTTTTGCCAGATATTTTTTAAAATGTTGTTTCTCGCAAAAACTTGTATTTAAAAGGTTGCATCTGACAAATTTTCCAAATTTTTTTCCCTTTTCTCCTTAGGTAGATACAGGCATTCATGTCACTGTGAATCGTCTAAGGTACGATTTGTAAATGTATTTTCCTTTTTATTTTACATGTTGTATGGATGATGAATGTGTGAGTATTTGGTGGATGTGGATGGATGTTTACACTAGCTCTTGATACTAGATGATATTTTTAATCTTAGAAGATCAAACGTGAACAATGGTGGAAGTATGGACTGATTTGCGTGGCTACGAATGAATCAATGACGGATAAACTTAGTTTAAGGTTCCTATAAAGAATTGGAAAAGTTGACAATAGGGGTCTAAATTTTGGGCGATAATTTTTAAAAGGTCTGAACTATTGATTAACCTGTGTAGGTCCCTACTTTAGGAGGTCTTAACTTTAAGTGGGCTTCAATGACTTGAAACTGGCTTGATAGATCATAATTTGTAAAACGTGTATTACACTAGAAGGGTTAATTAAGGGAGAGAAGTAGGAAATAGGTGAGATTTTAAAAAAAAATCGTCAGTTATAAGTCACTGAGGCCGGCTAAAAATTAAGGCCCCTTAGGGACCTACACAGGTTAATCAATAGTTCAGACCTTTTAAAAATTATCGCCCAAAGTTCAGACCTCTATTGTCAATTTTTCCAAAATAATTTAATCACCAAGGTTTTAAAACTAAGGTTTTGAAGGCTTAAAGAATTTAGTCATCCACTTTCAGATGGTTGAGAACACAGAGTACTCGAATAAATCATACTTAATTATATTTCATTAAGTAAATGTATAACACAACTTAAGCAATTTATAAACGAAAGTAAGACTCCTATGATGCTTAGGAAAAGTCCGTAAGTCATACTCATATTATAACTCTAAAACCAACAAGATAACTACTAATAGCCATAAGATGAAAACAAAAAGCCCTAAAATGCTTAAACCAAGAAAAACCTATTTCAAGTGGAATAGTAAAAACTTGATAGCCAAACCTAACTAGACTAGGATATGAGGAAACCTAATAGAACTCAACTAAGGCATGAATCACATGCCTTTCATGCTTATTGTCCAAGGTTGGTGACCATACATCTTATCACCTTTGTAGTAAACCATGGAACGAGCCATGCATACTACCTAACTCCAATTGAGGAACCTTTAATCCAAGGACAAGTAATGGAGCATCTTCTACTCCTATATATGTGGCAGATGCAAAATTTGAGACATAGTAAATTATGTTTCATCTTGAAAAAAAAGGTAATTCTTGTTTGGATTATACTGATTTTCTTGTGATTGTGGAGCAACTTGGAAGAAAGAAGGTGTATTTGAGAAGCTCATTAACTGTTCGGAAAATTGTTTGTTAATTGAGTAGAATAACTCATATCTTGTGTGTTGAGTCATGTAGTGTTTTGATGATAGTAAGCAAATGATGATTATCTCACTAACATGTGTGTTTGAGATGTGCATATTACATTAACATGCAACAAGTCATAAAAGGTTGAATATATGAAGGACTTGCAACAAGTGAAGTTCCTAAAAGAGTTCCTATAAGGAACACAAACAGAGCGGTTCCTAGGTACATCCTAAGAGGAACATTGAATATGAAGTTCCGGAGCAGTTCCTGAGTGGGAGCAGCAAGATGACGTTTCAGAGTTGAAACAAGAAGTTCCTAAGCAGGAACTATGAGTGCGAAGTTTCTTAAAGGAACTAGCACATCGAAGTTCCAGAGGTGGAGCTATCAACATGCGGTTCTTGAGTTGGAGTAGCATGGTGCATGAAGGCAGAAAATATGAGCTTATTTTCTAGGATTCATGTAAGTATGTGGAAACGTGAAAGGTAATGGAACAAGGTCAAAAGGAACTCGTAAGGTCAAAAGGAACTCGTAGAACTTAGAGTCACAAGTATTTAAGAGTCAATAAGTCTGATGCATATTATTATCTTAATCTATAAGAATTTATTTAGAGTTTGTTTCTTAATAAATCTCTACTTGGTTAATTATTTATAAATAATATGCATTAGTTGTTTTAGGATAAGATTTAGTTTTTAGATAAAAGATAAGTTTTAAATAAAATAGTTTTAAATAAAATCGGTTTTAATTTAGGATTCTGATTTTAATATCTTTTATTTATATTTTATCTTATCAGTTTTTGAAAAATAAAAAGCCTAGATTTATAATACGTATAATGAGTTTTTGTAAAGAAACTGCATGCATTCCTCTCTAAGGAACAGACGTGCCGGTCCTGTTATCTACGTTAAAGGGAACGAGCAAAGTTAAAGGAACTAGGCGTGTAAAATATTGTGCAACGGTTAAAAGAAATCTGTTGAGATTTTAAAGGCTATATTTTAGGAAAATGATTTTATGTGGTTCAAATCTGATGTTAAAGGAAATATCTTTTATGGAAAAGATTTTATCTTTATTCAAAAATAAAATCATTTTCGGATTTAAAAGAAAATTCTTTAAAGATATTATTTGATAAAAAGATTTAATTTTGGTGTTATTAATTAAAATAGTTTTTAATTAAAAACCAAATTTAAAATACTGTTGCATAAGTAAATGCTAGATTTTAGGAAGCAGTAACATTTCCATCTCCCACGTTCAACTGAGGTCGTGGAGATCATGGGTAACAAAAGGAACGTGTTCCTCTAGTTGAGGAACATCATGGGAAAATGGTTTAACCACTAACACATGATTAATCCCACGTTCATTCTAAATGACTGCTATAAATAGACAAGTTCAATTAAGTTTCAAATTGTCTGACTGGTGTCATTCCATAAGGTCTGGCTTTAGGAATAATGTTACAAAAGAATTATATTTTCTATTCCTTGTTTTGAGTCAGTTCCAAGTTCCTACGAGTGTCATGTTCCTATACAGTTCTTCAGTTTCTACATACTTGAGTTAAACTATATTATCAAATGTCTGTATTTGAGTTTGGGGTTAAAGGGTTTGAGTGAACTCTTGTAATGGGAACTTGGTGAAGAGTTTGAGTGAATTCTTGTATCAAGTTCGAGTTAGGAACTTGAGTAAGTTCTTGTGTTTATGCGTAGACTAAGGGTGAAGTCTATCTAGGGGTGAAGGGTTTGAGTAAACCTTTTGTAAAGAGTTGTGGGAACACTTGAAAGACTTAGAGTTAAGTATTGAGTGTAGAGTGGAGATTGTGAGAGAGTTAGAGTTCCTAGTGGAACTTGTTAGAGAGTTTGAGTTCCGAGGGAAACTTGCGTATGTAATAGGTTGAAACAGAGGAGGTTTCCTATTATAGTGAAGAGTTTAAATCCCGAGGAGGTCGTGGTTTTTCTTCTTGTATTGAGATAAGAAGTTTCCACGTAAAAATCTATCTTGCACTTTCAGTTCCTTTTTCCTTATGTTTTAAATTCCACATTATTTGGGCAATAAGTTCCACACTACAATTCACCCCCCCTCTTGTAGTGTTCCTATAGAAATAACAATTGGTATCAGAGCTGGAACTCAGTGATAAGCAGGAAACCCTGCTGAGTTATGTTCCTGCAAGAAGAAGGAACTCGTACGAGAAAGGAACTCCACCCTACGTCATTCAAAGGAACAATTGGAAGCTGACTTTTTATTATCAATTTAAAGTCACTCAAGGATTATCAACGACCGCTTTAATGTAAGTATCTCTTACTTGAGATATTCTTTATACGCATACATTAATTTGAAACTTGTTCCTTATAGTATTTCTAGTAAAATTGTTTTATTTGGCTTTGATGTTTTTATAGCAATTTTGGATAACTTTAAAACTGTTTTTTTAAAGACAAAAATTCAAATTTCCAAATTGTTTTTAAATATCAAAGAATCAGTATACTAGAAATGGTTCAAGGAACGACTCGTATGGAACAATGCATATTTATTACTCTTGGAACTTGGTTTCCCATCTTTAGGGAAATCCATTATATTTGGCATGTTATATTGCGCTCATATTATTCTTTATTTGCCAAATGATAGTGTTATTATGCATCATGAATATTTGAAAAATATCTTATGTCGATACATGATGTTCCTTGTTAGTAGTAGTAGATATGTGCATTATGAATATGGATATTTTATATTGCTCTTACTAACAAGAAAGGACCCAACATATATTTGGGTACCAAAAACCAAGAACTTGCTTATTTTGCAGGTCATGTGAAAGGAACCTACATCTCTTGATGTAGATGTTGTTTCTAGAATGTAGATCTAGACATGAGTTCCTCTCACTACAAAAGCTGGAAAAAGTATGTAAAAGGTGAAATACATTTCTCAGAAAATTGGGTAGTAATCTTTACATACTACTATATATCTTGGTCATTATTATTCTCAAATATGCTTTTTAATATCCCCTATTAATACATGCCTGTAGAAGGTTATGAAAGAGAAGTTGTTTTATGGTTTTTCCATATATATATGAATTATTTCAATCCAAATTCTCTTCAAGTTTTGTGTAAATATAATTATATTTTGTAGGTTTGACTATGGAGATAATTAATATTGGTAAAGGAACTTGCAGATGTAATAAGAGAATGATCGTCAGTTTCTCTGAAAGGAACAGACGTATTGGCATAACTAAAATGAACCAAAGGAACTCTAATATAGTCATAGGAACATAGTAATTAAGCATGAATCAACAGATCTATTAACTGATATTCATGTCCTAATGAAAATAGAAGTTTAAGGTTAAAATTTAGGAAGGTTTTAGGGAAAAAGATTTTGACCAAGTTAAAACATTTTAAGAAAATCTTTTTGGTTATTGAAAGATTTTATTTTGTTTGAAAAGTTAAATCTTTTATATTTAAAGAAAAATCTTCTTAGATATTATTAAAAAGAATTGAAATTAAACTTTTATTTAGGATAAGATAAAATAATAAGAGATCATGCTTAACAAATTCCTAGAATTTAGGAAAGTGAGATACTGGATATAACACGTTCAATTGAACGTACACAAAGTGGCGCATGATGCGCTTGTTCCTCAAGCAAAGGAACAACGTATTCTAGAGCACAAATCCATGATCTTATGATCTAATCTCACGTTTAATCCAAATGACTATTATATAAGAACTTAATTAATGAAGTTCTAAGTGTGCCTGACTAAGTGATTAAGTGAGTTAAGTAATTAAAGTATCAGTGCCTTTATTCTCTTATAATAGCCAATTGTTCCTATTGTCTACTTATTGTATTTCCACTAAATTAAATGCATAAAATCAGTTTCTCAATAAATCAATAAACATTGACTATTGATTTGAAGGAAGCAATGGTAAACTAAGATTAGTGGAACTATAAATGGTATAGGAACATTCCAACATTTGGCACAAGTTCCTAATTCTTTTGAAATTAATCTTAGTTCACTTGAACAAAGTAGAAGTTCGTTTTCATACGAGACTATATTTTTTGGAACTTTACTTCATTTTATGCTTTAACTATATTATCTCTTTTGACTAACCTACTAATATTAAAATGCACAAAGTATTTCTTTTTGGGTTTGCTTTTGATTATATTTCTTAGTTTATGACAACCCGAAATGAAGGAACAAACAATATTTAGTGAGGGGGAACAACTCGTAAGATATAGCTCGACAACGAGTGTTCCAAGCCTATGATGATAGACAAATCAATATTACTCTCGCTATATGCTTATGATGAAGGAACTGTAGCTTCATAAACCAACGTAAAATGGTAAGATTGTTTAATAATCAAATGTTGGTAAGTTAAGTTCCTGTTCCATTGCATATATCTTTATTGTCGAGTTAATGAAGCACAAGATGTTTAATGTTTTTAAAGTTCACTAACTCTGGTTGTTTTGCAATTAAATTGTGTCATCAATAAAAGCTAGAAATGTCATACTTGAAGGGAATCAAGTAGGGAACACATACTTTGTGGATCTCAATTTGGTTCCTAACAACAACATGACATGACTAGTCATTATTGAAGATGATCTACTTATATCTTTCAAAATAATAACATTCTAACTTCATCATGGCTGACAAACTTAGACCAAGGAACTTGATTATAGGTATATCTTATATCTAGTTCCTAAAGGATAAATTTTGTTAACTATGTCAATGAAGATAGTATGTAATCTTATCTTCTTTCAAAAAATTTGGTATGCACCACAAATTCTTGGAACCTTTTCATGTGAATTTGCGTGGCATCTTAAGTGTTTAAATTAAAATTTTGAAGGAGAATTGTCTTGGTTGTAGTTGATATTTATTTAAGGGACACTTGATTCTTTTCTTTAATAGCAAAGATGAATATTCCACAGAATGTGTAATCATTACTAAGAAGATTAAAAATTTAAGTGATCATAAATTATTATATTCGAGATCTAACCATGAAACCAAGTTCCAAACAAGTTTGATGATTTTGCAAGAAACAAAGTACTGACTACAAGCTTTCAAAGTGAAGAAAATTATAACCAGAAAGGAACTTCTGGACAAAAGTCGTCAATACTACTTCCCAATCATCAACAAGGATATGGCTACATCTTTGATCAACAAGACATCCTACAAACTCAAAAAGTAGAAGATTCTACTAGGGAAGTTTGTTGATATCAGTGAAGAGGCGATGTTCCTGTGATGCGCCTTCAATTGCAAAGCATACCAACTTCACAACAAATAAAACAATGTGCATAGTAATGAGTGAGCATATTATTTTGATAGAAACTAACTTGTTTGTTCACAGTAAACAGGTTAAAGATGGTTTTCATGTTGAACTCACAAGTTTCTATGGAACTAGAATTCCTAACATGAAATATGACACTCTCAAAAGCAACAATAGCCATCGATATGACATCATGGAGAAGAGCTTAAAAATGAAGATCAAGTTCAAATTCATGAAATAGAAGTTCAACTCAATAAATATGTGGAAGCGAGATCCTATGCAATTAGTAGGAACAAAGGAACTCTATCCAGGTTAGTTGTTAAGAGGAACAACTAAACAAAGGTATTGACTTTGATGAAACTTTTATTCATGTAGCTAGGTCATGAAATAATTGTATATTATTTTTTCTTGTTGCTTACATGGGATTTAGATTGTTCCAAATAGATTTTCAATGTGCTCAGAATATTTTTTTTTTTGGAAATCTATGAGGAACAATATCAAGTTTCTTCTTGAAAAATGATTTCAAAATTAACAATAATTTTTGTTTTCAAGAGAAATTGACTTAGTAGTTGTACATAGTTATATCGATAATATTTGTGGTACAACTAACTCTTTTATGCAAGGGTTTTTGCTAACCTTATAAGCAAATGTACACGAGCATGATAAGGAACAAAGCTACCCGCTTGTAACATAATGCAAGGACAAAAACATGTCAAGGAACTTTTGAAGAATGATGAGTGTGAGTCGAGTTCGAATGAAAGTTTCCATCAGATGTGAAGACATCAAAATGATGGAACTAGCAGTTCCGGAATTCAAAAGCAAGTTATCAAAATCATTCAAGTACTTGAAAGTTAATATGCATGCTGAAATATGACTTAAGGTATGTTGTTCCTATTCACATTATATCATAATTAATAAATTACATTGTTAAATTATTAATGTGAATGCATAACTTTTATAAGTCTTGCTTTACATTATGTGAATATATGTTCTTTATCATTTCACCTATTCATGGACTGTTTAGAGGAACAAGACTTGATGAAGTATGACTTGAGTGTAAACATGTTCTTTTCCAAAAGTTTTATCGAATTGGGCTCTTACACATATTAAAATTGAAGTGATTATATGCACACTAGCGTATATATGTTACACTTAATTTTTGTGTCGTAAAGGCATACACACTTGCCTAAGAGTGTTAGAGGTCTCATAATAGAACTATGGATGAAATCAAACATGAAAGTCCTAAGTTGCCAAAGATACAATGAAAGAAACCTTGATAGAACAAGACAGGTAAATTCCTTTAATATATTTCATTTAACTTTTAGAGGGAACAAACCTATTCTTAGCCAACTATCATCAGTTTACACCACACTTCTTCAAATACCCTTTGATTGATTAATTCCTCATTCTATTCATATCATGTCACTTAAATCTCCTAATTCCCATGTGCTCTAAATTAAAATTCATGACTTTTTATGGTCAATGATGCATAGAGAGTGATAAATGGTAAATACATTTTGAGGGGGAAGTTATGGAAAAAGTGAGAAGCAAGTATTTTGTGATTTATCAATTGATGCTCAAAAGGATATATTATTCGATGGAACTAATCATATAAGTTCCTAATGATGAAGGAATGGTAAGGAACTCAGGGGGAATAAGGAAGAAATCAATATAAATGTGACATTCTAGGAAAAATGTAATAACTTGTAATGACACCCTTGTTTAAAAAAAATATAATAAAAATAAATAATAAATAAATAAAAAGAGATAAACAAGGGTGATCAAATCTTTATTATTTCCTAGAGGTCAATATTTAATATAGTTGTGAAAATGCTTACTCATGGAATTGATTATTTGAGAAGAGGAACATAAGCGACAGATGAAGAACGTGATTACAAAGATGAATTCGTTAAAGTTTTTTCGTGCAATGAGTTCCTCACGGTTGGTTAGTTGAGTAAAAGTGAACTTGATAGATATACATATCAAGGTGTGTGTGGGGTTTGGCAGAGATTTCAAAAGTATGAAGTGAAGTAATCAACTCTAATTATTGTTGAGAACCTCTTATTAAAAGTATAAACCATAGAGCACACAATCTATCTCAAGTTCCCTCTACTCAAATTGTTCCATAAATTTCTTTCATATTTCTTTGAGCAGGATATTACAATGTCCTATCTCTTAATCCATTCTTGACTTTCAAATCTGATTTTTGCTTGACTTTTATTTCTTATTTGTCAAGTTCCTTCGATGGTTTTTGAAGTTGGGTCTTTGGATTGTGAGTTGGAAATTCGTGTAGCACATGCATCCTAAGTTTGAAAAATTGAGATTCTTGAGGCTTTTGGGACTAACAAGTGTTTAACCATTATGGTGGTAAGTGTAGCATATAACAATAAGTGTATATGATTTACCTAAAACAAATGTGTGTAGAATGATCCTTTTTGATAATGACAAAAGGGGGAAGAATATGTATGATGCTTATGATCAAGTATAGTTAAGTCTAAATCCTTATATGATGAAAGTTATTTGTATGATGTGTATGTTGATATTTCCTTCATATACATGCATGACTTGTTAGTTAAGGGGGATTAATGTACATCGTTTATTGTTTAATTTGTGATAAGCATCATTTGTTTGTCATCATCAAAAAGGGGGAAATTGTTGAGTCATGTAGTGTTTTGATGATTGTAAACAAATGATGATTATCTAACTAACATGTGTGTTTGAGATGTGCATATTACATTAACATGCAACAAGTCATGGAAGGTTGAATATATCACATCATGAAGGACTTCCAACAAGTGAAGTTCCTAAAAGAGTTCCTATAAGGAACACAAACAGAGCGGTTCCTATGTACATCCTAAGTAGGGGTGTTCATGGGTGGTTAACCGTCCCGAAATAAAATTTCGGGACGGTAACCGGAAGTATCGGTTCGCCATATTTGCGAACCGTAACCGTAACCGTTCAAACCGGTAACCGCATAACCGGTTAACCGATTTTTCGGTACGGTTTTCCGGTTAACCGTTAACCGTTACTCAAGTTTTATCAAATTATTTTACTACTTTTATATATTAGATTTTAAATTTTTCTCAACATAAATAATTATTACCAAGATTCTCTATAAAAGACAATCATCTCTAAAAAATATTCCACACCATACAATATTACAATACAACGAAATGACGAATACATATCTCAAAGTTCTAAGAAAAACAAGCACAAAAATATAAAGTATTACAAGTTGGTAGTTCACAACTTCACATTGAGTAGTTCACAGTTTCACAGTGAGTAGCAAGTAAACAGAAAAAACAGTAGCAAGTTCTACTTTTCTCACACAAAAATCATTATTTAATTAATATAATTATTATAAAAAATTAAATAATAATAAAAAAATAAATTTATCCGGTTTTTCGGTTAACCGTTTTATAAAAAATCATAACTGTAACCGTACCGTTTAACCGTGAATTTTACCGGTTCGGTAACCGTACCGTTTAATCCCAAATTTTCCGGTTCGGTAACCGCCCATTTTGACCGATTTTCCGATTTTTCGGTACGGTATTTCGGTTTTTTGTGAACACCCCTAATCCTAAGAGGAACATTGAATATGAAGTTCCGGAGCAGTTCCTGAGTGGGAGCAGCAAGATGACGTTTCAGAGTTGAAACAAGAAGTTCCTAAGCAGGAACTATGAGTGCGAAGTTTCTTGAAGGAACTAGCACATCGAAGTTCCAGAGGTAGAGCTATCAACATGCGGTTCTTGAGTTGGAGCAGCATGGTGCATGAAGGCAGAAAATATGAGTTTATTTTCTAGGATTCATGTAAAGTATGTGGAAACGTGAAAGGTAACGGAACAAGGTCAAAAGGAACTCGTAAGGTCAAAAGGAACTCGTAGAACTTAGAGTCACAAGTATTTAAGAGTCAATAAGTCTGATGCATATTATTATCTTAATCTATAAGAATTTATTTAGAGTTTGTTTCTTAATAAATCTCTACTTGGTTAATTATTTATAAATAATATGCATTAGTTGTTTTAGGATAAGATTTAGTTTTTAAATAAAAGATAAGTTTTAAATAAAATAGTTTTAAATAAAATCGGTTTTAATTTAGGATTCTGATTTTAATATCTTTTATTTATATTTTATCTTATCAGTTTTTGAAAAATAAAAAGCCTAGATTTATAATACGTATAATGAGTTTTTGTAAAGAAACTGTCTGTCCTCTCTAAGGAACAGACGTGCTGGTCCTGTTATCTACGTTAAAGGAACGAAGCAGTAGTTAAAGGAACTAGGCGTGTAAAATATTGTGCAACTGTTAAAAGAAATCTGTTGAGATTTTAAAGGCTATATTTTAGGAAAATGATTTTATGTGGTTCAAATATGATGTTAAAGGAAATATCTTTTATGGAAAAGATTTTATATTTATTCAAAAATAAAATCATTTTCGGGTTTAAAAGAAAATTCATTAAAGATATTATTTGATAAAAAGATTTAATTTTCGTGTTATTAATTAAAATAGTTTTTAATTAAAAACCAAATTTAAAATACTGTTGCATAAGTAAATGCTAGATTTTAGGAAGCAGTAACATTTCCATCTCCTACGTTCAACTGAGGTCGTGGAGATCATGGGTAACAAAAGGAACGTGTTCCTCTAGTTGAGGAACATCATGGGAAAATGGTTTAACCACTAACACATGATTAATCCCACGTTCATTCTAAATGACTGCTATAAATAGACAAGTTCAATTAAGTTTCAAATTGTCTGACTGATGTCATTCCATAAGGTCTGGCTTTAGGAATAATGTTACAAAAGAATTATATTTTCTATTCCTTGTTTTGAGTCAGTTCATGAGTTCCAAGTTCCTACGAGTGTCATGTTCCTATACAGTTCTTCAGTTTCTACATACTTGAGTTAAACTATATTATCAAATGTCTGTATTTGAGTTTGGGGTTAAAGGGTTTGAGTGAACTCTTGTAATGGGAACTTGGTGAAGAGTTTGAGTGAATTCTTGTATCAAGTTCGAGTTAGGAACTTGAGTAAGTTCTTGTGTTTATGCGTAGACTAAGGGTGAAGTCTATCTAGGGGTGAATGGTTTGAGTAAACCTTTTGTAAAGAGTTGTGGGAACACTTGAAAGACTTAGAGTTAAGTATTGAGTGTAGAGTGGAGATTGTGAGAGAGTTAGAGTTCCTAGTGGAACTTGTGAGAGAGTTTGAGTTCCGAGGGGAACTTGCGTATGTAATAGGTTGAAATAGAGGAGGTTTCCTATTATAGTGAAGAGTTTAAATCCCGAGGAGGTCGTGGTTTTTCTTCTTGTATTGAGACAAGAAGTTTCCACGTAAAAATCTCTCTTGCACTTTTAGTTCCTTATTGCTTATGTTTTAAATTCCACATTATTTGGGCGATAAGTTCCACACTACAATTCACCCCCCCTCTTGTAGTGTTCCTATAGAAATAACATTGTGAGTGGGTTCCATCTTAGATTTGAAATCAAATTGAGAATTAGAAAACGATTGAAAATTTAGATTAATGTGGGGTTGTTAATGTTATTTGGATTTTGGGGGGGTTTATGCCGATTTGTAGGTCCATAACTAATTTTTATTATAAGAAAATATATTTTTGTAGGATTGGATAAACATTTAAAGGAAACAAATTATACTTTTAATAAAAAAATTAACTCAAAGATGAAAGGTGTGGAAGTAACTCAATATTGGTGTTTTATTTATAGATG